>CM056387.1:22549829-22739019 GCA_029718625.1 Synaphobranchus kaupii
GCTTTCAAGTGAGCTAACTGGCCAAAGCTTTGCATTTTCGTTTTTCTGTTGGCAATAAAGCTAGTTAGACGAAATCAAAAGTCCCACAGTCTACGTGCAGGTAATTGTTGCTGCTGAGAAATTACGTGGGGAGAATAACAAGTTTCCGTTTTGTCTCTTGTGAGATATTAGTCTCATTGTAAACTTGAATTCTGTTCCATAGGGAGGGGATTCCAGAGTTAAGTAGCCTCTTGCTACTTAAAGGGGCAGTTCGCCCAAAAATTTAATTTTGCTATGTTTCTACTGTTCTACATACCCGGAGTGTTTATTTATATATCCATCCAGGTAGTTTTGCTGAGAACTCACTAGTTTTGTATCCACTGCAACTCACCCTGACATCACCCGGATACAACGGACCTCAATGGGCCACAAGTGCATTCTAAACTCACCTGTTGAGTGACCGCAGGTGTGTTCTAAACTCTCAAGATTGACCTTAACTCTGTCCGTTCCTCAGTTGGTTCCACCATTTATTCGGGTGTCGCAGGAGAGGATTATGGATGAGTTGGATGAGGAGGCCAGGTTTGCCATGTCAAGGGGTCCCAGGACGGGAGCCAACTGACGCCCAAGAGCCCACTCGTACACTGCACTGACAACGGCCGGGGCTGACTGTCATTTTTTGCCTCCGTCAATAAGGACTCAGTACTTAAGAGATATGTTTGAAATGGACAATAGATGCTTTTTTGAGGGCGTCTGGCTCAGGGGTATTTGACCTGTCGCTGGTAGGATTCCCGATTGTGTCAGCTGATGCAAGTCCCTCAGGTAAATGCCATGTTAGGGGATCCCAACAATGCGTCAGGTGCCCAGTGACTTCTTTTGTGGAGAAACATGTCTTTTCTCTGATTGGTAACTGCTGCTAACTCTCCCCCCCATAGTGCTGTGTGGCCTATACTGTGCAATACGCTGACTTGCAGGCGTGTGCATTGCGTATGCGTGCGCATTGCATATGTGTGTGTGTATACTTCGGCTACAGAGCTGCACAGGGTGTTTGTGTAAAAGAGCAGAGTGCTCAGTCAACCTACCCTGTATAACTAACAGTTAATTGGTAAACTAGTTAATTTTGTGTTGACATTGTGAATGAATTCACTCCATCTCTGACTAAAGTAGACAAGAGAGTTGAGGGGGAAAAAAAAAAAGACGACATTACACGTTAAATTTTATCTGTATTTAGAAATATGATTCAGGAGATGGAAATACAATCAAACTTTTTGAATGGTAAAAAAAAAAATCAAAAGGCACAGGATCAGCATGGCAGTTCACACATCATTGTGTTTCCTAGCAACACAGCTGACAACAATCATACACAAAATTGAAGTCACCGACCTATAACTAAATATATAATATATATACTGTTTTTGCAGTGTGTAAAAATAATACAATCTCAAAGAAATACTCAATTTGTACTACATTTTCCCCCCCAATGTGCGTTGCATGCATTCTGTAAGGCAACAGTTTATAATTCACAGCTTCCTTTACCTTTGTTGTCATATTCATGAATTTTAATGTGTAGGCACATTTACCAATTTCTCAAAGTGATTGTGTGTACCCTCTACTCAGCTGTCACCATATACAAAAAAATATATAAATCCCTGGCTGTCATCTACAGGGTCTTCTTCAGACAAAGTGCAATACCTCAGAAAAGCACAAAATTTAGAGGGGGAATGACAACTTGTATCTTTCAATAACAGCGTAGAAGGACATCACACCTTCCGTGCTTTCTCAGCCATTTGTTTCCATTAAAAAGGTTGCTGAGGAGTAATATTTTGGAGAGAGAAAAAAAATCAACCTCGAAGGCTGTACCTGTAATGTACCACAGGTGGTCAAAATTGTGAGCTGAGAACTGACGCACTATTCAAGCACAAAGCTGAGATTTTGCATTGCCTTTTCACCCTGCTGTGAAGTGCATTGTGACAACTTGTTGTGAAATGCGCTATATAAATAAATATTGATTGATTGATTGATTGATTGATTGACCCACCCCCATTAATTACAACACTGGTGAATATGTGTAACACTTCAAGTGGCAGTTTTGTTTGAATTGAAAAGTCATCAATGCTTTTCTGTGGTTTATATTCAGGCCTGTTGACATTTGTTTGGCCGTTCTGGGAATATAAAAGATGGCAGAAGTCAATAAAGGGACATGTTAAGGCGCGTACTCCAAGGTCCTGTGCCCGGCCTGATTCTCTCTCATTACCTGTGGACGGACTGATTCACAAAATGGCCGCCATGACCAGCACCGGTCACCAGGCTTGCTGATTGAGATGGACATTGAAGTCACGGCTAAAGTGCAGAGTGAAATTAAAGTGTTTTCCAGCTAATTCATTTATTAAGATGATGTGCAAATGACTCGAAGTGCAGAGTGTCAAATGCAGTTTTACTTGTTTCAGTATAAGGTTTTGAATTTGTATTGTTGGTTTTTTCCTGATCGTTACCTCAACAAATGGAAAGGATATTGTTTGAAATAATGGCTCACTGCTGATTAAAGCTATTCAAACTGACCCTCAAAATTTCTCCTCCAAGGTTCCAAACATATGGTTACAGATGTTGCTTACCATAATGCTTAAATTATGTGAAACAGTCAAACTGCATTATGACCGTGTAAATGTTGCTCAGTTTGCTAAATCACTGACTACATTTGTGCATCATTAATATTTGGTTTTTCACGTGATAAAAAAATATATACAGTTGTGTTAGTGATGTACGGTATGAAGGCTTTGGATATGTCAAAAATAATTTCATAATAATTACTGTTGTGTTTATAAGTGTCCCACATTTGGCAGTATTACCAGTGATCGTTACCAGCTAGAACATTTACCATAGGTGAGAATATGTACATATTACATACAATATTTTGCTTTTGTTAAATTTCCATATTGCTGATGTGCTGTTTTAGGTATCGGCACCATAATTTTATAATATAAGACATGTTACTGACTGTCCTGTTGAACAGAACACTGACAATTCTTGATTCAGTAGCAAAAGCATCTGAACGCACTGTATTGCCACTGCGGTAGAAAGCGTTCAAAACTACGGACGGTAACTGCAGCAGCCTCGTCTGAGGACTGCAGTACCCTGTCGGTCCCCCAGGGGGCGCTGCAGCTGACAGACACTCAAAAGTACAAAGAAGTTAAATGAGAGGCAAGTGTAGAACAGGGCTGGAGTCTGAGGGGCTTGGACACAAGCAGCAGCGTGAATGTTCTAGAAGGACGAGGGAAAGCGTTTTAAGGACCCAGGAAGAGGCACTGTAGTTTACGAGGACGGCGTAAGAGAGGGACAGTCTCGGGCTGCAGTTGGAACATCAGTGACTGGCTTTGTGCTCCAAAAATATTTACAATATTTTAAACGTCATCGGTGTCACCGATGGCGGGTTTCTTCAAGGAGCCTGCAGCGATCACTGCGTGAGGCGCGAGGATACGGCCGCGCCCTTTCTTGGATCTGCCGAAAGTCGTGCAGGTCCGAGTCTCTCCCTCGCCCCTCTGCTACGCGCCCTTTGAGAATGATAAGTAATCGCACGCGGGTGCCGAGGGGCCCGCCGCTGCACGGCCGCCAGAGGAGAGGCTGTCGATGATGTCACTTCCTTCAGACCGCAGAGGGCCGCTCAGGTGATGTCACTTCCTTCAGGCCGCTCAGGTGAGGTAGTCCAGAGAGATGCAGCACTGCGGTTTCTCACTGAGGAAGAGAAAGGAATCAGAGACAGAGGATTCGCATTCAGACCAAGATGTACCAGCTCAATTACTTACATAGTGCCTGGTTTACTAGGACATTTAGCATGTGCTAAACCTTTCAGCACATAAAACCAATAACATGACCAATGATTGGTCATGGTATTTGTTTTGCACCAATCTTTGGGTGTGTCATTGATTTTGTGTGTGCTAAAAGGTTTTGCACATGTTAAAGGTCTTACTAAATCAGGCCCATAAAGTATAATTTCTGCCCCTAGACCAGGGATCTAAAACTCAAATCCTGGAGGGCTGCTGTGTCTGCTGGTTTTCGATGTGTTCCTGCACTTAAGTGTTTAAGTCATTGATTGGCTAAAGAGTCTGCACACCTTGTTTCCAAGGCCTAAATTGGCTGCTGATTGAAAGGAAATCACAAAAACCAGCAGACACAGCGGCCCTCCAGGACTGGAGATCGTAGACAGTCTATAACACTGGTTCTTAAACTTTTTAACATCTTAGAAATGTACCTTTCAGGGACCCATAAATACACATGCTAGCCGCATAGCCTATTGGACTCAATTCACAATACACATGCTAGCCACATAGCCTATTGGACTCAATTCACAATACACATGCTAGCCACATAGCCTATTGGACTCAATTCACAATACACATGCTAGCCACATAGCCTATTGGACTCAATTCATTCCGGGGCCCATTTTGGCATGAAATTAACTTTTTCACCCACTGTCCAGAGTTGCTTTTGGATTCAAAAAATCACCAGCCATTTTCAACATTTTACCGGCTACATTACCTCTTACAATATAACACAACCTGGTTGGTTACCTGCCAAAGTGGCTGCTAGAGTAGAAAATCTTACTAGCCCCAATCAAATTTCCACCAACATTTGGCTGGTCGCCCATGTGAATTTCACACCCTAGTCCCAACGCATAGAAACGCTGGTCTTTCATGTGGGCAATGTTCAGTCCTGTGTATTACCAGGAACACGGTAAACCTTGTACTCATCATAAAAACTTAAATACTTTTGACTTTTTAGCATATTCTCCCTTAAACTATCTTCCTTTTTGGATGTCCTTTTTTTACTTTTGTTCACAGAATGGATTGTGGAATTATTATGAATAGGCCTTTTGCGGCTTTTTGGTGATATCGCACCTTTGCATTCCTGAGACTAACATGGGCCTACATGCAGAATATTTAATCTAATGATCTCCACTTTTGTAAGTCACTCTGGAGAAGAGTGTCTAAAAGTGATTGTGATCTAATATTGTAAAAATACACTGTGTGATACACTATAAAGTAGGGTATGAATTGGCAGCAATTTATATGCATATATTTCAGAAGATTTGACCTTTTCAGTAAAGTGTGGTCACTAGTGTAAATTGCCAGTATTCATATTCAACATCTGAATGAAGAAACTGAATCTCAGAGAGGTTTTTAATATAAACCTCATCAAACAAACGACATAATAAGCACTTCTTCTCCTACCTGACTCTTTTCTCAATCATGATTGTCTTTTTCTCAAGAGGAAATATCCTAATGAGGAAACAAAAATCTTACGTTGGAGGAAATCCACAGGTCATATAAAGCATATGACATTTCTTCGCTAAAATTACCTAATGCATATTATTTGAATATCATCTTGTAATTGGACCCATCATTTTAAGATTTTCTGTGGCGTGGAGCTGTGTGAGTGTACTGGCAGAGAACTAGCAGCGGACAAAGATGCCCTTTTAAGGTACAGTTCCAGGTCAAAGGTCAGTGGCTTACCATTCTGTAGTCGGGGGCAAAGGTCACCCCTTTGCTGGGCCGCTCCTGGGAGCCGCTGCTGCTGCCGCTGACAGAGCTTTTACGCATGATGCCTGCGGGGGCGCACAAATGTTAAAGTTAGCCAATCGAAAGCCTTCACTCATGCCTGCGGGGCAGAAGAAATGTTGTAGCCAGCCAATCAAAAGGCTTCACTCATGGCTGCGGGGCACACAAATGTTACAGCTAGCCAATCAAAAAGCTTCGCTTGTGTCTGCGGGGTACACAAACTTTACAGCCAGCCAATCAAAAGGCTTCACTCATGCCTGCGGGGCACACAAACGTTACAACCGGCCAATCAAAAGGCTTCACTCCTGCGATATTCACGGAGCGCTTTTGCTTCAATGTCACAGCCACTTCGAAGGAAAATGAGTCTAGAACTTTCTGCTGGACACGGTGTGCAGTACACACATGCAACCATTATTATAGTCTGTAGAACACTTCATTTTTAAGTGAAAAGTTGATTTGGAGGAAGGTGGAGGTTTGTGATAGTGTGTATCCAACTGTGTAAATGGATACTACTATGCAATATAAACCCAAAGCTGTGTAAGTCGCTGTAGATAAGAGCGTCTGTTAAATTCCCCCTAATGAAATGTACTGAAAAGAGGGGTGGAGCTAGTGATTTGCTCTCCGAAGCATAACATGATTGGCTCAGATCAGTGAGTCATTGATAGCGTTTGGCAGCTCTGCCCATTATATGAGAACTTCATGAAAACTCACTTTCCAATCGCTGGTGGAGGTCAGCTGCTTGGTTACCTGTGGTTACCGGGGGCAGGATGTCCAGTCGCTGCAGGCTGTTCCTGCGGGACGGGGGGTAGCCCCCGCTTTTGGAGAGGCGTCTCTGGCGGCTGGACAGCATGGCGGCGGGGGAAACGATGCCGGGCGGTGGCACCTTGCCCATCTTCTCGTACAGCTCCTCGATCTCCCGCTTCTGCGTGGCCTGGAGGGCCTGCACCTCCGACAGGTGTCTGGGAGAGAGAGAGAGGGAGAGAGAGAGGGAGAGAGAGAGGGAGAGAGAGACAGAAACAGAGTGAGAGAGGGAGAGAGATTGAGCAATGAGCATGTGGACGGTGCTCAACAGGCTATGCCACGAGACAACGCGAGGGTGGGTGTCTCTTGTGTAACGTTATATTAGAGTTGCTCCCAAAGACACCACTGGTTATTAGCTGTTGTCAATGAGAGATAGAGGATGGACTCGTTCCGCAAGCGTTCAGCCCAACATGGTCAAAACGAGTCGACCCACTGGTACGGCTCTCTTCCGGTTGTGCTGTAGTACTCTGTGCTGTGTCTTTAGGGTGGAAAAGAGTCACTGGCAAGTGCTTCAGAGGAGCGTACGCATAGCAGCTGCAGCACTCCTGGTGGGGTGGAGGTGTCATAGCAGCAACTTGAGAGGTGCCTTTTTGTGGCTCCAAATTATGATTTTTACTTAATTTAACTTTTTTTTTTTTCCCCCTAATTCTATATCTGAGAGGCAGTGCACACCCACCTCTCCCTGAGCTCCTGAAGCTCCTCCCACATCTCCTCATCTTCGCTCTCCTCGTCACTGCTCAAGTAGGAGGTGTTTCGAGCGTGGGTCGTCCACGGCTGGTAACAGGGGGTGACCTGGGGGATCCACGTGCTGCCGTCCCAAAGCCGGTGTTCCGAGGGCCCCGATTGGTTCCCCCAGTCGCTCCGCCCCTCCACCTCCTCCCCATTTGTCCCTCCGTGGGGGGGCGTGCCCCCCGTCTCCTGGAGCAGGCTGCCGGGGGTCTGCATTGGGGGGGACACGGTCACCGTGCTGAAGCTGGCCTCCGATTCGCCCTGCTCCTCCGTGCTGGTCTCGGCATTACTGTCCCGGGAAAGGGATCCATTGGTGGGAGGCTCGGCCGGGGGCGGGGCCTGAGCCGAGGCTGAGCTGGGCGGGGCCGCTGGGACGTCCCTGGAAGGCGTGACCTGGAAACGTCCGACTGTGACTGTGGGCTTTTTCTCTAAAGCAAAGAGAAACAGAAGAAGAAAACCGAAAGAGAGAGGGAGGTGTTTTATATTTTCTCTTAACGTTTATTCTTCTTAACTCTTTAACATTCAGTTGTATTACCACACTGCGATCGATTAGCGACCTGTCCAGGGTGCATTCCTGCCTCTCGCCCAATGCATGCTGGGGTAGGCTCCGCCCCCCCCCCCCCACCCCCCCCCCCCCCCCCCCCCCGCGACCCGACCAGGGGTAAGCGGGTTAGATAATGGATGAATGGATGGATGCATTACCACAATCTGGAGAGGTGCGTCTAATCTATTTTCATAAATACACACGGTCACTTATGGGAAACGCAGTCAGATCTTTGTGATATGCAGAGTAAGTCCGTTAGAACTACCTGGTCCGCTTTCCGTACAAAATCAGCATGGTGTTCGAATGCCGACTGGCACTGCAGTACTAGATTTGTGCAGTAGGTGGCAGGCTTGCACAAAGTAAATTTGTGCCCTCGATCAGCAAAAGGTTATTATGGGCTGGAGTTTAGTGAACTGCGGTGACCCTTGTCATTCAAGCAACAGCTTTAAATGCTGACATGCTGACACGGAATAATCCGGATGAACCGATTACGCAAACGGTGCAGGCAATCTCGCAACGACGGCATTTCTAGACACACCATGTGAATGAACTTCATATAAATAAAAGAAAATGTTAGAACTAGAGCTAATTTCTGCAGAACTAAGAGAATACTATGTAGAATAATGTATATAATAGAATTATACAGTGAGCACCATAATTCATTGGACAGTGAAACATTTTTTGTTATTTTGGTTCTGTACTCTAGCACTTCGAGTTTGAAAGGACACAATGACAATGAGGCTGAAGTGCAGACTGTCAGCTTTAATTTTAGGGTATTTTCATCCATATCGGATGAACTGTTTAGAAATTATTGAACCTTTTCGTACATCGTCCCCCCCATTTTCGGGCATCAAAAAATATTGGACAGTTTAACATAATGTAGAATAAAGTAATCACAAAATAACAAAAAATGTGTCACTGTCCAATTAATTATGGTGCTCACTGTGTATAATGCATAAAATTGCTTTTTTTATCCTTATATTGACCCTTCTGCAGTATAGATGTAAACTGTTAGCAGTCTTCTCTTGACGGTTTCTCAAAAGCACAAATCCATGTCATATGTAGGTTCAGCATCATGCTGTATTGTGATCACCCCTCAGCATAAGGCCAGTACAGCCTTTTTTAATTATCACATTATTATACCTCTCCTGCCATTGATGAGATTCTCACAGAGAAATGCACTTAATCTGGGGTTAGCCACTGTTTCTAGTGGAACTCTGAATGAAGGCATCTCTAACAAACAGTGTAATGTAATAATGGCAATAAGGCTCTATTTATCTCTAATGTGGATGGATATGTGCTGACAGCGTGCTAGTGGGAACCGGCTCTAGTTTCAAAGCAGAGACGAGCGTGAGAGTCTTTTTTAATTTTATTTACCCTCGGTGATGGGAGAGAGTCTGTCCTTGGAGGGGGTAATGGTGGGCTCACAGACCACCGGCGGGGACATCGTTCTGGGGCTGAGGGAGGACACCTTCAGAGGGAACGAGACGGATTTCAGTTCATTTTTCCACCCTCATTTTACAAAGTCGTGCTTACACAGCATAACTTTTTTTTTTTTTAAAAACAACAAATGGTTCTACGTTCCACCCACATCATATGCTTCAAAGTAGGTTTCCCATGCGGAAAGTTTGTGCTCCAGTTGAAAGGACACACGGTGAATAATGTGTGTTACTCTAAACTCTGAAAGGCCGTTGATGTGAAAATTTCTGTCAATCAAACTTTTACCCAGAGTACCGTGCTGCAGTGCCTGTCGCCACAGATACTCTAAATAAACCAGATGGTCAGCTACTGTGTTCCTCCTCCCTTGTTGTACTATATTGCAGTTTGCCTCATTAGAATATTCATGAAGAGGCATGCCTTTGGTCAGAACATCCATTGCTGCTGGTATTGTCCTGGGAACTGTCCTTTTAATCCTTGGTCACACCCCTTCATGAATATTCATTATGAGATAAAGTTTCAGCTTCAGTGGTCGAGGCATTGTGAATAATGTGGAGCTGACTATCTAGTTATCTTGTAAAGTCTGTTCTTCACTTTGACCATACCTTATATACAGCCATAAACACATTATACAGAGTGTTAAAGGGTAGTGGATTGTGCCAGACTAAAACACATTATATACAGTGTGAATGGGTAACGGATTATGCAGGACTAAAACACATTATATACAGTGTGAATGAGTAGCAGATTATTTTGGACTAAAACACATTATATACAGTGTGAATGGGTAGCGGATTATGCTGGACTAAAACACATGAACAGTGTTAAAGGGTAGCGGATTATGGCAGACTAAAACACATTCTATACAGTGGTAATGGGTAGCGGATTATGCTGGACTAAAACACATTATATAGTGTTAAAGGGTAGCGGATTATGCTGGACTAAAACACATTATAAACAGTGTTAAAGGGTAGCGGATTATGGCAGACTAAAACACATTATATACAGCGTTAAAGGGTAGCGGATTATGGCAGACTAAAACACATTATAAACAGTGTTAAAGGGTAGCGGATTATGGCAGACTAAAACACATTATATACAGTGTTAAAGGGTAGCGGATTATGGCAGACTAAAACACATTACATACAGTGTTAAAGGGTAGCGGATTATGCTGGACTAAAACACATTATAAACAGTGTTAAATGGTAGCGGATTATGCTGGACTAAAACACATTATAAACAGTGTTAAAGGGTAGCGGATTATGGCAAACTAAAACACATTATAAACAGTGTTAAAGGGTAGCGGATTATGGCAGACTAAAACACATTATAAACAGTGTTAAAAGGGTAGCGGATTATGCTGGACTAAAACACATTATAAACAGTGTTAAAGGGTAGCGGATTATGCAGACTAAAACACATTATAAACAGTGTTAAAGGGTAGCGGATTATGCTGGACTAAAACACCTTATAAACAGTGTTAAAGGGTAGCGGATTATGCTGGACTAAAACACATTATAAACAGTGTTAAAGGGTAGCGGATTATGCTGGACTAAAACACATTATAAACAGTGTTAAAGGGTAGCGGATTATGGCAAACTAAAACACATTATAAACAGTGTTAAAGGGTAGCGGATTATGGCAAACTAAAACACATTATAAACAGTGTTAAAGGGTAGCGGATTATGGCAAACTAAAACACATTATAAACAGTGTTAAAGGGTAGCGGATTATGGCAGACTAAAACACATTATAAACAGTGTTAAAGGGTAGCGGATTATGGCAGACTAAAACACATTATAAACAGTGTTAAAGGGTAGCGGATTATGGCAGACTAAAACACATTATAAACAGTGTTAAAGGGTAGCGGATTATGGCAGACTAAAAGACATTATAAACAGTGTTAAAGGGTAGCGGATTATGGCAGACTAAAAGACATTATAAACAGTGTTAAAGGGTAGCAGATTATGGCAGACTAAAAGACATTATAAACAGTGTTAAAGGGTAGCGGATTATGGCAGACTAAAACACATTATAAACAGTGTTAAGGGTAGCGGATTATGGCAGACTAAAACACATTATATACAGTGTTAAAGGGTAGCGGATTATGGCAGACTAAAACACATTATAAACAGTGTTAAAGGGTAGAGGATTATGGCAGACTAAAACACATTATAAACAGTGTTAAAGGGTAGCGGATTATGGCAGACTAAAACACATTATAAACAGTGTTAAAGGGTAGCGGATTATGCTGGACTAAAACACATTATAAACAGTGTTAAAGGGTAGCGGATTATGGCAGACTAAAACACATTATATACAGTGTTAAAGGGTAGCGGATTATGGCAGACTAAAACACATTATAAACAGTGTTAAAGGGTAGCGGATTATGGCAGACTAAAACACATTATAAACAGTGTTAAAGGGTAGCGGATTATGGCAGACTAAAACACATTATAAACAGTGTTAAAGGGTAGCGGATTATGGCAGACTAAAACACATTATAAACAGTGTTAAAGGGTAGCGGATTATGGCAGACTAAAACACATTATAAACAGTGTTAAAGGGTAGCGGATTATGGCAGACTAAAACACATTATAAACAGTGTTAAAGGGTAGCGGATTATGGCAGACTAAAACACATAAACAGTGTTAAAGGGTAGCGGATTATGGCAGACTAAAACACATTATAAACAGTGTTAAAGGGTAGCGGATTATGCTGGACTAAAACACATTATAAACAGTGTTAAAGGGGAGCGGATTATGCTGGACTAAAACACATTATAAACAGTGTTAAAGGGTAGCGGATTATGCTGGACTAAAACACATTATAAACAGTGTTAAAGGGTAGCGGATTATGGCAGACAAACACATTATAAACAGTGTTAAAGCGTAGCGGATTATGGCAGACTAAAACACATTATAAACAGTGTTAAAGGGTAGCGGATTATGCTGGACTAAAACACATTATAAACAGTGTTAAAGGGTAGCGGATTATGCTGGACTAAAACACATTATAAACAGTGTTAAAGGGTAGCGGATTATGGCAGACTAAAACACATTATAAACAGTGTTAAAGGGTAGCGGATTATGGCAGACTAAAACACATTATAAACAGTGTTAAAGGGTAGCGGATTATGGCAGACTAAAACACATTATAAACAGTGTTAAAGGGTAGCGGATTATGGCAGACTAAAAGACATTATAAACAGTGTTAAAGGGTAGCGGATTACGGCAGACTAAAACACATTATAAACAGTGTTAAAGGGTAGCGGATTATGGCAGACTAAAACGCATTATAAACAGTGTTAAAGGGTAGCGGATTATGGCAGACTAAAACACATTATAAACAGTGTTAAAGGGTAGCGGATTATGGCAGACTAAAACACATTATAAACAGTGTTAAAGGGTAGCGGATTATGGCAGACTAAAACACATTATAAACAGTGTTAAAGGGTAGCGGATTATGGCAGACTAAAACACATTATAAACAGTGTTAAAGGGTAGTGGATTATGCTGGACTAAAACACATTATAAACAGTGTTAAAGGGTAGCGGACTATGCTGGACTAAAACACATTATAAACAGTGTTAAAGGGTAGCGGATTATGCTGGACTAAAACACATTATAAACAGTGTTAAAGGGTAGCGGATTATGGCAGACTAAAACACATTATAAACAGTGTTAAAGGGTAGCGGATTATGGCAGACTAAAACACATTATAAACAGTGTTAAAGGGTAGCGGATTATGCTGGACTAAAACACATTATAAACAGTGTTAAAGGGTAGCGGATTATGCTGGACTAAAACACATTATAAACAGTGTTAAAGGGTAGCGGATTATGGCAGACTAAAACACATTATAAACAGTGTTAAAGGGTAGCGGATTATGGCAGACTAAAACACATTATAAACAGTGTTAAATGGTAGCGGATTATGCTGGACTAAAACACATTATATACAGTGTTAAATGGTAGCGGATTATGCTGGACTAAAACACATTATATACAGTGTTAAAGGGTAGCGGATTATGCTGGACTAAAACACATTATATACAGTGTTAAAGGGTAGCGGATTATGCTGGACTAAAACACATTATATACAGTGTTAATGGGTGCCGTGTTTTGCGGGCCTCGCCCTGTACCTCACCGTGCTCTGCGGGCTGACCGGCGCTGATGAAGAGGAGGAGGGGCTGGAGCTGTCGGTCCGATCGTGGATGGGGAAGGACGGGAGCGAGTCCCTCTGGGAGCTGGGCGGGGCCACGAGAGGGGGGCTGGCGTCCGCGGCGATGGGACGGGGCGGGGGGGGTCGCCAGAGCCTGCTGCGCCCCGGCGTGGCCTGAGTATGGGTAGAGGTCGGGGTACGGCCCCGGGATGCCCCCGGCCTGGGGCACGGCCTGCCCGAACATGGGGGCGTAGCCCGTCTGCTGGGCGGGGCCCATGTTGGAGTGGCCCAGCTGAGGGTGGAAGCCGGCGAGGGGGGACACGCCCTGTGGCAGCGTGCCTGGCATGGAGGACGGCGGCAGGAAGGAATGCGCCACGCTCATGGCGAGCGAGAGCACGTTGGCGAGGGAGAACATGGGCTGCGTGTGGGCGGGCCACATTCCCGGGTGCTGCTGGCCGGGGGGCGACATGGGCGTGGCCTCCCCGCCCGGGCTAGGCCCCTCCCCCTGGTGGAGGGAACCGGAGGAGGAGGAGGGAGACGGGGAGAGGGAGGGGGAGGTGGAGGAGAAGCCGTGGGGGCTGGATATGCGGGGCAGGGTGTAAGGGAAGGGGAACTGCCGGCTCTGCAGATAGGCGGGTGTGGTGATGGGGTAGTGCGACGGGTGGCTCATCTGGCCGGGGGGCGGCTCGGGGGGCGAGGCCAGCGGGTATTGGGAGGAGAGGGGCTGGTAGGTTTGGGGGTACCCTGAAACACGCAGAAAGGGGTCTGATAAGGCCGGGGCTCAAATACCTACTCAAACACTTCATTAACAGCAAAAACTGCAAATGTAATTACAGAAAGCCCACAGGACCAGCTTACAGGGGCCAAACAGATAAACCCGTCCAAAAGCGCATACTGAACGTACCCTGAGGTACTGTATGTTTTATAGCAAACATTAAAATGAATGAGTAAAACGTTTTGACTTTGCACATCATGAAATGTTGCACCCAGTTAGCCAGTTTAAAGCAAGTCATATAATTTATTATTTAATTACAAAAACAGTCAGCAAGCGCTGCCAAGCAACGTGGTTATACGTCTGTGGATTACAATGCTCTGTCAACGAGGCCCATTCCACAAGTGCCTCCTTTATCCCGAACCACTCAATCACCCTCTTGGTGACGCCAGGAGACTGTCCAATAAAGAGGCCTCTTGGCGGACTGTTTAGAGGGCATGCTAGGTGCGCAGTTTGGTGCAGAACCAACTCCTTTTTAATGAAAGTGCTCCTTTCAATTTTCCATCATTATATTTCCACCTACAGCTTTAAGCACTACAATGGTACTAGTAATGACTACTGGCCAGGTAGCAAAACGGCGGGTCAGTAGAAACTTGATTGGCAGCCATGTTACATTCTACATTGTACAACCAAAGCCCCCTGTGATGGATTGGCGAACTGTCCAGGGTGTATTCCTGCCTCTCACCCAATGCATGCTGGGATAGGCTCCAGCCCCCAACACCCCCCTCCCCCGCGACCCTGACCAGGAATAAGCGGGTTAGATAATGGATAGATGGATGTATGGATGGACATCCAAAGCCCATAGAGAGAGACTATACAATCTCTGGTACTAACTAATAACAACCACTGGCTATTCAGGCTATTCAAAGGTATAAACGTAGATTATTAGAGTAGCTGTAATTCGATTGGCTCCTGGCAGTCATGTGGCAAACAGGCCCCGCCCACAGACGCAGCTCACCTGTGGTGTGGAAGGACTGGGAGCGGAGGGAGCGGATGGGCGGAGCCCCGTCGTGGCCGATGTAGAAGCCCCCGCCTAGCCCGGGGGAGGAGCCTCGTGCGGCTTGGGGGGTGCCGGCCTGACTGAAATCTGCAGAAACAGACGTGTGGCGACACCCGGCCAGGGGCACCAGAGAGAAAGATAAGGGCATGGGGGGGGGGGGAGGAGCAGCAGCAGTCAGCCAGCTCTTTGATCTATTCCAGGAAAAATATTTTTACACTCCGATAGAGCTAGTTGTCGTGGTTACTACTCAATAGATTCCAAAACTGTGGCCTATGACAGGGGATACCCTCCTGAGACCTAGCAGATAAAAGAGGAAGAAGGTGTCTTTCTTACCTGGCAGTGATGAGGAACTGTGACTACGGGGCAGGGCCTGCGTGTGTAGATTGGGCTGGAAATTAAACACAGAAACAAACACGATTGGCTTTCAAACACTCTTCTCTCAACTGCAATTTCACAACATTAAATTAAAACCCTTTGAAGAGTAGATTTTTTTTCTTTTTTTTCTAAATTCGAAGAACTCTATTGCTTTCAATTACCAGTAGTGATTGTGACATCAGCATTAGAATGTTCAGTTAAGAACATTCTAATCACATATTTGTGATCTCACACCTTAAAGGGTTAATTAAAGCACTTGGTCTCCAGACCTTCTGTTATTTATCGTTAAAAGTAGAATAAAGATGTCACCTCTGTGGCTCACAGACATTCATTTAAAAAAGATTAAATCTAAAACGTCTATAAAATGGTATAAACTTTAATTGTGCAATATCACATCAGGTTCAAAGTTTCATTGTATTGGTCCAAACTACTGACCTCACTTGACCTCTTTTTATTGTTTATTACCACTTTGTTTTGAAAGTCTGTGAGGTGAAGCTTCTTACAAAACGTTACATCCTAACACAAGATCCAATCAGTCTGCGGGCAAACCAATGTACTGACCTTAGACTCTGAACTTGCGCTCCAATACACTTCCTCACCACTCTGCAATTTTCCCTAATAAGTAACCCTTTAATCCAATTGAATGGCCTGCAATATCGGCCCTTTAGAACCGCCCTGTTCCTCAGTTCCTTATTGGGTAATCTGACCGCAAAGACTCGCAGGCCGTTAAGATGGCATGCAGCCCATTCTTATCATTGAAAGGTCTTTCCACTTTGAATGATGTGTCAGCAGGTGACCCAATTAAAGTGGCACGGTCACACTCACCCACCGCGGTGAAGTGAGGCGTTAACTAGGGTACATGTCATGCCCTGTTTCATAGCCCGGGAGAGCTCAGCTAGCCACACACTGCTCTTTGGAGGGTAGAGGTCTCTCAAACATATATGATGTGTATTTGACAGGTGGAGTGTCTTTTGTCTGTGTTTGTGAATCCAGACCATGCTGTATTTGTATGGTGATATTTTATAGAGGGAATCATTTTGGGTCGGTGTGTGCTGATAGTCCTCTTAGGGGACAGTGCAGTATATGTGTGTGGCTATACTTCATATAGGGAATGAGGAACAATTTTGGATAGGTTTGTGGTGATAGTCTTGTATAGGGAACCATTTTGGATAGGTTTGTGGTGATAGTCTTTTATAGGGAACCATTTTGGATAGGTTTGTGGTGATAGTTTTTTATAGGGAACCATTTTGGGTAGGTTTGTGGTGATAGTCTTTTGAGCGGGCAGTGTTGTTTCCCTCAATCACCTATTATGGTGATGTACACTGCCTGGCCAAAAAAAAAGTTGCACACTCTAATATTTTGTTGGATCGCCTTTAGCTTTGATTACGGCGCGCATTCGACAACCTTATGCAACGTCACAACATTTATTTCCGTCCAGAGCTGCATTAATTTTTGGCCGAGATCTTGTATTGATGATGAGAGAGTCGAACCACTCCGTAAAGTCTTCTCCAGCACATCCCAAAGACTTTCAACAGGGTTACGGTCAGGACTCTGGTGGCCAATTCATGTGTGAAAATGATTCCTCATGCTCCCTGAACCACTCTTTCACAATTTGAGCCCGATGAATCTTGGCATTGTCGTCCTGAAATATGCCCATTCATGGGATAACCTAGTCATTCAGTACATTAAGGTACTCAGCTGACTTCAATTTATTGCTGCATAACGTTGCTGAGCCTAGACCTGACCAATTGAAGCAACCCCAGATCATAACACTGCCTCCAGAGGCTTGTACAGTGGGCACTATGCATGACGGGTGCAACGGCGACTTTTTTTTTGGCCAGGCAGTGTAATTATAAGGGGGCAATACGTGTGTGTGTGTGTGTGTGTGTGTGTGTATGATATATTTACATTTGTTAATATATATTGTATTTGTGTTATATATACCTGTGTGTGTGTATGTGTGTGTCTATGATATATTTACATTTGCTGGTATGTACTGTATTTGTATTATATATACCTGTGCGTGTGTGTGCATGGTATATTTGTATTATATATACCTGTGCGTGTGTGCGCATGGTATATTTGTATTATATATACCTGTGCGTGTGTGCGCATGGTATATTTGTATTATATATACCTGTGCGTGTGTGCGCATGGTATATTTATATTATAGGCTGGATACCAATAGAGGCAACATGTACAATCCCAGGCGCCATATAGAAGTGCAGCAGGTGAGTGTAGGTGTGGAACTTACCTGTGAGGCGGACAGTGTCCCCGCCCCGCTGAGGTAGGGGAGATGGGGGCCACCATCTGAGTGCACCTGCTCCAGGGGCTCCTTCTGCATCAGGGTCTCCGCCCGCTTGATGATGTCACACATGCGCTGGATGAAGCCCTCCTGTTCTGAGGGGAGGATGAACTCATTGTGCACCTGTGGGGGGGTGAGGTGGGGTGAAGGCACGCGCGCGGGTTAAAGGAGAGGCGTCTGGGTTGTAACACAGGTTAGTGCAGACACACGTGGACCAACATTGGAGTTTGCAGAAACTTGGACGGACGTGGGTCCTCACAAGGGTGTGTAAACGTGTAAAATACACACAAGTGTATGTGAATGCACAGCTGCATACAGATGTAGACAAGATAGGCGCAGGTAAGCAAAATATTTACAGTGGCACAGATGTACGCAGAGAAGGAGTGTGTGTGTGTATATGTGTGTATATATAGTGTGTGTGTGTGTGTGTGTGTGTGTATATATATGTGTGCATACCAGGGTCACAATCTGGCCCCTGTCAGCATGTTTTCACTCATGTATATATATATTATTATATATTGCAGGTATAAACCTGGGAAGTAGGGCGCTGCCAAGAGTCCCCTGACAACCGGAGTTTGAGTCATATATACCTCGTTCTGTAAACCCAGAACAATCCACAGCACTGTCTGAGGTACTGAGCACAAAGGTGGTGCAGTAACGCCCGCATCCAAAAGCTACCATGGCCCAAACCTTGTCTGTAAAACCCAAGTGCTTATGAAGTGGCAAAAAAATAAATAAATACCCGCTAAGCTGTAGCTAGGAGACAGGTCTGTGTCAAATATGCATTTGAAATACTTTAGCTCTGGGGGAAAAAAATTTAAAATACTCCTGGCCAGATCCCAGAGCATTTTTTTTAAATGAAATGTTTTCTAAACCGATGCATATAATGTAAAAAGAATATAATTCTGTATACAGGTGGAAATAGATGCTTCTTTTTAAATTAACTGCCAGATATCAGGAATTCCACTCGATGTTGTTAAAGGTAAAAGTTATTTAAAATAATAACATAAATAAACAAATAACAAAATCTGCAAGGTTTAAAACACATAGGTGACATTTTCAGCAGATTGTGAGAGACCGTCTCTCCGGAGCAGCTCAGAAATATATATAATATAATAATAATAATATAATATCTATCACTGGCAGTGCTCTGTATATTTGCACACTGCGTTCCTATTAGGTTGTGGTACGATGCAAACGATCACAGTTTGTTCGACCTGCCTGCACAGGGCCCTAAGAGCTCTGCTTATCTGTCCACGTACAGCTGATCTCTTCTTTCCACCACACCCCAGAGCACTTTGCCGTCACCGTCACGCAACGGCGAGCGCCAGACATCCTTCGTAAGTAAGACGGGGGTATCCGGTGGCTCGATGTGCCGTTATCTCACCCAGCCCCCCTCTCGGTTTTTTGTGGGTGTGCCAAGTCTGCCGTCATGTAGCCGCTGCGAGTGAATACTGCGAGTGAATACTACGAGTGAATACTGCGAGTGTATACTGCGAGTGAATGCTGCGAGTGAATACCGCTGACAAAGGTCTTGCAGAGTAACTTCTGAATTGACCCTCTATAATGTTCGCACACACAAACACGCACACAGATGCAAAAACACTCGCAAACATGCACTCAAATACACACACTCATACACACTCAAATGCACACGTATGCACAGACACGCATTCACACACGAACACATATGCGTACACATACAGACACAAACATACACCCTCACACAAACAAACACACATGCCCAGGGACACGCGTAAACGTACGTCTACAATAAAACGAAAGGCCTTCCCAGGCCTAGCGTAGCACATAGCACAAACAGCGTGGTTCCTGCAGTATTCCTGCCCTTTGGATTTCTCTCAGCAGAGACGGCCGAGCTCCATGTACAGGGGCGACCCGCTCGGAGGGGCGACCCGCTCGGAGCACAACTCACCATGACTGCAGCCATGTCGTCAGGGTTGTCGCCGTCCAGGTCAAACTTGAACGTCACCATCTTGTTGTTGTGCGTTTGCAGCTGGCATTCCACCACCCGGTCGACTTTATCAGAGAGCTGCAGGCGGGAAAAGCACGGCCCGTTTGTAAAAAGCCATGTAGAAACCGTGTGCGTGTGTGCGTGTGTATTTCTGCATGCGTGCATGCATGTGCAGGTGTGTGTGTGTGTGTGTGTGTGTGTATGTGTATGTTTACATGCGTGTGTATGTGTTTTCTCTCCCATTCCACTGATCTATGAGCTCAGCTGACTGAAGCAAGGTTCAGTACCAGAGACGTGGTCTCCATAATGTGGGTCATGAGATAACAAATAAAATAAATGCCTCACTCTATAAGATACCATTTCCACTGAAATTCACCAGTCAAACTACACAGTGCACCTGCTACATGCACTGCATTAATTTATGGTTTTCCTGCAGTAGTTTTTACATATGAAATATGAAATGCATATTTTAATAAGGAGTGGGGTCACAGTAAATGTATTTGCTCACTAAGGGCCTGATTTACTAATACCTTTAGCATGTGCAAAACCAATAACACAACCAATGATTGGTGCAAAAAAAAATACCACAACCAATCATTGGTCATGTTATTGGTTTTGCGTGTGCAAAAAGGTTGTGCACCCGCTAAAGGTCTAAATCAGGCCCTGAGTAGGTTGTGGGAACCTCTGACCACCCTGAAGAACTCAACAAACCAAGGCCCTGTTTCCCAAAAGCGTTAAGATCATCGTTAAGAGTGCTTTGTGTTTGTGCTTTATTAATTTTATGATTAAAATTGACAGACATTACATGAAATGGATAATAAAAATGGAGAGAAAGACAAAAAAACAAAAAAAACAATGAAACTAATATAAAAAGAAAATAGCCTCAGATGATCTTTATGCAGGTACCACTAGGGGGAGCCCTAGATCCATAGGCTGATTATAGCAGCAGGTCACACAGAACAGCTGACAGCGACTCGCCTGTGGAGCTGGGAGATTGATGATTGATTGACAGGTTCCCTTACCCCTGTGATGCGTAGCCGAGAGCGGGCCCGTCTCCTGAACAGTTTGCCCGGGGTGCGTTTTGCGGACGTATTAGTGCCCTTCTCTGATAGGCCCTCGTTCCCGTCACTCAGTCCTGATGTCACGTCCGAGGCGTAGCTGTACAAACCAGATGGATGACATGCTGTTTTTTATTTCTTTATTCTTTATCTTTTCATCCTATGAAGTTGGGGGGGGCGGGGGCTTTCATTGCCTGTAATTCAAGAGCTGCGATTGGCCGCTTGATTTATAACTTCCTGCAACATGGCTGCCTCCCCAATCTCTATGTGAGCCTTCAAAGTCTGTGCAGGTGAAGGACGAGTAACACCACCGCAATATTCAAATACCATTTCCCCCTCCATTCCACACACAGGAAGTGTCTGCAGAGTTTTGCATGAAGGCTCAGTGACCTTATGTAGGTCCTGCAACCGCATCATTATTTGTGTTGTTAGCAACAAGACAACGAAACAAAAAAATAATTTCCAATATGGGACGTTTATACATGTAGGATAGGAATGCTTAGAAAAATGACGCGTGCCTTTAGAGTAAGGTATTGAAGTACCAGTTCAATTTTATGATTGGTTTGCTCAGAAGTAAATTAAATGAAGGAAATTTTCATGTTTTTTTTTTCAAAAACATGATGATGCCCATAATTGGCTGACTCACATGAATTAAAATAAAATAAATTTAAAAAACAAAAACATCCGCGTACCGTTTCATGACAAAACGCCACTCGTACATTCTAAGAAACATTATAGAGGCCCTTGGAAGAATGGCTACCTGTAAGGGCAGGTAATGAAACACTCTCATCATTTGGGCTGGGAGGTCTTTTAGCAGCAAGAGCACTGTGTCGCCCCCCCCCCCCCCCCCCCACCACCACCACCCCACACTCAAGATTAACATTAACCGCTTCCCAAACAAACGGAAATAAACTGATTTCTTTTCTTTTTTTGGAGGGGGGGGGGTGTGGCTGTGACTCATTCCAAATGGGGACACCCTTCTGTTGGACCAAAAGATCGTTCCCACAGGATGGAGGAGGTGGGCGGGTGGTGTTGGTCGGGTAGTCTGTGTACACGCAGAACCCCCCCGTTTCAGCGTGTTTGTTGTGGAATGAGATCGTCCCCCACACCGCCCCGGCGGTAAGTGAAATGTGAGGCAACAGCGCGGCTAACCGCCGCATTGTGCATTAGCCTGTAGAACCACTCTTTGCTCTTCCTGTTACAAAACAGCTTCCTACTCTTCCCCATTTATTTCATTAGAACATTTTCCACTTCCATTTTTCATAATGCTTCTTGTGAACAAAGAACATTTGCAAATGCAAATCTGGTGCAAGCCGACGAGGCCAAAGCATCACGTCCTCCGCTGTTCGGCAGGAAGCAAAATATTTACCAGGAAAATCAAGAAAATCAATCCAATCATTGCGTCCACTGTAATTACATTTCCCTGTGTAACTAATGGCTATGTAAAGCTAATAGCTTTTTCATTACTAGACTGTAGTACCAGTACATTCATTTTACATTTTACAGAACATGAAATGGACTGTCAATATGGTGGGATAAAAAAAACAAATTTTTAGTCTCAGTTGGAACCTGAGCATCAGCAGAACTTTCATGTAATTGTTTGGAAAGTGTGTGTTTGTGTGTGTGTGTGTGTGTGATGTGACGGGAGGTCAAAGGTTACCTGTCCACAGGAGAGGAGAAGCCGCTGGCCGTGCCAGACTGGGCACGATCGATATTGTTGGACACGGCGATGCTCTACAGTGAACACAGTTAGGGGAATGGTGAGTAGCACGTAGCGTAGCACGATACAGATATAACGAAGATGGAATGCACTGCATTATACTGTGAATATATGGGGGTGTTGCTATAGTATATGTTATTATTTGACTATATTTCAGTATATTCCATCACAATAACAGCGGTAATGACGGGTAGTTTGAAGAATTTGTCAACATCCGTTATGGTGGGGAGGTGCACACCAATATGCAAAATAAATACCTACCGCCGGAAATCGGAGAGCGGGGATAGGAGGGACCAAAGTGGGTGGAGCCACAGTGGACGGAGCCTCGGTCGACGACGCCTCAGAGGGCGGAGCTTCGGCAGGCTGAGCCGAGCTGGGGATGGCGGGGTTGGCGGGGGGCGGCGGCCGGGGCGGGTCGGGGTCCCTCTAAGGGGTCCTG
Organism: Synaphobranchus kaupii; assembly: GCA_029718625.1. NCBI lineage: Eukaryota > Metazoa > Chordata > Actinopteri > Anguilliformes > Synaphobranchidae > Synaphobranchus > Synaphobranchus kaupii. The sequence goes on from CM056387.1 coordinate 22,572,673, forward strand.
GATCCCGGAGGAGCTCAAATAGCCGTCTGTCTCACAGTCAGCTGCAGAGAAAAGAGAGTGAGAGACGGCGACGCCCGTTAACACACACGTCGACGGGGCAATGTGAGAGCGCGGGGTCACGCGCGACACAGGAAGCGCGCACCGTCCCAAAAAAACGAGTCCGCACTCTTCCCCCTCGTACTCTCCCATAGATCCTCCCAATGTCATGGCTATGCGGTATAAAAACAACGCGCACACGCGACTCCCGTACGCATGACGCAAACCCCGCTGCCGAAACCCCATAAGTCATCCCCTGCTGCTTTGGATTTCACGGGGGCCGCTCACACGTCCCGGGGCTTAATTTGAGAACGAGAGGCATTCTGAAATACCGTCAGGCTCATCGGGGTGGGGTGGGTTCTCTCACCCTCACTACAGTAGAGGAGTGTCTGGAGCTTTTATTTTTTCGTTGCGTTTGGTCCGTAAGCCACGGTCTGTCGCAGTGCTTCATAAAGTGTGTCAATCAGAGAAAAAAACATTGAAATATTTTGAGTACAATTAAAAATGCAAATTTGTAGTTCGTTATCTCCCTAGCTTCCTCCCACAGCACAATTTTGTGCTCATTGCCAGCCTTAAGGAGCTACTTCACTCAATCGAAAATATAAATACCAACAACAAATCACACAGTGCAACCCACTATAACCTTACTTCGCCTTATGCAAATTCTCTAGCTCGTTGAAGGTAACCAGATAGAGCGTCTGCTAAATACCTGTAATGTAATGTAATGTAATGTAATGTAATGTAACCAGCTCGGTAGCCAAGCAACCGACAAGAACAGACAACAATTCAGTAGCAGTTCCATTCAGGTAAGCTTTAAGGCTGACCAATGTACTTCATAACCACGTTTATATCTGGCAACAGCTGCATTGTCAGCAAAAAAAAAAAAAAAAAAAACTGTCAAAATACATGACTGAAGTTATCTTCCCATGCAGATTTGTACAGCCCAAATCCCGTCTCTGTGGATTTTGAGTGGTTTAATCACTGTTTACCGCCCTGCTAATTGATGGGTTTCTCACGGCTGGGACGCTGAAGCGCACTGATCTCAACACGTCCACAAGAGCAGCGAAAGAGGCAGCTGGTGCTGTGACATCATCCGCTAATCCTTCCTAAAACAGCCCGGGGCAGGGGGGCGAGGTGGGGGGGCAGGGGCGCTGAGGGGAAAGGAACAGGTATTGTTCCTCGGTGCGGTCGGGTCACCGCAGGACAGTGACGCTGTCGCGGGTTATTGGCGGGTTATTGACGGGTGCTTACAGGTGGCGGGGGAGAGGCTGGTGTGGCGGATGTGGAAGTGCTGGTGCTGGTCCGGCTCGGGCTCCTCGGGCTCGGCCTTCACGCCGGAGTCCTCCGACTCGGTGACCGGCGACGGGGTGGGGGCGGAGATAGTGAGGACGGGCGGGTTCAGCGTGGAGGTCGTGGGTGGGGTGGGGGCCGGGGCCGGTACGGGGGCCGGGGGGGGCCCCTCAATCGCTCGGCTGTCCAGCCTGGTGCGCGCGGGGGGGTCGGGCTCGGCCGCCGACTCCGGCTCTTCTTCGATCACCTCCTTCTCCTTCCTCTTCCTCAGCTCCTCCGCCTGCCGGCGGTGTTTCTCCCGGTGCCTCTTGATGGTGGTCACGCGGTCGCGGATCGCCTTGGCCACCAGCTTGTAGTCCGCGTCGCATACAAATCCCAGCACCACCTGCAGGGTACCACAGAGAAGACCAGCATTACTCTCACACTTCATCAAAAACAACTTAATGCTCATTGTTCCTTTACAAACATGGAATATGCTGCCAATATACTGACATAAAGTAAATTATGAAGATCAGAAAAGATGTAGAAACACTTCACAATGTATGGGCAAGTATACAAATTATTGCTAATTGTAATATTTTATCAAGAATACCTTGCAGTGAAATATGTTTATCATATTTCCCAAAGAGTCCACGTATTTACAACATGGTATATTCCATCTCTGTAAGTGTTGTTGTGTTTTTTGTTGTTCTTTTTGGCTATACAATAGATGAAAAACCTAACATTACTATTTTGAATGTTAAAAGCAATGTAAGTTATGAATGTTAAAAGCAATGTAAGTTATGAATGTTGAAAGCAATGTAAGTGCAATTCAAAACAATGATATCATGGATGGAACTTGATGATTTCAAAGTTTGACTTCTGAAAAGTGTCTGCAGGTACAAACCTATAAGTCTATAAGTATAAGCCATGTGTCTCTGCTGCATACATATATGAACTGTAAGTGGCACTTGGCAATTGGAACACTGGTACACCTGTATTCATATTGAGGCTTCCATGATGGCAGTTGTTTTTTTTATGCAAGGACAAAAGAGCTTCATGAATAATTTGGGTGACTCCTCTTTGAATGCCTGATGGTGATCACCTAGCTACCTTTGGTTTATTATTTCCACGCCACTTATATGTGTATATGTTTTGGACGAGATCTAGCTAGAGCGAGCCCCTGTGCTTGAATACCAACCAAACCCGAAATCATGAGTGATTCCAGGAAACACTCTCAGATTTGCTCTCCCGTGACTGAATGCTAATCTGAGCCCTGGCACTGTGTGTGAGCCAGTGCACCTCGGATCACTACCTAAGTATTTTAGCCACCGGACCTCATAAATTCACGTTACAGGGTTCGGTATTTCTAGTGTTGTTCTCCCAAATAATAATTAACTTTGACCTTGACTCTTTTGCTCTTTGACCTTTTTTTTGTTGAATGTACATTCAAGCTGTCAAATGGCGACCTTCATATTCGATAATGTGTACACTCAGGAGAATCTCAAGGGCAAACAAAGGCGCCCGCTGTTACATTGCGTCCCGTTTCTTAACCCCCAGTCTCGTGCGAAGGTTCCCCCGAGGCTAGGACAGCTCTCACCATCTCCTGAGCCACTTCCTCGGGCACGTCCTTGTAGAGCTCGAACAGGAACTCGATGGCGTTGTTGTCCTTGTACTTCCCGTGCAGCTTCTTGGTGTCGTCCATGCGCAGCCACAGCTTGAGGCCCGACTTCACCGTGTCGTCCTCCTCGGCCAGCTCCACATGCACGCCGTTGTTCTCCTGGAAGAAGGAGTGCTCCAGCAGGTCCTGGATTGTGTACCTGGGGATGGGAGGGGGGGAGGGAGGGAGCGAGACATGAGTTGGGGAGAGAGGAGAAGGCAACGAGTGTTGGGTCTCCGCCATTAGGCATGCATATTTAACTAGACAGGAGAGCACGCCCACAGGTAACCTAAGCTGTTAAAGAACTCGGAAGTAAGCCGTACTGTGCATGTACTGAGTGCAAAAGATTGGGGCTCCCATTAAAATTAATGGGGAATATCAGACCTTTGAAGGCGAAATTAAACATCCCAGATTTTTTAACTCGATTAACGGTCGTTTACATTTCATATGAGACACACATTGTGAAAACATGTTAAATTTTTAGGAAAATGTCATTTTAATAAATATTTCCCCAACACTTCTAGACCAAAACAATCATTGTTTCACAAACTGTTACACACAATGAAATTTATGATCGCAAAAAATTGACCGATGAGGTTTTCTTTGGTTGTCAAATCAGCTTGGTTTTCTCCATTGAATTCAATGGGCAGAAAGCTCTTATGTACACAGCAAGCATTCTTCCGGGTGCTTCACTGCCTGGCCCCTCCCACCCTCTCCAGTTCCTATATACGCTCTGTGGTCTCCACGCTTCAGCAGGGATGTATTACAAAACAAAGGCTGCTCACGTAGCTCAGACACGAGGGTCAGAACTGGCAAACATAGATATAGAACCATAGATGTGACATATCATGTAATGTAATAGTAATTTGGAATTCTGAAATGGAACAATTTGGCAGTCATCTTACCTGGGTACAGCTATAATAGGAACCTATGGCAAAAGTGTCATGTACTTTCTAATCCACTGTGATGTCATAATCGGGTCTCAGAAGCCAGATCGCTGATGATTGGCTCATAGATATAAAACCATGGTTACTGGCCACCATCTTACCTGGGTATGGTCTCAAAAACTGTGCCACTAACTATGACATATGTCACATCTATGGTTCTATATCTATGCTGCCAAAGACATCATTGGCGTTGGAATGTCAGCTCTACCTGTCCCTGTAATCGGAGCAGCGATACCGATCCAGGCTAAATAAACGTTTGCAGTTTGCTCTTGGAATTCCATTGCTTTGGAGTGTGCCTTGCTTACATTGGATTAGGCCTGTATGGGAGTCCTCTGGTGTAAGCCATAGGTTTTAGAGAACAGGCAGGCGTCAGACAGGTTTTGAAGAGGAAGATCCCCTTTTTTTTGAAGCGTGGGGAACTGGACCGTTCACTTATATGACTGCCTAAGAGGAGAGGGCTTGTTTTGGGTGGTGTGGGGCAGACCAGAGACATAGTGAGAGAGGGACATTGTTTTATGGATAAGGGACAGTCCTAAATAAGTAGAAGATGTGGGATGCTGTGGTGATCATCATGGGAGAGTGGATATTATAAAGGAGAAGCTTTGTCAACTGGAAATAGTGATGCCCAGATCTCCCACGTAGACACATCTCACTCAGTGTCATCTTTTTAACCCGTCGATTACATCAAATCTCTGACACTCCTCAAAAGAACCTAGGTTGAATTGTTTTTTTTATTAATCAGTTAATGTATTTATGTTCTATTTCTTTCCTGTACGTCATTTTGAAATGCCATGGGCTTTTGTGATATCTTTTTTTGGACGTGAGTTCCATTGTTTGTGCATGTCAGCAGTGCCATGACTATTACTGTGCTGTGCGAGCAAGAAAAACAAGCTTGACTGGTACAACTGCTGTTCAGGTAAACCCAGGGACGACTTTGCTGATTCTCACATCAGTAAGCCAAGCCAAGCAGCACATGCACAGTGGCACTTGAGCACCGTGCTGGAGAGAGCGGTTGGGTCACTTGAGCACCGTGCTGGAGAGAGCGGTTGGGTCACTTGAGCACCGTGCTGGAGAGAGCGGTTGGGGCACTTGAGCACCGTGCTGGAGAGAGCGGTTGGGTCACTTGAGCACCGTGCTAGAGAAAGAGGTTGGGTCACTTGAGCACCGTGCTAGAGAAAGAGGTTGGGTCACTTGAGCACCGTGTTGGAGAGAGATGTTGGGTCACTTGAGCACCGTGCTAGAGAGAGAGGTTGGGTAGGGGAGAGAGAGGTTGGGTTGGGGAGGGAACAACCCATGTTTACCTTTCGTGCTTGTTCATGCGGATGCACCCCTCGATGATCTCTTTCAACTCCGGGACTTTTACTTTGAAAAAGCTGTCCGGCTTCATTCCCTAGGAAACGGGAGGCAGAGAGAAAAACACGAGAGACTTTTAAATGTCAGAGGTATCAATCATGAGGGACGGCAAGCGGGGGAAACGGTGGATCCACGATGCGTCCGCACAAACCAACGGCAGCGAACTCATGTGGAGACGACACCATTCGGAAACGTACCGACAGTGGTGGCTCTCGCTAGCAAACAAAACCCAGATAAAAGCACATGATTGGATAGTCGTACTGTCTTGGTGTGCCTGGCTCATCCAAAAAAATACTTTCCCAGAGGTTCATAGTCATTCACTTTAGTTCCCACATTAAAGGGATAGTTCGGAATTTTGGACATAGTGTCTCAATTACGACTTACCCATGATGTAGTTGATTGATGGAAACCATTTTCAGCTAATTCCATGCTGTCCCTTCTTTTGGACATACAAACGTTGCTAATGCTAGCGCAACTCTATGGCAACCGGTAGCATCCACTACCAAACGCACTTAAACACTCCACAGTGCACCCAAAGCAAATAAAATACGACGACAGTCTATCGGGGGAGCGATACTTTACGTTACCTATGAATGTAGTGTCGGCACTGGTCGACTACAACAACAAAGAAGAGTAACAAGTTGCAATGGCCGCCGTACTTCCACAGAGAATATTAGGTCAGCACAAAGTAAAGGATTCAACGATAGTTTGACTTAAAAAATGATGGTATAAACACTCAAAATAACCCTGATAGACTGTCGTCGTATTTTATTTGCTTTGGGTGCACTGTGGAGTGTTTAAATGCGTTTGGTTTGGATGCTACCGATTACTGCAGTCAAAAACCGACTTTTCCCGTTGAAAACCGATGTTTTGGGTTAGATTATAATCATACACAACTGTCTATGTCCGAAAATCTCATGTTTAGTCAAAATAGTTTTATATGAGTTTTTGTGTAGGCTTACCAATACGCTGGTTTCCAGGGATTCGTGACGTCACAAGATCCTTAACATAAAAATGGGTGGAGTTGAGGTGGTCCTAGGGGTAGTCTCGGCTGGGCACGTGGTATAAAATCAGAGACCAACAGGTTTTTTTTCCTCTTTGAGACTGAGACCCTTGTACTGCTAATAGTTCAAGTTCAAATGCGAATTGCTTTGTATTACTGCTAACGTTAATATTACGACTTATATCGAGCTACTAAGGCTACGTTCACACTGCAGGCATTAGTGCTCAATTCCGATTTGTTGCACAGATCCGATTTTTTTGTTGTTTGGCTGTTCACATAAATTTTTTAATGTGGCCCATATCTGATTCCAGTGTGAACCGATTGCTCTCCTCAAATGACCCGTGCAAATTAACAAAAACAAAAGACATAGCGCCTGTTACACAGCCTGCAGAAATAAACAACAACAAAAAGGAAGTCATCAAAGTCACAGCTTCTGCGTTAATTTTAAAGTTGATGTGCAGTGGAGCTAATGATAAGGGTGAGGAGACGGGGAAAAAGCCAAGGTTTTTACTAGCTTTTTGTGCTGCCATGGCTGCTACTTCTGTGCAGTGACTCGTGAATGCGAGATCGGAGCCAGGAATGGGGGGACCGTGACATGTGCGGTTTCAGCGAAACTCAAGCAAGGCATGAAATTAACCTCGCTCACTCGCCTGGGCGAGTGATTATGAGGACGGGCGAGTTAAGAAAATGGAGCGCTCGGCCGTTTGGCTAGTGAGACTAGTCGATATAACATTTATAAAACGGATAGTTCCGGGATGAAGATTGGTCAATACAGCGTTCCAGCCGTGTTAAAATACACAATATAAAAAAGCCATCACATGACACATCTGTTCAACTTCATGTGTAACGTATAGCCTAACATCACTGCGCACCCTTAGATTAAACTATTGACACACTATTGGACCGACAACCATAACGTTCGGTAAGCAGCTACATGAGAAAACCGTGAATAATGAATAGGCTACCGTGCAACAAACCAAGACAATAATATTCTAACATTATTTTAAATCACAAAACGGTAACGCAGCTGTCCGCGAATGATATAAAAACATTGCCTACTTCCAACTTATTATCATGGTGTATCGTTTGTGTCCAAAAAAAATCCACTGCTTTGCACATTTACCACTTATCTAAAATGACAACACATGATAATATAATGTGAATCTGTTGATAACCTACCCTGTACAATAGTGAGTTAACTAGCCCGTGCGTACACGTTCTAATGCCCTGCTAGCTGCATCAAAAATGACGTAAAAAGTCACATTAATTCCGATCTGACAGATTGCGGTCGCTTTGACACAATCGGTTATGTATCGGCATCTAATCCCACATTCAAAAGTGCCCAAATGAGAATTTGAAATGTTAGATTCAATGTGATTTTCGCTGTTCACACTTCCATAAAAAAAAATCAGATCTGTGTCACATTTGAGGAAAAAATCGGATCTGTGCCACTTTTTACCTGCAGTGTGAACGTAGCCATAGAGAGTTATTCATCTACAACGTCTTACTTTGGTATCTTTAGCTAACTTGCCTGCATTATGTCAAGGAGTCAGAGATATATCGTTCCTCGGTGTAACGCCACTGGCTCTGTTAGCTTTCATAATCTGTCGAGAGATGGAATGTATCGATAAATTAGGTAATGCAAAGCAGTCTATTGTGTGTGAGTTTAGCCCCGTTTGGTCCAGAGAACTGGTAACTTAGCTAGATAGCTAGTTATCACTATCATTTATGAATAATGTTAGCTAATAAATGATAACAATTCTCTCCGGACCAAGTGGAGCTGGGCGCTACAACCAGCTATGTTCAATATACTAACGTTACTGTGTGACTGGGTTTTGCTGTGTATTTGAATGCATTTAACAGTAACGTTACTTTAGGCAGACAAACAAGCTAACTTAGCTAGGTAACGTTAGCTCTACCATTCGGTTACATCCCCGGTCCTCTCCTCGATCGCGAAGACGTAGTTGTGAGGAGAGAGCAGGAAGGGGGCTGAGTTCAGTGGGGGCCTGAGTCAGTTCACCAAGACACACCCTTTCACTCCTTGACCGTATGAATATTCATAATATGACTACGTGGCACCGTCGTCATATGACCACACCCACTCACGAGTTCCAGTTGAAATTGAAGCGATAAAAAAGGCCTTAGAAAAGCCTCTGCAGTATCTTTTTAAAGCCTTGCATTTCATGCCTCAGTTACACACAAGCAAGACTCCTGATAAAACGGTAACTGTCTGATAAGCAGCTGAGGGTGTTTATTTTTTTCAGAGACTGGTTCTCGCTGCCCTTTAAATCGGGGTCATGTGCAGGTACTGCCTACAGCGCTGCACCTCCCAACAGCCCCCAATTCAACAAATGAACTAATCATGGTCTTTAATCAAGACTTTGATAAGTAGAATCAGGTGTCGTAGTGCTGACCTAGAACAAAAACCTAACACACACACTGGCCCTTTTCGGTTTAGATTGGACCACCCCTGGACTAAAAGATGTCTGTCTAGAGGGCGTTGGTCACGAGGCCAGAAGTCCTACCTGCAGTGACCCCAGAGGGGCGGAGCCACGCCTGTACACAGTGGCAGGGACGTTCCTTACAGGTAAACTAGCATAGCCCTCACACAAACACATTTGCAGCCCAGGTAGGCCCTAATGGAAATGCAATATAATTCCAATGTATATGACGACTTTCTGGAGAATATAATATAAAATTGATTTCACAGAAGTGTATTTTAAAAATGCATCTACATATATATATACAGTAGATGTATATATTGTTGCAATATCTCTGACCATATAATTTATTTCAGTGTATTGTGGTGTATTCCAATTTTAGGATTTAAAGATAGAAAAAAAATAGAAAAAAAAAATAGAGGGCAAATATTTTGTGATGTGGGACTTCCAAGAAGAGAGAAAGTGAGGGAAATGGACTGAGAGAAAGAGAGGAGGGAGAGAAAGAGGAGGGAACTGGACCTTTCCCAAATACCTGATGGGTAACTAATCAGGGATGTGTTGGTGTGTTGGTTTTAGAAGGTAGATTTCACATCTCTCCATTACATCATAAAACTACAGGGAGGGTGTTGGTCTCTCCACATTGGCATCTTTTAAAAAAACTTCTGTCCCCACGTTTGCCAATTATACGAGGCAGAAATAGACAGTCGGTTGTGTGCTGCTAATGTTTCATAACTCTGTGGTTAATGATGTCTTTTCCAAACATCATGAGCTTTATTTACTAACACCTTTAGCGTGTGCAAAACCTTTCAGCGCACACAAAAACCAATGACACGACCAATGATTGGTCATGGTATTTGTTTTGCACCAATCATTGGTTTGTGTTTTTAGTTTTGCGTAAATAAGGCCCCATGTGATGCTTGGCATGAATAATGTGAAGTAGTAATAAATTATTTTCTCATTTCTCGGAAAAAGTATCCTTTATAGACATTTAAGATTTTGTTATTAAGCTAATATTATGCTATGACCTGTCATCATCAACCACTCTGAAACACATGTAGTATCTGAAGACATATTTCAGACACTACATGATGTATACTATATTTACCTTTTGCATGAGCTTGGAAGTTTTAAAATCTATATTTTGGATCAAATACACACTTTTTTTTTTGTGAATGTAGCAACAGCCCGGAAAGTTCAGGACGTCCTTGGAAAAACCGTTTACACGATGATGCCACTTACAAAATAAAACTATAAAAGAGGTAACACAAGTAACAGCACAGATGAAAACGATGCCAAGAAACCAATGCAATTCTTCCTATCCCAGCACAAGATGTTTCTTATCATGCCTAATGAAAGAAAACACAAGTTCTGGCAGGAGGCAAACAGGCCGGGTTGTATAGAGAATCATTTGTATTAATTACCCAGCAGACATTTACCTCAGCAATGCATGCTGATCAGTTGAGAGAAGATTTGGACATGTGACCCCGCTGCGTTTGACCTTACCGATGAGGGGGGGGGGGGGGGGGGGGGGGCATGATTTCCCCTCGTGTCCTCTATATTAACGTTTCCATAATTTTTATGGAATCTGACAGCGTAGATGTTTGTGTGAGAGAGAAGTGATAGAGAGAACAAAGATCCTGTGGTAACCGACTCGGATGACGGACATGTTAATTATTGCTCTGAGCGCTTGGCTGCGTTCGTTTTGTCGAGGCGGAGAAGATGATGGAGGCTTTTTTTTTTTTTGCTCTGCTGAAGTCCTTGCTCAATGATTCCAGATTTTGTTCTCCCACAATGCATCCTTCCACCCAGCTCGCACAAAACCTCATTCATCCTTTTTTACAGCGCTGCAGTAATGTTGTGCAAAGCTTGTGGTGAGAATATGACATCATTACATGCTTAGATATGCTTTTCACTCCCTTCCAAAACAATAACTGTCCAGCTACATTGTAAATAGGTTAATTTAAAATGGTAAATAACACATCTCTTAAGAGAACCTCAAATTATTAGAATGGAATAAAGTCAGTAATCTGTGCAGAGGTATTACTTCTCTGGAATTCTGTACCAGAGAACAACGGCTGATTTTTATTTCAGTGCAAAATGTTCATATTTTAGAATTCCATTATGTCCTAAGTCTATATTAGTTTAGTTTCCATATTGGGCACCCCCCACCCAACAGACCTCGATTGTTTATGCAAATTTGAGTCCTCACAAGTCTATAAAAACACACAGAGCAAAGGTTTGGTCTGTTTAGAATCCACTCTGCTTTTTGAAAGGGTTGTACGCAAAATATGTAAGCGCAATGGTTTAAACAAGTAACCAAAGCTTCACAATATTCTAATGTATGTCCAGTTGGTCACGGCATATTGGAAAGGGGAAATTAAGTACACTTTCAACAGTAGTACCCCAGTACAGTATTTTGGCGATGTGATAAGAAGCGGGAGTCCATTAATGTCAGAAACTGCTGGTGTTTGGTGTATTTTTAGCTAAGGAGTAAATTGGCTGCTAGTTGAAAGGAAACAACAAAAACCGGTATATCCTGACGCCCTCCAAAACTTCGACACCTTTGCTCTAGTAGAGTGCACAATTATATTTCTCCTAGTATTAAACCAACAGAGATGGTTTAATACCATGACGATGGGGAACGGTCAATGGGCGTAGGGGGACTGAAAGGGTAGAGCTTTCTCCACAGTCACAGTATCTCCATTCCCTAATTATAGACTTCTGAAGCAGGGTATTTACAGAAGTCTGCTGCTGCCAGGGAAATCGTCGGGGGGGGGGGGGGGGTCAGGGGATCATTATCACCAAGCTCCCATTTCCCAGCATGCACCTGTCCCAACTATAATATATGGGCCGGGCCAAAAGGCCCACAGCCTAACTAAGAGCAGATGAGCCATGTATGGTCCAGGCTACACGCTGGATCTAGCTTTTCAACTGTATGGCCCGTTTAGGGAGCGTACATTGGACACCCCTCGCCTTCCCCTTGGCCATCCCGTATCCCGTTAACTCTGAAACACGGCTCACTTAGAGGTACAGGAATGCACTTAACCCCGTTCCGCACAGCATTCATAGCTGTGGCGACGGCAAAACCATTTCTTGGCAGCCAGTACTGGATATTGCTGCAGCGTGCAATGGAACTTATGGTGAGGCATCATCGCTTGCCACAGTCAAACGTCACTGTGCTTTTAAATCCTTTTAAAGAGCTACGGGCATTACTGGTGTATTGAATGAATGTTCAGGAGTGGTGAAAATATGGCCATATAATTATACCTTAACCTGGCTAAACAATTATTTTCATTGAAGTGCATTATAGTGCAATTCCCACAAAATAAAATTGCACATTCTCAATACCCACATCCCTTTCCCATTTCTACCACTTAATTTCATAGGGTGGCAGTGTACTATAAAGGTTAACGAACTGGGCTTGCAAGGTCATTCTGCCATTCAGCATGACACTTATTGAATCGCTTCAGTAAATACCCAGCTGTATTACTGTGTATACTATGTAAAAAATAATGTCACTCTAGATAAGAACATCTGCTAAATTCTTAAGATCCAAAAGAAAAAAGATGGCTATGGGAACATCCTCAATCTTCTCCTACAGGCAAAACAAATTCCATTCTTTACAATCGAAAGTCTGCAAGCTTCCCTGAACCAGAAATAAGGCTCTTTTGTAAACCGCGGTTGAATAAACACCAAAAATAAAAGCTCTCTTATCAGGAAATGATTGTTGAATGAATTGGCTGATGGGAAGAAGAGATAGCCCGCTGATGTGGAAACCACACAAAGGAAGCATTGGAAGCTGGCTAATAAAAATTTAATAAAAAAAGAAATCACATTCTGTGAAATGAAAGAGCAGTGTGACCTGGCACCAAACTTTCTCATACAAAACTTTAGAAATGTGAATTGCAGTGACCTTCCTTTAAGGAAGTGGCATTCAAACTCGGGGAGCAGAGAAAACTTTACTTTCAGAAAGTCCCTTAACTTTAACTGCTGACTTTCTCTGCTTGTATACTCATCCAGATTCATAGGAAAGATGTATTGGGGAAAAAACTGATGGATGCGATGCAGTTCATCTGAAATCACCCCCAAATATTTTTCTGTAGTGTCTCTAATCTTTCCACAGTCATAAATCAATTTAATTAACAGAAACTGGTGAGCATTTCCTTTCAATTCTTCTCACTCACTGAAAGTAACCTCTCTATACTGTATTTGTTTATCATTACATTTAACTGGTTTTTACTTGTAATCTGCAACAATTAACTAATCAAAATTTTGAAATTAAGTTTTCTGGAAGGACTAAACATGTATCACTGCACTTTTAATGTTTAAGTTATTTTTTTAAAGTTGCGTTTAAGGCCCTCCCAAAGTCTATATAAAAGCTTAGCGTGTTCCTACGGGGCCTGATGGTTTTCTTTTTCTTTTATAGAACTAATCTAGGGCCCTTTGAAACAGAGCTCTTTGGCATTACCAGAGAGACAGACAGACAGACAGACACAGAAGCAGAGAGAGAAAAACAGACAGACAGAGGGAGACTCAGACAGACAGAGAAACAAACAGACAGGGAGAGAAAAACAGACAGACAGAGAGACAGGCAGACAGAGAGAGAAACAGATAGACAGGCAGAGGGAAACAGAGACACAGACGGACAGAGAAACAGACAGACAGGGAGAGAAAAACAGACAGACAAAGACAGAGAGAGACACAGACAGAGAGAAAGACACACAGGGACAGACAGACAGAGATGCAGGCAGACAGAGAGAGAAACAGACAGACAGAGATGCAGGCAGACAGAGAGAGAAAAACAGACCGACAGAGAGACAGACACACAGAGATGTAGGCAGACAGAGAGAGATAAACAGACAGACAGAGACGTAGGCAGACAGAGAGAGAGAAACAGAGAGACAGACAGACAGACAGACAGACAGACAGAAGCACAGGGATACACCTGCTGCAGGAGCATCAGACTAGGTAAGACAGTAACCCAGTGTCCCAGAAAGAGAAATCAAAGGGTAGGTCTGTGGAGCTGGATCCGAGCTTTAAAGCATCCTGCCTGGCATGCCAGACTGAGCAGTGTTACTGTATGTGCCCTTTCAGTCTGGGGAAAAAATGCTCTCAAACCTTTGCCTCGTCAACAGGCATATGACTATAATGAATGTCATTATAATGCCAGTTATGTTTCCCTGATCTATGTGTCATTCTGGTGTCCTGAGACACCTTATAATGATACTGTAGGATTAAATGAGTGAGACTTGCAGGTATAGCGTCATATAATGCCAGACACACAGAAAAAATGGTGGTGTAGCAGTGTTAAATTTACGCCGGCGTTTTTGGCTGTGCAGCTGGACGCAGAGTGTTGGGTTTTAACTGATGAACACTGGCTGTGGCCCCGAGCGAATGCTGTACTTTCTCAGTGTATCTTTCTTCATTAAAGTCACTGGCAGATCCTGGCTGGAGGATCATTAAAGGGAATGAGCAACAGTAATGAGTCATCTAAATAAGCAGCGCTGCGGCGGCCATTTTCCCTCAGCTGTCACGTTCGCTTTGGGCTTCAAAAAATCCTGGCTTGTGGGTTTTTTTTTTCCATAATAGTTTAAATGAACAAGCTGATTTAACTGATCCAAAAACTAGGCACTGTAAGATCTGATTCCATTACTTTAAGAGGTCTGGAAAAACCCAGTTACAACTTAAATTAATCACAGATTTAAAACATATAAATCCAGTAATGTGTAATTAAGTCAGTACTTTGTCGTAATTACTCCACACCCACTGCCAGGGCTGAGGTGGGGTTCACTGTAGTGTAAACCCCTGATAACGGAAAGGCACACTTAAGACTCTTAATGTGTAAATGACATTTTCAAAATGAAATTACAGCTTTGAAACTGCATTCATTTTACAGAGTCAGCGGCTTTGCCATTTTATGGCCTCGTAAAACATCCTGTGAGAGGATATTTTAAAAAATTTAATTTGTGGGGGTGAAGATGGTGTAGAACGGCCTGTGGGCGGTTTCTCAACTAAAGAAAAGCCACACAGTGCTCTTCTGAGAGCTCTGGTGAGAGGCAACTTGCTTCAAGCAAGCTGTGCAGGACACACATTTTGATGAGAAAGCTGGGCTTAACTGAGCTGGGGTGAGCCGGGGGGTATACTACGAAGCAGGATTACTTCGCTGGATAACTGCACTGAGTAAAACCTGGAAGCATCCCAAATCTGGAACACGGACTGGAGTAAGAAGAGCTGTTCCCGGTATTACTCAGTACAGTTATCCAGCTAACTAAGTAATCCTGCTTCGTAGTGTAACCCCCTGGGCTGTAGCTAAGCTGGGCTGGACTGATCTGTGCTTAACTGAGCTGAGCCACGCTGAAGAGGAACGGCTGCTTTTATGGTTATTTGTTTGAGTGCATTATTAGCATTACAGAATTTGCATAAACAAACACCTTGGGCCTGTTTCCATTAGTTGGCAAATATAATGGAATGTTCCGTAATGCTATGCGAATGTACAGCATATTAGTAGCACAGAATATTTATTACCACGTGTTGCTCTGATGTTGACAGTGGAGCGATGCCAAGCTGAGTGACTGTCAGGGAATATTTACTGCTAATGAGAATTGAGTTGACCTACCTGATAAAATAAAAAGTCAAACACCAAATAGAATGATCCTGTTTCTACTAATCACCGCATCAATTGTAAATAAATTTGACAACTACAAATTTTGTCATTTCTAAAACTTACACAAGTGCTTAGTTGTATCAGAACAAAATATGATAAAACGTGTGTGTCTCTATGTTGGGATGTTTGTGTGTTAAAAGAACTATAGCTTTGATAATGTATGTGCACATATGTATATGATACTCTATTAAATTAAATTAAGTATTACTTAATATTGGCATTTGAGTAAAGTCATAGGTGTAGATTTAGGTGGAGATGAGGGGTGGATATTCCCGCCAATGTGTAGGGGCTGTTAAAGTTTCCCACCAATAATCTGAAGTATCATTGGTCCAGTCATTTTATACACAGTGCCTCCTAGCCCCTCCCACCCCTGTCTTTTTTTTGTGTGCAATCAAACAAACATCATAACCCATTTCAAATCATACCCCCCCATTTCAAATATGACCTGCCCCACACACACACACACACACACACACATTACGAGTGTAGTTGTAATTTCTATCTTGTCAATAATTAAATGCTTTCTGCAATAACAGAACGACCACAGCGGGTTCCGTTCCCTTTGAGAATAATGGTGCAAAGGTCAGTAATAAAGAATGTCTACATTCTAATATACTCAAAAACATCCTGTTTTTATGATCAAAATAATCTGTGAGCCGAGTAGTACTACCAGGCATACCCCTGCCATTGTCCAGGCGATTACTGTTTCACTAATGCTGATAATGAAAATGGCAATATAAATTGATTATGTTCATATGAAATTCCTAGATATACATCAGGGAATTACTGATGGAACAATAGTTTTGTGCCTCGCGACCGAGCTGCTATCTGCTGGCGTGTTTCAGGGAAAAACTCTCTTCACGAGTTGTTTATGCAAGGCCCATGGCGTAACGTCTGATAACGCTGATTTCCTGAGAGAATGGTAGACTAAAAGTAATCCGCGTGGCGCCACGTGAGTTAACTAAAGGTAAATATGGCGCTACCGTAACGGGAATAACAGAGAGGGCCTTGTGAGAAAGTGGGCGGAGCCACTCTGTGGGGTCATGAAGCGGGATAGGCTTGGCTTTGGCTTGGCTGTCGTTCGCGGGTGCGCTGGGGAGAAGCGGAGAGGCTCATGGGAGACGGTGGCACTCACGCTGGTGACTTTGCGGTAGATCTGAGCGGCGTTTTGGCACTCGGAGTACGGGTACTCGGAGGTGGTCATCTCCAGGATGCACATGCCGAAGGCGTAGACGTCTACGGCCTCGTCGTACTTCTCCTCGTACATCTCCGGCGCCATGAACTCCGGTGTCCCTAAAGAGGGGGGGGGGGGGGTCAGTCAACCGCCTTGGTCATGAATGTACAAATATGGGGGTGGGGATGCTGGTCACCAGGGATGATGTCAGCGGAAATATATCGTTTTCAGCACCAAGGGTGAAGGGAGATCTACCGTCCGGTAGGTTTCTACTAATTAGCAGCTCAATGAGATCTCTAGCTGTCGAATGAGGTGTGCTTTGTTAGGGTTGGAGTGAAAACCTACAGGATGGTAGATCTCTAGCTGTTGAATGAGGTGTGCTTTGTTAGTGTTGGAGTGAAAACCTACAGGACGGTAGATCTCTAGCTGTCGAATGAGGGGTGCTTTGTTAGGGTTGGAGCGAAAACCTACAGGATGGTAGATCTCCAGGAACAGGGTTGGGGACCACTGGCCTATAGTACCTCTCACAGAAAAATACCCGCCACGGGGATTACGTCTGAGCCCGAGAGATGCGGCCAAACTATGCAGACATTTGCAACTGTTTGCTGACAAAGTCAAACTGTTCTTCCTGTTAACTTTGCGTTCACTACTGACTCTTCCTAAACATAAGATAACTGTTTGGCACCATGCAAATGGGAGATGGGTACATTATCAATGTCCAGATTGAACAGATTGTATTTTATTGTGTTGAATCCTGGCAAACCCAGCTTATTCGCCCTCATAAAGGGGACTTTGTCCGAAGGCGAGTCAACTGACAGCTTTGGTATACAAGTTAGTTGTGGTTCTGTGTCACATTCTCAAGTCACTTAAGTATTACAATAGCATTAGGCATTACTCAAACTCTCTACAAAGTTTACTAGTTTGCTACAAGCTAGCTAAGTACGAGTTTCCATCCTACTCCCAGGTTAGCTCTGGCTAACGTGCTTATTGTGTGAGCATGCAATCTGGCTAACGTGCTTATTGTGTGAGCATGCAATCTGGCTAATGTGCTTATTGTGTGAGCATGCAATCTGACTAACGTGCTTATTGTGTGAGCATGCAATCTGGCTAACGTGCTTATTGTGCGAGCATGGAATCTGGCTAACGTGCTTATTGTGTGAGCATGCAATCTGGCTAACGTGCTTATTGTGTGAGCATGCAGTCTGGCTAACGTGCTTATTGTATGAGCATGCAGTCTGGCTAACGTGCTTATTGTATGAGCATGCAATCTGGCTAACGTGCTTATTGTATGAGCATGCAGTCTGGCTAACGTGCTTATTGTATGAGCATGCAATCTGGCTAATGATCTTATTGTGTGAGCATGCATTTACCCAAGATGCTGTTTCAGAGTGGGAGGCCAGAGAGTCCAGTTCTGAGGGTGACTTGACTGCGGAGGAGGCAGGAGTTGGCGCAGCGCTTACCGATTACGCTCTTGGCGAAGGAGGCGCTCTTGAGGGTGGCGAGCCCCAGGTCCCCGATCTTGACGGAGCCGGTGGGGCCGGTGATGAAGATGTTGTCGCACTTGAGGTCGCGGTGGATGATGGGCGGGGTGCGCGTGTGCAGGAAGTGAAGGCCCTTCAGGATCTGGTGACTCCACCGTTGCAGCAGCTTCAGCTTCATCTCCTTGAACCTCTTCAGGTACCTGCAGGGGGCCAATCGAGAAGCACGCAACGCAGTCAGCAACTGTCGCCTCTGGCGTGCTCTGTGGGGGTTTAGGCCAGGGTGAACTGTGTGAAGTGCAAGTTGCCCCCCTCCCGCCCCCAGATGGATAGCGCCCTAGGCAACCACCCATGTCACCTGTGCATAGAGTTGGGCACCTGCTAACAAGGTCAAACTGTTCTTCCTGTTAGCTTCGTGTTCACTGCTGGCACTTGCTGAACGTTAGATAACTGTTTGGAACCATGCAAATGGGAGATGGGTTACATTATCAATGCTCGGATTGTATTTTATTGTGTTAATTCCTGGCAAACCCAGCGTGTTCACCCTCGCACACACAAAGGGGACTTTGTCCGGAGCCGAAATCAGCTGACAATCGGGCACCTGCCAAGAGGGGTTGGGGGCGAGCGGACAAACTCACGTCTTCAGGGTGCCGGACGTCATGAGCTCGGTGACCAGGAGGATGCACTTGTGGCCCTTGACGGTGGACTTCCAGGAGTCGTAGAAGCGCACGATGTTGGGGTGCTGGAGGCCTTTCAGCATCTCCACCTCCTCGCTGAAGCGCTGACGCTCTGCTTTTGTGAGCCTCCGCGTCTGGTCAAGTGTAAGAGAAGGGTATAGATTACACACGGTTGCGTCATTAAACTGGAGCAGGAGACGTAGTGTTAGACCCCACAGTCCAGGGATGTGTGCAATGACTGTAAATCGAAACCTAACAACGAAAAATAAATACATAAATCAAATCCACACTTTGTTTCCCTGACAGTCTCTGAGGGAATCAGTAATAAGATACGTCTTCTCTCCCCCCAAAGAGTTTACTGTTACAAAACATATTTCTTGAGGGAACAAAAAAAAACAGATGTTTGCGGATGGAATTTTGTAGTTTCAGAGTTGTTGCACCGAGTAACTTTAGCTGTGTGTTTAAGCAATTCCAAGGAACTGAACTAACTACATCAAAGAAATCCAGTTCATTTTTTTTTTACTACACATGAATGACGCCATTCAAGTTGTGGCCAGAGCAATCCTGTCCTGAAATGTTAAGGACCGGGGGAAAACTGGAATTCTGGGATAAACAGACCCTGAGTCTGAGTCTCACACACACACTGGGCTACACGTTTCACACAGGACCCACAAGAGCAAGCACACAACACCCCAACCAGCTGAGGAGAGACCGCAGGATGTCTTCTGGAAAGATCCAGAGACTGTTTCTACACACACAAACTCTGGATGAGTTGCACTGAAATTCATAGCAAATGCAAGTTTCTACTGCAAAAAAAGTAAGAGTTGTCCAATAAGATGGGGAGGAAATTCATGCATTGTTATTGATAGTCTTTGGGAGAGCCAGGGAAGCACAAAGTGTGGATCTCGTCAGGGATTTTGATTGCTGCTTACATTGTCATCTCAGAGTACACAGTATGATCTCCTTCCCGCCACATAGGAGGATATCTGAGGTTTGAACCTGGTCAATCTTAGGACAGTCACAGTGATGAGGCAAAACGGCTTCTAGTTCATGGTGCTCGATATTTGTTCCACAGCAACCCATAGTCCCTTATGACCTCAGTGGAAGACACCCCGTTATTGTAACCAAGCCTTTTGGAGCTGCTCCGGGCTACTCCGGGAAAGGGGAGGGTCAGAGATCCGAAGGGGTTATTTTCAGGCGCCAAATTCCAAGAAAAGGCAGCATTTATAAAAAGGTGGAAGACCTTCTCTTCGCTCTCTCCCTCTCTCTCTCTCCCTCTCTCCTTCTGACTCTCTCCCTCTCTCTCACTCCCTCCCTCCATCTGACTTTCTCTCCCTCCTCTCTCACTCCCTCCCTCTCTCCATCTGACTGTATCTCCCTCCTCTCTCACTCTCCCTCTCTCTCACTCCCTTTGACTCTCTCACTCCCTCCCTCTCTCCATCTGACTTTCTCTCCCTCCTCTCTCACTCTCCCTCTCTCTCACTCCCTCTGACTCTCTCTCCCTCTCTCTCTCCATCTGACTTTCTCTCCCTCCTCTCTCACTCTCTCCCTCCGTCTCTCTCTCCCTCTGACTCTCTCTCCCTCTCTCTCACTCCCTCCCTCTCTCCATCTGACTTTCTCTCCCTCCTCTCTCACTCTCTCCCTCCGTCTCTCTCTCTACTCTCTCTTCTCTTTCTCTTACCTCAGATAGTGATCAAAGACTTTCCAATGAAATAATTTATGACGGAGCAGCAGTCAGAGGTGAGAACCTCTTCAGCCTTTTGCCTCTTTCAAAACTGATTTTATGAAAAGTGCAGACTTTGATTTTTCTGGATCTTTGATGTGCATCACTTTCAGCAGAACTTTGACATTTCACTCCAAATAGTTTTTTTTAAAAGTTTTTTTAAAGTTTTTTTCCTTATCTGGGTTTTCCACATCAATTAGGAATTTGACTGGAAAAACTTGAGACTGGATGATATCTGCCACGGAGCTTGTGTAACACTCTCTGTTATACAGAGTAGTCAGCTGTCAATAATGTGAGGAATAAAAAAATAAAAAAACTTAATATCAGAGAAACTTTTTATTTTTATTTTTTTTATACAAAGTGCCTCCTGAACTGGACACTGAAGTGATGTCATAGTGATCACATTGAGGTGGTAGAGAGGCATTACGTAGAAATCAGGGAGCCCCGGATTGGTATTTAGATTCATGGCCAATTTGTTGAAACGATTTTGCATAATCTGCTCAGCAGATGTGCGCTCTGACCCTGATCGGCTTCCAAGGGGCGGGGTGTGAGTTACTCGATATGAAACTGGGCTACATTGTTCTTTTCGGGAGAATGCGTTGGCTCTTGGCACCCGATCCGTAAGTCAAATAAGCTGCGCTTTCATTTGATAACACTTGTTTTTTTTGTTTTGTTGCCATATTTTTATACCGAAGCTGTCAGCTGATTGGCCTGTGGACAAAGTGCCCTTTGTGAGGGTGAAATCTAAAAGAACGCCGCAGCGCACGGAGAGCCAGAGGCCTCGTGTCTGGGACAGGGAGCACAAATGTGTTTTGTGGCCGCTGGGCTTTCAGGAAGGCTTGAACGTGAACTCGTTGCCAGGAAGTCGACGGAAGCACGGGTTTGGCCACAAGCGTTTAATGACCATCCATCACTGTCTGCCATTGGACGACAGCTTCACCACAGCTTCACCACAGCACAGAGCTCCCCACTGCTGCTGATAAGTCCTCAGAAATCGCCTCAGAAATCATAGGAACGACGAGTTAACCGCCGTAGCCGAGGTGGCATTGATGAAATTGACGGGATTTGGAAAAGCTCTGACTGTTCGTTTGAATCAGGGGTGTCCGGTCTTAACCGAAAAAGGCCGGTGTGGGTCCACGACAGAGCTATCGGGCACTTCCGGATTTCACAATGGGACATATCGGACTTATCGGGACTATCGGACTTATCGGGAACACGCCTCAAAGCCCGTGGGGGTGTGAGGGCGTACGTTGAGATTGGGCCAAGGAATGGTGAGGAGGAGAGGTGAAGAGGCAGGCATCTTTATCGGGGGCCGACCTGCTTCTCCGCTTGCCCACAACGACAGAAAGACAGTGACTCCCCTGTTATTTTTGCAATCAAATTGCAACAAATATTTCCCTTTGGTGCAGTCTAATTGCTAACATCCTTTTCGAACTATGATCAGACAAGCAAACTGTTCTTTACTCGTAAGAAAACTGCAGGAGTTTTTTAGGATTAATATTGACCTGAAAAAGACCAGCCTTCAGCTGCCAGAACCGAGAACAAAAGAAGCCAACTAAATTAGCTACTAAAGTTTAATGGCTGTTGCGGTTTAATAATTTGGCAGTTGGTTTCCAGCTACTGTTCTTGTTTTCCATTTTGTGGCAAGGAGTCCATCTTGGCTCTTCCTTTCCACAGTAGAATGGAAAGTATCCATTCACTCTGTCCAAAGCTGTAAACTGTATACTTTTTTCCTTGCGACTGCCTTGTATTACAAACATTCAAACCTAGTTCTTGTAAAATAACATCCCTTTAATAGATATAATATTTTAGTTGTCTTTGATAGCACAGATCAGCGAATAATCTGTTGTAAGAATGTGGAGATAGCGGGTGTATTAATTCCTGCTGACGCACTGTCGTAGCGGACATTCTCCGTGTGCAGTGTCCGTGACTGCTCACCAGCGCATAGCTGAACGGAGCGGTGGTTTAAAATTAGCCCCGGGGCAGATGGCCTTGTGTCACGTGTATCTCCGGCTACCAGAAACACAGAGGCCTTCGTTACACTCTTTCTATTAATGCGCCATTTATTCTTAGCGCTCTCTAAGCTGAGCCCTGTATGCGCTACAGCGGGGCCTGCACAGCAGCGGCACAAATGTTTGGCCCCGATCCCATCAGTCACAGTTACGTAAACAGTGTCACCGCCGGTGATGGTATGGACAATACGCTAACGCCGGTGATGGTATGGACAATACGCTAACGCCGGTGATGGTATGGACAATGCGCTAACGCCGATGATGGTATGGACAGTGCGCTAACGCCGGTGATGGTATGGACAGTGCGTTACCGCCGGTGATGGTATGGCCAGCCTGAGACAATAAGGGAAGGGGGGTGCAGGCGGTAGATAAAATTTAGCTTAGGGGCCCCAAAGCTCAGGGGCAGCCCTGTGTAAAAAGCAGGACTGCTGTTGTAACTGTGTAAGAGCCCTGTGTAAAATGCAGGACTGTTATTGTAACTGTGTAAGAGCCCTGTGTAAAATGCAGGACTGCTGTTGTAACTGTGTAAGAGCCCTGTGTAAAATGCAGGACTGCTGTTGTAACTGTGTAAGAGCCCTGTGTAAAATGCAGGACTGCTGTTGTAACTGTGTAAGAGCCCTGTGTAAACTACAGGACTGCTGTTGTTACTGTGTAAGAGCCCTGTGTAAAAAGCAGGACTGCTGTTGTAACTGTGTAAGAGCCCTGTGTAAAAAGCAGGACTGCTGTTGTAACTGTGTAAGAGCCCTGTGTAAAACGCAGGATTGCTGTTGTAACTGTAAGAGCCCTGTGTAAAACGCAGGACTGCTGTTGTAACTGTAAGAGCCCTGTGTAAAACGCAGGACTGCTGTTGTAACTGTGTAAGAGCCCTGTGTAAAAAGCAGGACTGCTGTTGTAACTGTGTAAGAGCCCTGTGTAAAACGCAGGACTGCTGTTGTAACTGTAAGAGCCCTGTGTAAAAAGCAGGACTGCTGTTGTAACTGTAAGAGCCCTGTGTAAAACGCAGGACTGCTGTTGTAACTGTAAGAGCCCTGTATAAAATGCAGGACTGCTGTTGTAACTGTGTAAGAACACCATGTAAAGAAACTGGACTAAGGAAAGGCAGCTCGTCTTTTTCTCTTTACATAAGAGAAAGAAGAGATCCATCATCCCTGACCTGTCTGCGGCTTATTGTTCTCCTTTATGTAAACAGTGGAAGGGGGGAGACCAGCTTCTTCACTTTATTACTCTGCAACAGAACGGAGGGAAACCAGGAACCGAGGGCCTGGAACACGTCTTACAGCATCTTCTGTGATTTCAGCCTTGGCAGGAGACGGTTAAGAGGGGCCATTTTCAAGCCTGTTATTCATTTTAAATTACACTGTGGATCCACCGGCTGTAAATAAATCTGTTAACCCTCACAGTAACCTCCAAGACTGCAATATCCTGTCACAATAGACAGTAGCAGCAACCATACAGAATGACTGGTTGATCTGGTGACTCTGGTCAGGGTACCTCTGCTTTGGATAAACTTTAGTGACATTGCTGGGCCTGAAACTGAAGATTGTACTTAGAATGGATGCAAGGCACAGCATTAATCCTGTTCGATTTAAATGGATAAAATCACGAGGATGCAAACAAGTCAATACCTTGACATAATTTTATTATTACATTACATCAGGCATTTGGCAGACTCTAATAAGACATTTCTCTCTTATCCAGAGTGACTTACACAGCTTTTATTGGCATTTTTATATCGTATGCTTTTATACAGCTGGATATACGTATACTGAAGCAAAGCAGGTTACCTTGCTCTACCCTAGCTCACCAGTGGTGGAACGAACTCCCCACTCTGCTGCGCTCAGCTGAAACACTGTCTGTTTTCCGTCGTGGTCTGAAAACCCACTTTTTCAGACTCCACCTCGACTAAACTACCTATATAGTAGTACTCACTTCCTGTTTTTTTGCTTGTTTTCTATTTAACTTGTGTTTTTTAAATTTTTTATTTTATTTTACAGTTCAGAATGTGTAGGTGACTGTGTACTATTCATGTTCATTACTAGGGATAGCTCCTACGCTGTGAGAAAGTTGTGCTTTGTCGGATCTGCTTTGTAGTCGCGTCAAAGACCTTCAATATGCACTTATTGTACGTCGCTTTGGATAAAAGTGTCTGCCAAATAATTGTAATGTAATGTACAGCGTCGTTGCCTGAGCATCGAACCTGCAACCTGTCAGCCACTATTAGGTTTAAGGGTGTACGGGGAAACACAGGTTGGCTAATTTGTACAGACCGACCTGGTAAAACATCACCGGCTGCTCATAGATCCATCTGAAATTCCTGTTGTGTAATCCTTTTCTAAGTAAGACAGACATCAATTCAAAGGAAATCAAGGCTAGTCATAGGCCAGTCCATTTCAATGATGCCAACAACTAAGTCACAAAGCAGCCCCCCCCCCCCCCACAGAAAATCACACTATTGCCACCTGCTCCGTAGTGCCCAAGAACGAGCTCGCATAGAAATCCTCTGGAGGTATTCTTGCACAATTGGGAGGGCCGAGAATCATAGCATGAATTTAAGTCTACATTATCCATGTAATTCCCAAATTCCCAGAGGTACTGCTCACACAAATTCCCAATTAAAAAGACAGCAGCAATTGAGGGATATTTTCATTCAAATGCAATTAGTCATCAGATATTTCATTGGCTCAGCATACTGGATAATGGAAATAATACTCAAAATATTAACAGCCTCTTTTTGATAAAGAGAGAAAGCTCAGTAAATCCACTGCATATATACATATATATACTGTATATATACGCGTGTCAAAGTCGGAGGTATACTGTATGTTGATGGTGTTGAAAAGCTTTAAAAATGGAACTAAGTCTGTATATGCTGAGCACTCGAATGCCTTAGGTACACACTCACCAGTGTGCTTGGTGGTACATAATAGCAAGTGAACAGATTGTGTTTGGCAACACTGTCCAAGTCCAATGAACTTGAGAGATGTTCACTTCACAGCCTGGGAATGAAATTTACTTTTCCACCCACTGTGGATTCTAAAAAAACACCAGCCATTTTCAACATTTTACCAGCTGCATTATTGACCTTTTACAATATAACACAACCAAAGTGGCTGCTAGAGTAAAAGTCTTACCAGCCACAATCAAAATTTCACCAGCATTTGGCTGGTGGCAGGGTGTTAATTTCACACTATGCGTGTAATGCACAAGTTTTTGCTTTGCAACACTGTCCAAGCATCGTAATGAACTTGTCGATGTTCACAGCTGGTTCTGGGGGTCTTAAAGACGCCTCGCTACCGGCAGCTGTCTGCCGCCCGCAACAGCAGACGACTCACGTTTACAACCCAACGAGTGGCTCCCATCAAGCAATTAAGCAACTGGGGTTTGGGAATTAGAGTGACGAGCTGTGCTTCTCGGGCAGACGTTGTGGGATTACTCCAAAGATCTGCTGAACAAACAAACAAACACGGCGTACAGGCCGTCTCGGGGGCGGAGCCTGTAGGCGGACCGTCCACATGCTCATTACGAGCCGTGACGTCGTCAGTTTGACTCCGGCCGCACGAACTTTGTCGCATGTCTCTCCCTCTCTCTCTCGCTTCCCGTTCTTCCTGTCTCTCTACACTGTGCTGTCTCTCCCTCTCTCTCTCGCTTCCCGTTCTTCCTGTCTCTCTACACTGTGCTGTCTCTCCCTCTCTCTCTCCCTCTCTCTCTCGCTTCCCATTCTTCCTGTCTCTCTACACTGTGCTGTCTCTCCCTCTCTCTCTCGCTTCCCGTTCTTCCTGTCTCTCTACACTGTGCTGTCTCTCCCTCTCTCTCTCCCTCTCTCTCTCGCTTCCCGTTCTTCCTGTCTCTCTACACTGTGCTGTCTCTCCCTCTCTCTCTCGCTTCCCGTTCTTCCTGTCTCTCTACACTGTGCTGTCTCTCCCTCTCTCTCTCCCTCTCTCTCTCGCTTCCCGTTCTTCCTGTCTCTCTACACTGTGCTGTCTCTCCCTCTCTCTCTCCCTCTCTCTCTCGCTTCCCGTTCTTCCTGTCTCTACACTGTGCTGTCTCTCCCTCTCTCTCTCGCTTCCCGTTCTTCCTGTCTCTCTACACTGTGCTGTCTCTCTCTCTCTCGCTCCCCATTCTTCCTGTCTCTCCCTCTCTCTCTCTCCCGTTCTCCCTGTCTCTCTACACTGTGCTGTCTCTCCCTCTGTCTCTCTCACTCACTTTCTCCCTGTCTCTCTCTCTCGCTCCCTTTCTTCCTGTCTCTCTACACTGTGCTGTCTCTCCCTCTCTCTCTCGCTTCCCGTTCTTCCTGTCTCTCTACACTGTGCTGTCTCTCCCTCTCTCTCTCTCTCCCATTCTTCCTGTCTCTCCCTCTCTCTCGCTCCCTTTCTTCCTGTCTCTCTACACTGTGCTGTCTCTCCCTCTCTCTCTCGCTCCCCATTCTTCCTGTCTCTCTACACTGTGCTGTCTCTCTCTCTCTCTCTCGCTCCCCATTCTTCCTGTCTCTCTACACTGCGCTGTCCAATAAAGCTGAAAAACGGCTTTAAAAAAAACAACATGGCGTTCGATGTCTAAACTGTCCCAGTAACACAAAGCCTTTACGCGGCTGTTCCCCGTTTAAGGATTCATTAGCAGGCTCCCCGGGAGCGGATTGTGCCGGAAGGTCAGCCTGGTGTTCCAGCGACCCCCCCCCCCCCCCCCCCCCCGCACTCACGGAGAGCGTAATTATAGTCCAAAGTAAAGCGGAGATAAGGTATCCTGAAACAAAGGGAATGGCTGCATTGTTGTGGTGGTAAAACCATACCCTTATCTCCTTCTCACTCGTGACTGCCTTCACCACAATCTAATCTCATCTAAATTCAATCAAAATTCTGCTTTAGCAGGAGCAACAATTCTGGTAACAACCTGTCGAATGCGCAAAGAGTTTTCTGCCCCTTCTGTACAACGATAGCAACCGACGCATCACTGGTAACGGCAGGTGCTCTGTCTGAAATGTCCATACTACTACTGTGCTTGTTTTCCGTGGCAATGTGGCTTTGACAGACACCGCCTTACCACAGTAATTCCCCGGTTAATGCTGCTGCTTTCATGACGTGTACACGAAAGGTAGAGTCAGGCAGGTAGAGACTATTGCATTTTCAGACAGCGCAGGTGAGGGGGAGAAACAGCAGTGATGTCATTAACCCTGTGAAGAGTAGGTATTTTGCAATGTTTTTTTAAAATAATTTTTTAAAATTTGGCAACAAAGAAAAGGTCAGTTTTCTAGAACTCTACTGTTGCTTTCAGTTACCAGTAGTGATTGTTACATCAGTGTTAGAATGTTCGGTTGAGAACATTCTCTTCACGTAACTTTTTCTGGTCAAGTCTCACCATGGTAACCGACCAGCTGGAAATTCCTGGGAATTGCCAGGGATAATAAAATGGCTATCTGTGCTATCACCTTAATCGTGAGGTGATGGAAGAAAGAAAAAAACAGAGGAGGTCCACCAATCATGGAGCCTGTTGCTAATGACCAACAGGACAATGGCAACATTGCCAATGCTGATTGGTGGATACCTCCTGTCTATACTTCTGCAATCCCTGTGGCAATTACCAGGACACAATCAGAAAAAAATCTGCAAACACCATTGGCATTATTCTATTGGTTCTTATCAATGTACTCCATGATTGCGAGAGCTCCTCGCTATTGTTGGTTGTTTAAGAGTTATTCCCTGCAAGAAGCGCAGATGTTTATTATCCCGGCAGAGGGTATAATATGCGGCCGGCGACAGAGCATAAAGGGTATGACTCAGCTGGTCTTTTCATTATTCAGTGCTGTAATAGGTCCTGATAGGAGCCAGCGATGTCACTATCCAAACAGAACCAGTGTTCCCTTCAAACTCTGCATAATTTCTATGCCGTTTTGCCCTTTACATTGTAGAATCAACCTCCCAAATATATGTGATGACGTTGTTAACCTTTGTATGAGAAAACATCAATGAGAATGGCATTGAAACTGCATTACTGTGAAATCTGATGAAGCACAAATATAAGCAACCTCTGGTTAAACTAACCTATTTAGCATCCATATCTGGCTTACAATAACCTAATTACAGCCGAAGGCCCCCTTTCAGTACGGTTGTACAATTTAGCAATGATATGCTCAGTAAATACCTTGTTAATGGCAACAGAAGAGATTTGACCTTTGATGCCCGATTGAATGTTTCGTACAGAGCTCATCTTAAGATAACCTCTTGAGACCTGTTCACTCATTTTGAGTCTCTGGCCTTAATCTCAAAATCCATATATTGTACTATACTGAAACATACACTACAACGGACATCCAATAAAAATAAAATTATTGTCCCTGCAACATGTTTTTGTCATCCAAGACACTTCTATTTTGTCAAACTTCTTTTCTGCCAGGTGGCTGAAGGATGTGCAGTTCCAGTGGCCTAACTTTAGGCTGTTTTTCCCCATTTCTATCTATTGACATTTCTTTCCATTCCTGCTCTCAATTAATATTTACCTGTTGAGTAATGTACCACAGCTATGCTAACCTACCTACCTCCAGTGCTGAAGTACTAGAAATCAGATGACATTATTTATAGTTCCATGTTTACTACTATTACAATCGGTTGGCAAGACTTTTGAGGGGGGAAAAAATGGATCATTATACCTGAATGGGTTTGTCCAGTTAATGATTAACTTATTAACTTCTAATCATAGACCTACTGTTGTCAAGCCATTCAGTTACAAAGAAGAGGTGTGCACTGTTTGGTATTGTCAGGTATCTGTGTTTCCTGCGGTCATTTTACAGGTGTAATATTACATGTGTCCTGCATATACGCAGCGTATAGCCTACACGGTCTACAGGTAGGGTCGCCCATCGAGCAAAAATTTCTGTTGTCCTGTTAACAAATACTTTAAAACTTCATCTAATTATGAAACTTTTCTCATTATGGCTCTTACTTGTGTGACATCTCTTCCCGTTTCTTTAGTGAAAAATAGACCGGAAAATGTCCCAATTCCAAAATTTTGAAGTCCACCCTCCGCCTGCAAGATCATTTCGGTGCTGGACTAGTCTCGGAAGTATGTCCGATGCCCGTCTCGATTCCCTGGAGATGGAATCATCACTCATACGCATGTTATCACGTTGTATTACAACACCGGAGGCATGCTGTTGACTGGCAGTGGAAACTGAGTGATCCTTCGCAGGCCGTGTGAGCGTGCCAAGTCTTCCCTTTAAAAAGCCTGCCCTTGGTGTGTGCAGGCATCTTTAAACACTGCTGTGCTGTGCTGTGCTGTGCTATGCTCCTGCGCTGGCCAAGTGCACATCTTGGCTTATAACGCAGGAAAAGTGCCAAGACTTACTTATAGGCTACTCAGCAAAGGACCCTAGAGAGTCTCCCGGATTACCTGCACTGCAAAAAAAAATGTCTGTCTTGTAATGAGACTTAAAATATTATTTATTTATTTAAAAAAATATTTATTATGGAAAATATTAGCTTGTTTTAAGTTACTTTTTGCTTGACAAGTGAAATTGTCTTACGCCACTGGCAACCCCATTGCCCCCCATCTTTTTGTCCTATTTAGCAGAAAAGTAACAGAAATAAGATTCTAATGTCTAAACATAAGATTAAAATGCTTGTTAAGGTTTGGTTTTTGCAGTGTGGGTAGTGTACAGGATGTGTGTATACCATTTGCCTTGTTACCCTATTGTTTGAGTGACGTATGTTTTTTGGAAGTACAAAAGAGTGACATGCCTGTTCTATGCGAATCTCACTTTGCATAGTTTGGTGAGTTATTGAGTGTTCAGTTCTAACTGTGTGGTGAGTTATTGAGTGTTCAGTTCTAACTGTGTGGTGAGTTATTGAGTGTTCAGTTTGAACTGTGTGGTGAGTTATTGAGTGTTCAGTTTGAACTGTGTGGTGAGTTATTGAGTGTTCAGTTCGAACTGTGTGGTGAGTTATTGAGTGTTCAGTTCTGACTGTGTGGTGAGTTATTGAGTGTTCAGTTCTAACTGTGTGGTGAGTTATTGAGTGTTCAGTTCTAACTGTGTGGTGAGTTATTGAGTGTTCAGTTCGAACTGTGTGGTGAGTTATTGAGTGTTCAGTTCGAACTGTGTGGTGAGTTATTGAGTGTTCAGTTCGAACTGTGTGGTGAGTTATTGAGTGTTCAGTTCTAACTGTGTGGTGAGTTATTGAGTGTTCAGTTCTAACTGTGTGGTTATTGAGTGTTCAGTTCTAACTGTGTGGTGAGTTATTGAGTGTTCAGTTCGAACTGTGTGGTGAGTTATTGAGTGTTCAGTTCTGACTGTGTGGTGAGTTATTGAGTGTTCAGTTTGAACTGTGTGGTGAGTTATTGAGTGTTCAGTTCGAACTGTGTGGTGAGTTATTGAGTGTTCAGTTCTGACTGTGTGGTGAGTTATTGAGTGTTCAGTTCTAACTGTGTGGTGAGTTATTGAGTGTTCAGTTCTAACTGTGTGGTGAGTTATTGAGTGTTCAGTTCTAACTGTGTGGTGAGTTATTGAGTGTTCAGTTCTAACTGTGTGGTGAGTTATTGAGTGTTCAGTTCTAACTGTGTGGTGAGTTATTGAGTGTTCAGTTCTGACTGTGTGGTGAGTTATTGAGTGTTCAGTTCTGACTGTGTGGTGAGTTATTGAGTGTTCAGTTCTAACTGTGTGGTGAGTTATTGAGTGTTCAGTTCTAACTGTGTGGTGAGTTATTGAGTGTTCAGTTCTAACTGTGTGGTGAGTTATTGAGTGTTCAGTTCTAACTGTGTGGTGAGTTATTGAGTGTTCAGTTCTAACTGTGTGGTGAGTTATTGAGTGTTCAGTTCGAACTGTGTGGTGAGTTATTGAGTGTTCAGTTCGAACTGTGTGGTGAGTTATTGAGTGTTCAGTTCTGACTGTGTGGTGAGTTATTGAGTGTTCAGTTCTAACTGTGTGGTGAGTTATTGAGTGTTCAGTTCTAACTGTGTGGTGAGTTATTGAGTGTTCAGTTCTAACTGTGTGGTGAGTTATTGAGTGTTCAGTTCGAACTGTGTGGTGAGTTATTGAGTGTTCAGTTCTGACTGTGTGGTGAGTTATTGAGTGTTCAGTTCTAACTGTGTGGTGAGTTATTGAGTGTTCAGTTCTAACTGTGTGGTGAGTTATTGAGTGTTCAGTTCTAACTGTGTGGTGAGTTATTGAGTGTTCAGTTCTGACTGTGTGGTGAGTTATTGAGTGTTCAGTTCTAACTGTGTGGTGAGTTATTGAGTGTTCAGTTCTAACTGTGTGGTGAGTTATTGAGTGTTCAGTTCGAACTGTGTGGTGAGTTATTGAGTGTTCAGTTCTGACTGTGTGGTGAGTTATTGAGTGTTCAGTTCGAACTGTGTGGTGAGTTATTGAGTGTTCAGTTCTGACTGTGTGGTGAGTTATTGAGTGTTCAGTTCTAACTGTGTGGTGAGTTATTGAGTGTTCAGTTCTAACTGTGTGGTGAGT
The DNA here is from genome assembly GCA_029718625.1 of Synaphobranchus kaupii. Classification (NCBI taxonomy): domain Eukaryota; kingdom Metazoa; phylum Chordata; class Actinopteri; order Anguilliformes; family Synaphobranchidae; genus Synaphobranchus; species Synaphobranchus kaupii. The sequence continues at coordinate 22,604,555 of CM056387.1, forward strand.
TATTGAGTGTTCAGTTCTAACTGTGTGGTGAGTTATTGAGTGTTCAGTTCTGACTGTGTGGTGAGTTATTGAGTGTTCAGTTCGAACTGTGTGGTGAGTTATTGAGTGTTCAGTTCGAACTGTGTGGTGAGTTATTGAGTGTTCAGTTCGAACTGTGTGGTGAGTTATTGAGTGTTCAGTTCTAACTGTGTGGTGAGTTATTGACTGTTCAGTTCTAACTGTGTGGTGAGTTATTGAGTGTTCAGTTCGAACTGTGTGGTGAGTTATTGAGTGTTCAGTTCTGACTGTGTGGTGAGTTATTGAGTGTTCAGTTTGAACTGTGTGGTGAGTTATTGAGTGTTCAGTTCGAACTGTGTGGTGAGTTATTGAGTGTTCAGTTCTGACTGTGTGGTGAGTTATTGAGTGTTCAGTTCTGACTGTGTGGTGAGTTATTGAGTGTTCAGTTCTAACTGTGTGGTGAGTTATTGAGTGTTCAGTTCTAACTGTGTGGTGAGTTATTGAGTGTTCAGTTCGAACTGTGTGGTGAGTTATTGAGTGTTCAGTTCTAACTGTGTGGTGAGTTATTGAGTGTTCAGTTCGAACTGTGTGGTGAGTTATTGAGTGTTCAGTTCTAACTGTGTGGTGAGTTATTGAGTGTTCAGTTCTAACTGTGTGGTGAGTTATTGAGTGTTCAGTTCTAACTGTGTGGTGAGTTATTGAGTGTTCATTTCTAACTGTGTGGTGAGTTATTGAGTGTTCAGTTCTGACTGTGTGGTGAGTTATTGAGTGTTCAGTTCTAACTGTGTGGTGAGTTATTGAGTTTTCAGTTCTAACTGTGTGGTGAGTTATTGAGTGTTCAGTTCGAACTGTGTGGTGAGTTATTGAGTGTTCAGTTCTAACTGTGTGGTGAGTTATTGAGTGTTCAGTTCTAACTGTGTGGTGAGTTATTGAGTGTTCAGTTCTAACTGTGTGGTGAGTTATTGAGTGTTCAGTTCGAACTGTGTGGTGAGTTATTGAGTGTTCAGTTCTAACTGTGTGGTGAGTTATTGAGTGTTCAGTTCGAACTGTGTGGTGAGTTATTGAGTGTTCAGTTCTAACTGTGTGGTGAGTTATTGAGTGTTCAGTTCTAACTGTGTGGTGAGTTATTGAGTGTTCAGTTCTGACTGTGTGGTGAGTTATTGAGTGTTCAGTTCGAACTGTGTGGTGAGTTATTGAGTGTTCAGTTCGAACTGTGTGGTGAGTTATTGAGTGTTCAGTTCTAACTGTGTGGTGTGAGTTATTGAGTGTTCAGTTCTAACTGTGTGGTGAGTTATTGAGTGTTCAGTTCTAACTGTGTGGTGAGTTATTGAGTGTTCAGTTCCAACTGTGTGGTGAGTTATTGAGTGTTCAGTTCTAACTGTGTGGTGAGTTATTGAGTGTTCAGTTCTAACTGTGTGGTGAGTTATTGAGTGTTCAGTTCCAACTGTGTGGTGAGTTATTGAGTGTTCAGTTCTAACTGTGTGGTGAGTTATTGAGTGTTCAGTTCGAACTGTGTGGTGAGTTATTGAGTGTTCAGTTCTAACTGTGTGGTGAGTTATTGAGTGTTCAGTTCGAACTGTGTGGTGAGTTATTGAGTGTTCAGTTCGAACTGTGTGGTGAGTTATTGAGTGTTCAGTTCTAACTGTGTGGTGAGTTATTGAGTGTTCAGTTCTGACTGTGTGGTGAGTTATTGAGTGTTCAGTTTGAACTGTGTGGTGAGTTATTGAGTGTTCAGTTCGAACTGTGTGGTGAGTTATTGAGTGTTCAGTTCTGACTGTGTGGTGAGTTATTGAGTGTTCAGTTCTGACTGTGTGGTGAGTTATTGAGTGTTCAGTTCTAACTGTGTGGTGAGTTATTGAGTGTTCAGTTCTAACTGTGTGGTGAGTTATTGAGTGTTCAGTTCGAACTGTGTGGTGAGTTATTGAGTGTTCAGTTCGAACTGTGTGGTGAGTGTTCAGTTCGAACTGTGTGGTGAGTTATTGAGTGTTCAGTTCGAACTGTGTGGTGAGTTATTGAGTGTTCAGTTCTAACTGTGTGGTGAGTTATTGAGTGTTCAGTTCTAACTGTGTGGTGAGTTATTGAGTGTTCAGTTCAAACTGTGTGGTGAGTTATTGAGTGTTCATTTCTAACTGTGTGGTGAGTTATTGAGTGTTCAGTTCTGACTGTGTGGTGAGTTATTGAGTGTTCAGTTCTAACTGTGTGGTGAGTTATTGAGTTTTCAGTTCTAACTGTGTGGTGAGTTATTGAGTGTTCAGTTCTAACTGTGTGGTGAGTTATTGAGTGTTCAGTTCTGACTGTGTGGTGAGTTATTGAGTGTTCAGTTCTAACTGTGTGGTGAGTTATTGAGTGTTCAGTTCTAACTGTGTGGTGAGTTATTGAGTGTTCAGTTCTAACTGTGTGGTGAGTTATTGAGTGTTCAGTTCGAACTGTGTGGTGAGTTATTGAGTGTTCAGTTCGAACTGTGTGTGAGTTATTGAGTGTTCAGTTCTAACTGTGTGGTGAGTTATTGAGTGTTCAGTTTGAACTGTGTGGTGAGTTATTGAGTGTTCAGTTCTGACTGTGTGGTGAGTTATTGAGTGTTCAGTTCTAACTGTGTGGTGTGAGTTATTGAGTGTTCAGTTCTAACTGTGTGGTGAGTTATTGAGTGTTCAGTTCTAACTGTGTGGTGAGTTATTGAGTGTTCAGTTCTAACTGTGTGGTGAGTTATTGAGTGTTCAGTTCGAACTGTGTGGTGAGTTATTGAGTGTTCAGTTCGAACTGTGTGGTGAGTTATTGAGTGTTCAGTTCTAACTGTGTGGTGAGTTATTGAGTGTTCAGTTCTGACTGTGTGGTGAGTTATTGAGTGTTCAGTTCGAACTGTGTGGTGAGTTATTGAGTGTTCAGTTCGAACTGTGTGGTGAGTTATTGAGTGTTCAGTTCTAACTGTGTGGTGAGTTATTGAGTGTTCAGTTCTGACTGTGTGGTGAGTTATTGAGTGTTCAGTTCTAACTGTGTGGTGTGAGTTATTGAGTGTTCAGTTCTAACTGTGTGGTGAGTTATTGAGTGTTCAGTTCGAACTGTGTGGTGAGTTATTGAGTGTTCAGTTCTAACTGTGTGGTGAGTTATTGAGTGTTCAGTTCTGACTGTGTGGTGAGTTATTGAGTGTTCAGTTTGAACTGTGTGGTGAGTTATTGAGTGTTCAGTTCGAACTGTGTGGTGAGTTATTGAGTGTTCAGTTCTGACTGTGTGGTGAGTTATTGAGTGTTCAGTTCTGACTGTGTGGTTAGTTATTGAGTGTTCAGTTCTAACTGTGTGGTGAGTTATTGAGTGTTCAGTTCTAACTGTGTGGTGAGTTATTGAGTGTTCAGTTCTAACTGTGTGGTGAGTTATTGAGTGTTCAGTTCGAACTGTGTGGTGAGTGTTCAGTTCGAACTGTGTGGTGAGTTATTGAGTGTTCAGTTCGAACTGTGTGGTGAGTTATTGAGTGTTCAGTTCTAACTGTGTGGTGAGTTATTGAGTGTTCAGTTCTAACTGTGTGGTGAGTTATTGAGTGTTCAGTTCAAACTGTGTGGTGAGTTATTGAGTGTTCAGTTCTGACTGTGTGGTGAGTTATTGAGTGTTCAGTTTGAACTGTGTGGTGAGTTATTGAGTGTTCAGTTCGAACTGTGTGGTGAGTTATTGAGTGTTCAGTTCTGACTGTGTGGTGAGTTATTGAGTGTTCAGTTCTGACTGTGTGGTTAGTTATTGAGTGTTCAGTTCTAACTGTGTGGTGAGTTATTGAGTGTTCAGTTCTAACTGTGTGGTGAGTTATTGAGTGTTCAGTTCTAACTGTGTGGTGAGTTATTGAGTGTTCAGTTCGAACTGTGTGGTGAGTGTTCAGTTCGAACTGTGTGGTGAGTTATTGAGTGTTCAGTTCGAACTGTGTGGTGAGTTATTGAGTGTTCAGTTCTGACTGTGTGGTGAGTTATTGAGTGTTCAGTTTGAACTGTGTGGTGAGTTATTGAGTGTTCAGTTCGAACTGTGTGGTGAGTTATTGAGTGTTCAGTTCTGACTGTGTGGTGAGTTATTGAGTGTTCAGTTCTGACTGTGTGGTTAGTTATTGAGTGTTCAGTTCTAACTGTGTGGTGAGTTATTGAGTGTTCAGTTCTAACTGTGTGGTGAGTTATTGAGTGTTCAGTTCTAACTGTGTGGTGAGTTATTGAGTGTTCAGTTCGAACTGTGTGGTGAGTGTTCAGTTCGAACTGTGTGGTGAGTTATTGAGTGTTCAGTTCGAACTGTGTGGTGAGTTATTGAGTGTTCAGTTCTAACTGTGTGGTGAGTTATTGAGTGTTCAGTTCTAACTGTGTGGTGAGTTATTGAGTGTTCAGTTCAAACTGTGTGGTGAGTTATTGAGTGTTCATTTCTAACTGTGTGGTGAGTTATTGAGTGTTCAGTTCTGACTGTGTGGTGAGTTATTGAGTGTTCAGTTCTAACTGTGTGGTGAGTTATTGAGTTTTCAGTTCTAACTGTGTGGTGAGTTATTGAGTGTTCAGTTCTAACTGTGTGGTGAGTTATTGAGTGTTCAGTTCTGACTGTGTGGTGAGTTATTGAGTGTTCAGTTCTAACTGTGTGGTGAGTTATTGAGTGTTCAGTTCTAACTGTGTGGTGAGTTATTGAGTGTTCAGTTCTAACTGTGTGGTGAGTTATTGAGTGTTCAGTTCGAACTGTGTGGTGAGTTATTGAGTGTTCAGTTCGAACTGTGTGTGAGTTATTGAGTGTTCAGTTCTAACTGTGTGGTGAGTTATTGAGTGTTCAGTTTGAACTGTGTGGTGAGTTATTGAGTGTTCAGTTCTGACTGTGTGGTGAGTTATTGAGTGTTCAGTTCTAACTGTGTGGTGTGAGTTATTGAGTGTTCAGTTCTAACTGTGTGGTGAGTTATTGAGTGTTCAGTTCTAACTGTGTGGTGAGTTATTGAGTGTTCAGTTCTAACTGTGTGGTGAGTTATTGAGTGTTCAGTTCGAACTGTGTGGTGAGTTATTGAGTGTTCAGTTCGAACTGTGTGGTGAGTTATTGAGTGTTCAGTTCTAACTGTGTGGTGAGTTATTGAGTGTTCAGTTCTGACTGTGTGGTGAGTTATTGAGTGTTCAGTTCGAACTGTGTGGTGAGTTATTGAGTGTTCAGTTCGAACTGTGTGGTGAGTTATTGAGTGTTCAGTTCTAACTGTGTGGTGAGTTATTGAGTGTTCAGTTCTGACTGTGTGGTGAGTTATTGAGTGTTCAGTTCTAACTGTGTGGTGTGAGTTATTGAGTGTTCAGTTCTAACTGTGTGGTGAGTTATTGAGTGTTCAGTTCTGACTGTGTGGTGAGTTATTGACTGTTCAGTTCTAACTGTGTGGTGTGAGTTATTGAGTGTTCAGTTCTAACTGTGTGGTGAGTTATTGAGTGTTCAGTTCTAACTGTGTGGTGAGTTATTGAGTGTTCAGTTCTAACTGTGTGGTGAGTTATTGAGTGTTCAGTTCTAACTGTGTGGTGAGTTATTGAGTGTTCAGTTCTAACTTTATGTGGGGAAAAATACAGCCCTTTTAGGTGACTCTAACACATGTGTGTGTTGTGTGTGGTCGTTTTTTTTTTGTTTGTTTTCTACAATTATTCATGATCCAAGTTTTTTTTTTTTTTTTATATTTTTGGGATATTCATCTTAATTTGGACAGCACAGTGTAGCGAGACAGTAAGACTGGGGAGTGAGAGAGAGGGAGAGCACAAGCAGGGGGTATTGTTTTCGCTCCTGTCTGTGCTTGTGTCTGTCTCTGTGTCCCTATCATCCATAACTCGAACAATTCTACTCCGATTGTGATGAAACTTTATGGAAATGTTGGCAGTTGGGCAATGACCTGAATCTTTTTCCCCCCCAATCGTTCAATGCCCGACTTCACAGTGCAAGATCAAAGTTTTAGCCCCATGCATATTACGTTCAGGATGGAGATTAGCACACGCGCGGGTGTAGCACCTCTCTGAGGGCCACTCTAGTTGTGATTTTTATCATTTGTCTTGTAAATTCAATGCACAAGCAACACCCTCTTTCTTGGAAACTATGTGCTGTTTCATGCCATCAGACCTTTCATTAGACTGGGTGGTGAACCATGTGATCTTTAACATCATCAGAACTTTCATTTGATTGGCTTTAATGTCATCAAAGCTTTCATTTGATTGGCCAATCCATGGGCACTTTAATGTCATCAAAGCTCTCATTTGATTGGCTGAACCCACATGCTCTTTAATGTCCTTAAACCTTTGATTTTCACTGGCTGAACGTTTGAAAGCCACTTTTGGCAATTAGGGCCAGAGTTCTCGCTCGAATCTCCTGTCGTTTGTGGAAGTCTCGCCGTGATTGGACCACTCAATGCGATCTGCTGTTTGCTGATGGGATTTATAGTGTTCCAGGTTTTGTGGGTCAGGCTAATGGACATCTTACCCATGTGAATTTAAAGCCAGACAACATGAGAGGAAGGCACTGATGAGAGTGTCCACAGACCCTTCATTACAGGCATATCTATCTGCATCATCGCCGGATCCCACACTAAATAATGAGTGATTTTCTTTTAAAATGAGAGCGGGCAGTCCATCCTCTTGATGTATGTGTTTGTTTTATTCAGACGGGGGAAAGCAGAGATGGAAACGAATAGAGAAGGGATCACAGGTACAGTATATACAGTACTAAAAATAAATAGGGGATATTGTGGTAATCCACAGCACATGCAAGGAGAAAATACATCACACACACACACACGCATATATATATATATTATATACACGTTTCTATGGGGTTCAGGTTGCTAAAATAGTCTTTTTACAAAAGATGTATACAGAGCAGACAGGGCTATTTGGATACTCCTCTAAAATTGAGTTTTGAAAGAATCTCCCACATATGACTATATATGACATACAGTATATGTGTATCCCCCACTATGCTAAGCTAGCTGGGAGCGAATGCTAGTGGAGCCATTAGCGCTGGATTACTGCATGGCTATATGACATACAGTATATGTGTATCCCCCACTATGCTAAGCTAGCTGGGAGCGAATGCTAGTGGAGCCATTAGCGCTGGATTACTGCATGGCTATATGACATACAGTATATGTGTATCCCCCACTATGCTAAGCTAGCTGGGAGCGAATGCTAGTGGAGCCATTAGCGCTGGATTACTGCATGGCTATATGACATACAGTATATGTGTATCCCCCACTATGCTAAGCTAGCTGGGAGCGAATGCTAGTGGAGCCATTAGCGCTGGATTACTGCATGGCTATATGACATACAGTATATGTGTATCCCCACTATGCTAAGCTAGCTGGGAGCGAATGCTAGTGGAGCCATTAGCGCTGGATTACTGCAGTTATTACGTAGGCATCTGGGGACGGGTGGCGGCTGGTTGACTGTAGACAGGGCGCACACGGATGGACGTTTGGCGCCTCAGGCGTTCAGTGAGGTTCTGTGCTCTGTGCGCCGAACTGACGTGGCCTTAAATCTGACCTTACGACAGCAGCTGTCAAGTTAGACTGCGAGCGTGCATGCTAAAAATTTTCCCCTCCCTCTCCCCCGCAGCTGATGTGTGGTGAGAATTTTGCCGCAAAATGGCTGCCGTTGCCTCACCCAGGCGGGTGCTACACATTGCTGGCGGTTGAGAGAGTTTCCCCCGTCATCACAGTAAAGTGCTTTGAGTTGTGAGAAAAGCACTATATAATTTTGATAAATTATTCCCGTTCCCCACATTCTCCCACAAGGCAGGTGACATTGGAGTATGGAACATTGAGACGTTTAATGTGATCCACTCCTTACTAACGTAGCCTTACATATGTCCAAATACGGAATATAACATTTCAGCCAAATATATTTCCTATAGTGTCTGTGCAATAGCCAGCATAGTACAGTTTCATTGATGACTATTCACTTCTCTCTCTGTCCTGACCCATAATTTAGGAACTTCTGTGTAAGGAACTTCTCTCCTCCATCCTCCGTACCCCCCCCCCCCCCCCCCCCCCAGAGCGAGACAGAGAGTGAGAGAGAGAGTATGATGGTGTCCAACCCCTCAGACACCATGGAACTGGAGTCTTACTGGAGTCAGTCAGGCCTCAATCTTCTTTTTAGTTTGAGCCAAATGTTTATCCCCAATTTTTCTCCTCTACCTATTTGGGAACAGCACTTGTTTAGGGCCACAACCATCTCTGGGCCCACACAATTCCAAGTTTTGTTTTTTTATTTATTTTTTTTGGACGCACTTTCGGGCCACAACAACATTCTTGCTTAGGAGAACCGAAACACTGTTTGGGAATACTCAATCACATTAGCTATTTTGGAATACTCAATTGCATTAGCTATTTGGGGATATCTGGGAATACTCAATCGCATTAGTGATTTGGGAATACTCAATCGCATTAGCACCTGTGCCCAGCCTCCGCTCTGTGGTCTAGCAGCCAGGAAATCTATCTCTTCAGCCAGGAAATACCCCCCCCACCTTCTCTAGCCTGATTCCAATTCCCCTCTTCTACATCTTCTCCCTCTATCTACCCTATATTCCCGTATCCCCCCAAAATATCCTTTCTCTACCTTCCCTTCCACATGTTAATTCCACTGATAAAGGATTACCTATCCCCGGTGATTTATGGCCCCATTGCACTTCTCTTTAATCACCACTAGGGGTGTTGGTGATTTATGAATGAAGTCCTTCTCTTCATTTGCACTTATTTAAACAGCATGGAGCTTAAACAAATCCTATAACTACGTAATATTTATCCCACTTTCACAGTTTAATTTTGCAGTTATCTGGACTATGACAGTTAAGGATCTGTGACCGGGGGCCTGTATCACAATGCAGGATTACTGAGTTAGCTGGATAACTGCACTGAGTAAAACCTGGAACAGCTCTTTTTACTTCAGTCCATGTTCCAGATTTGTGAGGGTTCCAGGTTTTACTCAGTGCAGTCATCCAGCTAACTCAGTAATCCTGCTTTGTGATACAGGCACCCATTGTAAGGGAATAGGGATGCTGTCAGTATGTTTGTACAGCACTAATGCAAAGACAAATGTAGGTCTTTAATTACTATGAAATAATTAAATAACTATTTAATTATATAGACTTTGGAGTTGCGCATTAATAGAGGCACAAATGAAGTACTGGTGAAAAATGTCTGTACGGTTTTACAAGCACAAACACACCTTCATTAAGGCCTACCTGTATTTTCCACTGAGAACCCAAGGCAGATGATCGTAAATTAATATAAATCGACTGCTTGCAGATTGCCATTGGATTAAAAACTGAGTCAAACGTTATTACAGCCTGGAACAAATTTGAAGTTGGCACAAAAACGAATACACAATGGTCTGCGAGGACAACACTGAGCTAACACAATATAACTGAACCATCTGAAAATCGCCACCATGTAATATTTACTAATGTTAATACACCTTGAGCAAAATGACTCCAGAACTCAGAGTCTGGTGACATCATTTCCTCCTGGTGACTGCTTTCAGAGTATTCCACTAATCGTGGTTCAGTTCATCTTTACGAAATTGCCAGGTCTTACAGTCATTAAAATGATAGCATCAGGAAGCGGATAGATTATCTCTCTCTTTCTCAGTGTGTGAATAGCAGGCCAGAGCTGAATAGAAGCGGGCGGTCTTGCAGACTTCCTGTCCGTGGAGATATTGCCATAGTGAGCCGTCACTAGGTGCACAGATAACAGCCCAATACGATGTGTCACGGGGCCCTTTTACAATTCATGTGTTCCCTTTTGTTAAACGCTACGTTTAAGAACTTGATAAAAACTATAATAAAATGTCATTTATCAATATTTTTTCCACAAAAATTCGCTCAAACACACCCGCGTCTTCTGATAATCTGCTTGCGAGAGTCATCTCAGACAGATGCTGTCCTTACACGGTGGCTGCACTGACTTGGGGAATTAATCTATCTCACATAAATTGCTTTTGTGTGTGTGAGAGCGTTTGTATGAGTGTGTCTGTGTGAGAGAGGGAGAGAGAGAGAGAGAGTGAGTGAGTGTGTGAGCGTTTGTATTTGAGTGTGTACGTGTGTGAGAGGAAGAGGGAGAGAAAGAACGAGTGTATGAGAGAGAGAGAAAGTGTATGAGAGAGAGAAAGTGTATGAGAGAGAGAGAAAGTGTATGAGAGAGAGAGAGAAAGTGTATGAGAGAGAGAGAAAGTGTATGAGAGAGAGAGAGAAAGTGTATGAGAGAGAGAGAGAAACTGGTCAGGCATCACTGAAGCATAAAAATAAGGGAAGTCTGTGAGAAACAGGTGAACTGCACTCACTCACGCACACACACACACACACACACACCATACACATACACTCACTCACGCACACACCATACACACACACACACACACACACACCATACACATACACTCACTCACGCACACACCATACACACACACACACACACCATACACATACACTCACTCACGCACACACCACACACACACACACACCATACACACACCATACACACACACACACACACACCATACACACACACACACACACACACACCATACACACACACACACCATACACACACACACCCATATGCTTGGAAGGCAGTAGCAATCCCTTGCGGCCTGTACTACACGGAGTCACACGGAGAACCCATCTATCCACACTGGCACTGAGCGATGAAGCTGTAAATCCTCCTTTTGTCACTACCAGTACCAGTAACAGCAACCTCTCATTATTCTGCTCATAAACAGCATACCATGTGTTAAATCTCTCTGACATCAGAGCAGTTTCCCCAGTGGCCTTTGTTTTGAATTGTTTATATTTACTGCGTGGCCCATGACAACGAGAGTGATAATTGGATAACAAATCCAACATTTTATACGGTCGACAGCACTTTAGACAGAGACAGTATTTGAGACAGAGCACTAATTGAGATGTATTGGGTCTATAGCAGATATCTATGGCCCTATAACTTATGGCTTCACCCAACAGGGCCAGGCAGGAGGACAGCTTGCTAAAACACTACATTTCCCATGTGTCTAATTCCGCTATGTACTCAGACAGCACTAGGAGGACTACGAAAGATAAGCATGTCCTGGTTTCCTACAGCTCGGTTCCCACAGACTCATCTGTGTTTAAGAGGAAGTGTAGTAATGGACACTGTTGGCTTAAGGAGGGAAGGCTGTCTCAGGTGCTTACATTATACAAACCAATCATTTGACATTTACAGTCCTATTGAGTCATGAGAAGAGCACACACACACACACACACACACACACAACTTTAGACAACTTTCGATGACAAATAAATGTTTCAGCCATCCATCCATCCATTTTCTATTACTGCTTAATCCAAGTCAGGGTCATGTGTAAATGTGTCAGTGGACCCCAATGAATGACCCCTGTACATTTCCCAAGATGCACTGTGTTGCATCCATTATGCCCTGTAGATGCACTGTGTTGCATCCATTATGCCCTGTAGATGCACGTGTTGCATCCATTATGCCCTGTAGATGCACGTGCTGATTGACCTATTCCGGCTCTGACGAAAACCAAGCTTTTGGGGGGTGTCAATCTAAATCACTGCCATCCTCTACAGCAGGGTTCTCAGGGGGCCCAAATTCCCAGGGGGCCGCAGTGTCTGCAGGTTTTTTGTGGACCCCACAATCAGCTGCCCATTAAGGCCTTGAGAACCAGGTGTGTGGATTCTTTAGCCAATCAATGACTTAAATAAAGCAGCAGACACTGTGGCCCACCAGGGCTGGAGTTTAACACCTGTCCTCTACAGGTAAAGCCGCGGTATCTTGGTCTCACAGTGCACTGTTGCCACAGCGATGGGGAACGTTGTCGCCTCTGGCAACAGTATCAGCCAGCCAAACGTCTTCACAGCACAACCAGCCCCTGGGAGATTTTAAAAACCATGATAAGAACAGACTCTCTCTTCTTCAGCTTGGAGCTCTGGCACCAACAGTAGTTTCTCCATCAGAGACATAACAGGTCTATGCCTGGACCACTGTCTGCAACACACACACACACACGCACCTGCACACACATGCACACACACACACACACACACATGCAGATACACACACACACAAGCAAGCACACACACACACACGGGCGCACGCACACATCTGCATGCAACAAACATACACGCAGACATGCACGCACGCATGCACAAACACACACACACATGCATGTGCGTACACAAACACACACAAGCATGCACACATGATGGCACACACACATATCTGCACGCACACACACACACATATCTGCACGCATGCACACACACACACACACACACACATACACATATCTGCACGCACACACACACACAAGCATTCACATATGGCACACACACACACACACACACACACAGCACTTAATTATGGAAGGAAACAAGGTCTCTCTGGTGATACACAGAAGGTGATGCATTGTGAGGCAGCAGAAGAAGCCAGTTGTTATTGGCAACTGTAACATACAGGAGGCTATTGCTGGGGGCCATAGACACACGCTGAAAACAGAGCCAGACAGCTATAAAAACAGCTCGTCTGCAATAAACAGTTTCAGAAAAACTCCAGCTCAAGAAAAATGGACTCTTGTTTATATGGGCGCCATTCATAAAAAAAACTATCGGAAAAAACTGCGCTGGCATCAGACCTGGGTCTAATAGTCACTTGAAATATACAAAGCTATAGCAAGATGTAATAGATCTATATTTTCACCAATAAAACTCACAGCAAAAATCTTCTTTCTTATGCTTGTGATTTTTGGTTCGTAACATGTTTCCATTAATATTCTAATTGATCTGTAGGAGTGTTTTCAGAATCTAAAAAGTAAAAATATTTCAAACATATATTTGACACAGGAATTGTCAAATGTGTATGAGAGAGAGATTTTGTATATTTATGAGCCATGAGAGGAAAGCAAAGGATATGTGAAGCTATTCTTCTCAGTGAACTTTAAATGAGTTTTACTACCTCTTATTACAGTCATTGCATTACATTACAGTCATTTAGCAGATGCTTTCATCCAAAGCGACATACAATAAGTGCATACAGAAATCACTATACTGAACATAGAGTGCCCTGCGTAGGTATTGGGACAAAGATGTATCTTCTCTTTACTCCAAAAGTTCAGATTTGAAGTCCAGATTTTCACCTTTTATTAGGGGTTATTGGTATAAATATTATATTCACCATTTATAAATCATAATAACTTTTTTACATCGTCCATCGTTCAGGCCAACTGAGGTATTGGGACAAATTAACATTATGTAAAATAAAGCAGCCATTTATCCTTGACTTTCATCTGTAAATTACACCGGAAGAGTATGGAACACATGGTTGGCTAAATGGCTGTAAGTCGTCAAGGGTCTGAGTCAAGTCAAGTCTATTTGTATAGCACATTTCCATACACAAGGCAACTCAAAGTGCTTTACATAAGACATAGAAAGACCTTATATAAAAAGTAAGGTCTGAGTTATCAAACAGCCTCAAACCATCACGCTGTTGCCAGATATGCAGTAGATGTGCATGGATCACTTCAATAGGAGTTCAGTAGGAAAATGAGTCAGAAGAACCAACCCTTAAAGTGATCCATCCATATCTACTGCATATCTGCCCTTAAAGTGATCCATATCTACTGCATGTCTGCCCTTAAAGTGATCCATCCATATCTACTGCATGTCTGCCCTTAAAGTGATCCATCCATATCTACTGCATATCTGCCCTTAAAGTGATCCATCCATATCTACTGCATATCTGCCCTTAAAGTGATCCATCCATATCTACTGCATATCTGCCCTTAAAGTGATCCAATCATATCTACTGCATATCTGGCAGCGGAGTGATGGTTTGAGGCTCGTAACTAGCAATGACCCCAGTGACAGTGTGCTCTCTCAGAAAGTGTTAATTAACCCTGTCCTTTACAGGGGCTTAAAATAGTCTGTCTACAAAGAGCAGAATTACAGCCTTTACTAAAACACTGCAAGCCCAGAAGCTACAAAAGTACTCTTTGTGTTTTATATCCAAACACAAGTACAGGGGGAAAAGCAGTGCTTTGCCGTTTTGAGACACGCACTGTTTATCAAACGGCACCAACCGTTTACCAACCCCCATATTTAAAGGGGCAGCCTCTTTGGGCAAAATGGAAACAACAGGGTTTTGGTTTCAGCTCAGTCCAAATGATTGTATTTTTGTTCTTTTGCAAGCGTCTAACCAGGGATTTGCCATCTCGCGGCTTGTGGACTACATCAATCGCCGGATATGACCATTTATGGCTTTCATAAACTTTATTATTCATCTGATATTGTGCAGACACACACACTTTGAACCTGGGAATCTGTAAGGAAGGGGTCTGTTAAGGTACCTTGGCCTACATCACTGATCTCCAGTTACTTTTACATGAGGTCCAATTTTTTTTTTAAAGGTGCATACTAGCTAAACATTTCCACACATTTATATTTCTTAAACATTAAAGTGTATGGATAAATAGTACGTCACGTCTATAAACATCGCCGCAGTGTTCCTTCACTGTGCAGCTGCAGACCTCGATATTGTCACACTTTTTCAGTTATACGAACAATGTGTTCCTTTGTATGTTTCCTGTGGGAACAAGGAGCCAAAACTGTGGCGGCCATATTTGGCCCTCAAGGCTGCCAGCTGAAAATCCCAGGCCTACACATTATTTCATTCTGTAAAAAAAAAACACTAAAGTTTGTTAGTGTGCTACAGCATGTTGCATTATGTCTTCATATTCGGAGAAATATTTATGGCATTATATGGAAAGATTCATACGGTTGAAGTACGGATTGGAGCTTTACGCTTACATCTCCGTGTGATACAGGATACAGCATCCTGGGTGATGGAAATGTAGCAGGAACATCGCTCTTAGGTCCCCCAAACATGAAATAGAGAAAAATAAGGGGGGTCCAAGTGGCTCGGTAGGTAAAGGCGCTTGCCAAAAGCGTAGGGTGAGCCATATGGCCTAGGTGCTGCAGGTTTGAATCCTCTGTGTGTGCCTGGATGATGACTTCCATGCCGAGTGTAACCTCAGATGTCACCAGGGAAATGGAAGCACATTTTTCATAAAGGGTGAACAGAATTATTACAAATGGTATAATTTAGAATCGGCACTCTGCTGGATCTGACTTGACTAACTTTGTGACTGCGGCTTGGATTCAATCAACATTTGTCCTTAACGTTGACTTAAGTTTTTTTTTTTTCCCCCCCCCAAGAATGCTCATCTAAACAAACATTCTACGTGTTTTGCCGTTACTGAACTCGCTGGTCTGTGGTTTGCAGGAAAAACATAAAATGCCGAATCCAGACCTGTTGTGTTTTCAAACATCATTACAATTTTAATATTTGTCATTATTAATTTGCTGATTTTGCCCCTGCTTTTGCGCTCTCTGTAGTTCAGCAGGGGGGGGGGGGGGGGGGGGGGGGGTATATACTTTACACGCCCCTGGATACAGCAAGGGGGGGGGGGGGTATATACTTTACACGCCCCTGAGAACATAGGCACGGGAAGATGTTTTGAACTCAGGGTGCTGAAAATCGCAATGGCAAATAATTCGCTATAACGCAACGGAGATTTTAAGTTGTTTTGTATCATTGATACAGAACTATTCCCCTGTATTTATAGAGTATTCTGGGGGCAATTGTAACAGGGGTCAATTGTAACAAAACCAGTCTTTGTTAAAAACAAAAAAAAAAGGAGCAGAGAATGGGGCATCAGTTGGTCTTTGGGCACACAGAGAGGGAACATCAATGCACATGTGCAGAGTGACAATCTCAGCTCTAGCTTGTTTCACATTGGTGCAATTTTATGGTGTTGCAATTGCCCCCTGTTACGGTTGCCCCCAGAATACGGTAGCCTATTAAATGTATTGCATACAGATTTAATATATTGTAACAATCGTTTAGAGAGGGTGCTGCAGCACCCTCAGCACCCATACTTCCAGCGCCTATGCCTGAGAACTAAACAAGTGGGACAAGAAATAAATAAATAATGCCACTGCTTTGTTCCACACAATAGGTAACTCTGGAGAGAGTCACATATACATTACAGCACTTGGCTAAAGCCAAACAGTGTTTCGTTCATGTTTTGTGAAGGTCTATTCATGGTCACCTGTGAATTACGACAGGTGTACAAAGCTGTCCGTCCTCGACGACCCTCCCAGTTCCAAATTGTTACATTCTGCTCCATTTTTAGAAGAAATGTGCTTTTCATGTTTTCGCAGTCAAAATGGCAAATAAAGACTTCTGTGTCCCATCACATGGATAAATGAAAAAAAATATTCTCATCAGTCAAAGAAAAAAATAGTGAAATAAATAAACATATTATAAACTGGATTAAAAATGTTCAGTCTTTCCCTCTGGCCTTGGTGTAAATGACCATGGGTGCTGTGGTCTGGATGGAAATGTAACGGTCAGCCTTTGAAGAACTTGTAGCCTAGAAGAAGAACAAACAAAGCGAGCACTAGGACCGCAGCAAGCACGTGGTCTCTAGATAACGGCGCAGTGTGGAGATAGCTCGCGCCGGGCCGGATTCTGTAACTTTCCAGCCAATGCATTAAGTTCACCTGGGTTGTTTTTTTTCAAATATGGCGCATGGAATTATATGGCATGTCATTAAGACAGCACTCCGGGGGACCGAACCCTCTTCAAACCTGCAGCACAAAACGAAAACAGCACTTGTGGAAAACAGCTTATTCAATTTTCATTGTGTTCAGTCAGGCTAGAAGCTATTTCCGTGCGCACTTGTGGTCTACTGCTCAGTCCCGTGACTGTAGCTTACCTTAAGGCATCGGATCGGTGTAGCTTTCATTTAAACTTTGGGGGAAACGCACTGCTTGTCTCGCGCAGTCAAATGTCAAGTCTCACATCACACTACTCAAGGGACCAAATCATATGAAAATATTGGGGGTGACACGTCTCCCTGCCTCCCCCCAAACCTTCCGCGTAGGCTATGCCTTAAGGCGCCCGGACCACCGCCAATCCTGCCCGGTAAGCCTGAATCAGCGTTGGCTTGGCTGTGATCTCCTCCACGTCACACGCCAAAAGCCTTGGCGGCGGCCTCCCTCAATTTCATTAGCCGTGATTAGAGCACTGAGCAGCGGAGGTCCGGCTCGCACAGAGGGGGAAACCGTCTCTAGCGTCATAAACCACTGTCGCCATGGCAGTCTCGACGGGCTTGCTGGTGATTTATCGGGCTAATCAAACCGCGCATTGTGGGTAAAAGGAAAAAGAAAAGGTTGCAAGTGGATTAGCTCTCTACGGGTGGCAACAAATACATTAATTAGCAATAAATTAAATGGAAAAGGCTGACGGAAAAATAGATTTCAGCATGCTGAAAAATTTATCAGTGGCATAAAATGAAATAATGGAGGCTAATAAAGTTGTATTTACGTATTTCTACACGCCCACCTTCTAGTGCAGGGATGGGCAAGGAGGGCCGTATCTGTTTCTGGGTTTCAGACTAACTTCTGCTCTTAATTATTTAATTAGCCCAATCATTTACATTATCTGATATTTTAGCTACATTTTCCGCAACATGAACAGCAGCTGATGGGCGTTCTTGTGCCTGGATGCATATATTGTAGTCCAATTTACGAGTGTATCGGTGTTGGTGTATGTGACTAATTCGCTGGTTGAGCCAGGGTAACTGGTGGCAGCAAAAACCTGCATACACAGCGGCCTGAAGTATAAGTTGCCCATCGCTGTATAGTATCATTATGGAGTCTCGAGCCCTGCTGGTGTAATGCAACAGTGACACGTGATCGTCAGAGCTGAGGGATTCACACTTATGTGAAGTATAATGTCATCGCTCTCCAGCACCAGACCACAGGGCCCATTTTATAACAACGCGTTCCCGATCTCGACCCCCCCCCCCCCCCCCCCCCCCCCAACCCCGACTCCCTCCCTGCTGCCCTGGTGTTAGAGGGGGCTCCGGTTACTTATCTGATGCTGAGCCTGCGGCTATAATTGAGCGTGCCCTCCGCTCGCTGTCAATCAAACCTTCGGGGGAAAAAGAGGACGAGCGGCCGTTAAGCTTCGCGGCGCATTCTCCTGTTCGCGCCCGCGGCCCGCGGACAGCTGTCAGCTGGAATCCTTCAGGTGAGAAGCACCTGAAGCCGCGCGGGAAACTGCACCTGGCAGACTTTTCCTACAGAGTGAGTGTGCCGTCCCCACTACCTCTCTTTGTGCCGGTGCTTTAGAAAAAGTAGATTAATTCGGAAAACAGCCTTTCTCTGTTAAAGAGGTGTCCGCTCGACCATCTATTTCACCGTACATTATACATTTAAAAAAGAGAGGAATGTGACTATCACCCACTCACAAAGTGACTACCACCCCCCCCACAATTTCACTGCTGAATTTAAGAGCAGACTGTTAACCACGGTTGTGTACATGCAAAAGGATTTTAATGAATGCAGAGAGACTAGAGGTGCTAAGACCTTACAGACAGGCAGGGCCCATACCGCTTCTCAGCACGGCTCTGGCCTTTCGGCCCTCAAACAGCCCACATCAGTATCATTAGCCCCGGGGCCTACCAAGCACGCAAACCGCTAAGCGGCTCTTCCTGTCGAAGCCAAACGTGTGGGCGCCTCGTGTTGATGAGGAAACGCTTTAGGCTGACGTACGACATATGGCGCGTCTGTTTTAAGCCCATAATGTAAACTAGCAAGTAAACACAATCTGCAATATTCTGAACTAGATTTTATTTTTTGTCTCCAGTCCTTGATGCAGACCCCACTTGTCCTCGTCGCCTGCCACAGCTGCGAAGATACCTGTTGTCATGACGATCTGGATTATCACCTCGGACCAATCAGCAACATTTACTTGAGGGAATTGCCCACTTCCACTGACTCCTGCAGGTCCATCACTCTGAGCATAAAGCCGCTGGCGTCAAATTAAAGTGTTTTTTTTTGGGGGAGGGGTGTGCAGCATTGCTCAGTACACATGACTCGGATGGGCAGTGTTAGGACCGACTGAAACACCCAGATGTGCTTTCTTTGACACCACTTAACTTAATTATACCCGAGTAGTCACCTAAAATCACCTGGTGAACTACACCCTCCAATCACAATTCTTTGGATTCAGACACAGGCAGTCTTGGGGGCGAGGGTAGTGGTGTGGACTGGGAGGGGGGGTTGTTAAAATAATCTGTACGGCCACACTTCGGGTCCTACAAGATTGTTGACGGGGGGGTGGGGTCATTCCAAAAACTTGTGCTAAGGTTTCATCAACTTAACTCTGCATCTGGCCAACACTTTTGTTTGTGGTCTTTAAACGTCAGGTTGTAGAGCTTGCCGTCTCGATAAAGCATGCACATGTCAGTACCTATACCACTGAGTAAGTTTTAGAGATAGGTTCTTATCTTTATAGTCTTCTTCTGAGACAACAGACTTAAGTTTATACCTTTTCCATTATTCGGTTTCAGATCGAGCAATGAATTTCACACCAATTTAAAAGTGGGTAGAATGCCATATACTAAGTGGGACGCTGTAATAATCCGCGGGAATGTTTTTTTTGTTTTCGGTAACCCATGGTGTTTTGACAGCGTCCGCTGTCATATCAGGATATTGGAGATTTTGATGTGATCTCATTCTTACCTGTAGCTCGCACCATGCCACTTCCACGGTCGTCTCCGTGTCCAGTCCTTTATACACTGTCTTGAACGACCCTCTCCCGATTTCAATGTTGAATTTGAGGAACCTGCCGTCATGTGATGTTGCCACGGCTTTGGTCTCGATTTCATCCTTCTCCTCTTGATCCCATTTGCTTTCAAATGGGGTGCGCGATAAAGTAACCTTTTTTTTGAGTTATTTCGTCAGAACTGTCAGAGCTCCCATCCAGCGTGCTCTCGCTTCGCTCCCTCGTTTCCCAGTTGTTAATTGAAGGAATAATAGGGTCTGAATTGTCTGGACCAAGCGAGGTATCGCTTTTAGGATCAGGACTCGAGACAATAGGTTCAGTCGGTGTCGTGCCGATCTTTTTCTCGTCCGCACTGGACTCGGATGAAATGTTATCAGCGGACCAGGAAAGTGTCTTAGAAAGAGGCCCGTCGTAAACTTGCGAGTCGAGATCCATGCTGTTTAATTTGTTTAATCTGTAAGAGTTTCTTCTCGAGTTTGCCGAATGTCTCCGTCGCCGTGGTGGCAGTCTGGTTGACAGGCAAGAATCGTCGTCCAAACCTACAGGTATTTTGGGGAAGCTATGTCCAGCAAGATCTACTTCAGCTTGAGACATTGTAAAGACGTAATATCTGAACCTCAGAAACGGTTTATAATAATTTTTATCATTTAATTCTGTGTTGATTTAAAGGGCTTGAATGATATTGGTCCCGTACGCGGACATTGCGCGTGTTGTCTCTGAGAAATTAGGCTACAAAAATGTTGATGATAGTCCTACAAAACAAGGGGAAAACTGCTTGCTTTATAAAATCATACAAATATCTTGTTCTAATAAGTATACAGGTTTGCAATCAAATAACTATAGCCTATTTAGCCCATATTTTAGCCTATATTCCATATGTGACAAATAGACTATAGCCTACGAATAACGCAGTCGGTATTAATGTTAATATGTTAATGTGAAACAGTGTAGGCTATTCTTCTTAAATGCACTAACACACTGATTTAACAGCACGAAGTTTCAAAATAGATTTAGATAAATAATAAACAATTTTCAGACCTGCACGCTCATGGAACGAATATCTGAAAGTCGCACTTTTTACAGTTAAAATAAAACAAAGTACTTTGTAAGTAAACATCCACAAATTCGAGCCAGTCCGGAAAGCTTGGGGGGGGGGAAAACGATGTGTATTCAATCCGTGTATTCCTGAACCGTGCTGTCTCCGCGGTTTGCGTCTGTAGGCAGTCACCTCTCCAAGCGTATTGACTCTGCCTTCGGTGTCAACACTGTGCAGACGGCGCGACTCCTCCTCCTCGTACACCTTTCCCGATTGTGGGTCTTGAGAAATAGAGTAACATAAACCTTACTTAGAGGTGACCAATAGTGCAGTTCTCCATGTAACCGTCCCAGAATAGCATCGTGCGAGCGAGTTTCACTGCAGTTCAGTTAGCATATACTGTATATTAATGTTTACGTATATGCATAGCCCCACTGTTTTTGTTTTTTCTTTTACCACGATACGCATTACATTTCACGATGGATTTTAATGTGACAACACCAGTTGCAAGACCGACGCTTATACGCATGCGTCTGGACCTAGTAATAAAACGATACATTCCACTGACAGCCTAGTAAGCAAAAGGTCAAATGCGCGCACCTGACTTCTTTAGCTAGTGTCTTAATATAGGACTAGCATATGGCAATAGCGGCTATAGATAAGCCCCTCTTTCTCCTGCTAGAAAAGATTTTGCACTTTTTTTTCTTTCTTTCTTTCAGAGACAAGACATAGGCTATACTGCACGAAGTGATTAGTCCTGAATGTAGCAAAAGATAAAGACTGTAGGTTTCCTTGCATTTCATTCACCTCTTTTATATCTGGGGGGAAAATATGTGCAAAATCTGAAAATATGCTTTGAGAGATAAAACAGTTCGTTTTTATTGTAATTATCCAGCTGAGTGCATTTATGATTAGGCAGGATATAAGGATATAAATAGGACCATGAACAATGTCAGAAACATGAATGACCCTAAAATATCCATGTTTAATTATGTTATGTACTATGAAGGCCCCAGCTTGCTCACTGTTTGTCATGGGCTGCGGCCCACCCTCAAAAGAATCAAACACTCGGTGAAACTGAGCCAGGAAATAACTTTCTTTGTCCTCTTCTTGGAAAAGGGAAGGAGACACACCGGATTGGACAAAGATCAATTAGATCTCTTTCACGGCTGGCGATGGTTCCATTCCAATTCAGTCAATTCAAGAAATGAATTTGAACTTTAGTTAATTCGCTGAAAGAAGATTGTTTCAGTTTGTGAATTGAATTTCAGTTTATTTTTTTCTTAATTCACTGAACTGATCTGAAGATAGAACTCGCGCTGCTTTGACAAAGATTAGCTTACTTTGTGTCCGAAGAGTACGTTCTGAAACATTCCCGCCGCGCTGGACACAAACTGTTGCGGTTTTTCCACACAGACTCTCTCTCTGTTTCGTACATTCACGACCGTCCCGTTCCCGCCGCTTTCGCCTGTAGCGGCTGCCCGGCAACCGGGCCGAAGCTGAGCGCAACAGGACAAAGCCGCGAGGAGCTTAACCATGTGACCCAGGTCACTGCGCAGCGCTAGCCCCACGCACCTAACGGCGACTGTGTGTGTGTCACGCACAGCTGACAGTTAACCCCCTTCCCCAGTGAAACACGGGTCACCTTTCCACTGCCGTGCTCGTGCGACAGCTTTTCCGCGCGATGTACGCATAGCATATGGCGAGGATCTCACAGAGACATCCTGGAAAGAGAAAGGACATCCGCGCATCAGGTACACAGTAAAATGTCCAGTGTTAATTCAACTCTAACGGTGTTAATTTGACTCTAGCAGAGTACATATGAGCCTACTCTGGCCAGGTTAGGCTCATATGTACTCTGTTAGAGTTGAATTAACACTGGACATTTTACTGTGTATGAGACAATGACGCTGATACAGATGAGGGGTCATGTGACCTTTCCATTTGGTTAACGCCAAATGAAAGCAAGCTCACATTTACAGGTGGGCTGTACAAAGGTAGGCCTATACAGTTTTTTTTCCCCAGTGAAATTCTTTACAGTATAGTTAGAAAACAACAAAAGACACAATGCACATCGTACACGACTGACAATTTTTTTTTTCTAACAAGCCCTGTGTTCTCCAATATAGAATTTCCCCATGACACTAGAAAGACAAAAGAAACAACAACAAAAAACTCAATGAAGTAAGAGAGACATCACTAATGTGGGACGCTCAGAGGGTTGGTGTGAGGTTGTGGTGGTGGGGGGGGGGGGGCGTCTATCAGCTGAGGCACACGACAACCCCACCTGTCACGAGGGGGGCTTTATCAGCGGGAACATGCGCCTTCCACGGCAGAGCCCGGCCCCCCACAGGCACACCCTGTCAATCACCCGGCCGTGAACGAGAGCTTCTGCCGAGTCACTCTTCCAAAAAGGAAAAAAAGAGAAGGCCCCCTACCCCCTCCACACAAGAAGGCAGCCAGTAAAGTAGGTCACATCGACAGCTACGTAATCATACAATTACAGAGAAATAAAGACTTCCGCCTTATCGGCGCAGCAGTTTTTCTTCTCTCCTCCGTCCTATAACTGGCAATGTGGTACAGCTTGTTCTCTTTGCCTTGGATGAGTCTGGGAGACGTGGGAATCTGACATTTAAGGGCAATTAATTTGGGTCCACCAGAGTACAGGGACATAAAGATTAAGTGAGATGGACAACCATACTCAGAGCAGAATCCAAATGTTTCTGAACACATACATTGTATGAAATAGGCATATCTCTCTTCATTAATTTATATTTTTATTGTATATACATTTACAGTAGACGTGGCAAAAACATACATGGAAATTTTTAAACGTGCAAAAATGTAAACCACAAAATTGCAATTTAATGCAACCAATAACTTTTCTTCATAGTACTACATATTTCCTTTGTCTGGTATGCTTGGTATTGAACATTAGAAAGTGAAATTTCTCTGACGTTTATTCGACTGTTGTAATAAAGCAGGATATGTTGCAGAGTTCCAAGCTGTATTCTGCCACCCGGTGGAGGTAGACTAGAACTGCGATCCTCAAAAAAAATTATACAGAATATGGTGACAGTGTATAATTCCAGGCAATTACAAATATTGAATTTAATCTACAGCCAATCAGGCTAAATTTACATGTTCAAAAATTGTTAAAAATAAATGTTAAAAATTATGACTAAGCAGTGAGAATTACATATTTTTGTACCCCCTATTAACATTGTTGCCACAGAACTACACCGTATTTCTGCCCACCAGCTGTTTTCAAGCCAGTTTGAATATCCAAATGTACACATGTCTCTGGTATAAAGCTATGAGATTTATTTTAGTGGTGCAGAGAAATCCTTACCCGATTCTCCTAATGCCACAGAAGTAAGGAAATCTCATTTTAAACACACTCGTCCTGAGGTACCTGATAGCATTTATTCAGTAGTGTTTTCTAATTTACTCAAGCCAGGTTTTTCAATTAAATATTTTAGGTTTTAAAATCGCATGTAGTGTGTCAAGATGCATCTTTAAAATCTTTTTTTTCTTTAAAAAAAAAAAGGCAATAAACAGAGAGGCTTTCCTTGAAACACAGGACTTTTGAACCATGAAAATACCTACAGTATTAGCCTAGCACATGCTAGCGAATCGATTGTAAAGCATGTGCAGGACAAGGTTAGGCTATAGGGCTGGAGTGAACAGAATACGGTCTCATAGGGCCAGGAAATGTCCCGCTCTTCACATAACTCAGTGTCAGTTTTTACAAGTTCCTCTTGCCCCCTCTTTCCCCTGGCACCCTTAAATTCCTGTGGCCTTTTAGCGGTATTCAGTACATGTGATAGCTAAACTGGAACATGATACACAATGCCTAGCTATGCTTTTAAGTGACGGCATCTAGTGCCATATAAACGCAGCCAAAAAGCCCAAAATCACCACCGTGCCCTTCTATGTACTCAGTCCATCCATAGCTAGCTCATTAGCCAGCCAGCTAAACATTACTCCATAGTCTATTCCTGCCTTTCACCAAATGCATGCTGGGATAGGCTCCAGCCAGTGGAAAATTGATGTATGGAGATTGTTGAGGGGGTTCTCGATGTGGCCAGAGCTGCCTGTTCCCGAGCTAACCCAAGACATGACAGATAAATGAATGTTTATCGTTCAGTGTAATGATCAATCTTCATTATGTCTCATTATACGGCAAAGAGCAGAGAGAGAATACAGCAGGGAGATTAGGCCTGCCTGTCCACACCTTACTGTCAGTCAATTACAACTCCATCCTTTCTCTCACCAACAAACCCACACACAAGCCTTTTTAGATTAATTCAGTTTAAAAATTAAGTCCCAGCCTCCAACACCTCTCGATGTAATGTCCCAGTAAGTAAAACCCTAAGATAGTCAGAAATATTAATATAGACAGCCATTAGTCATCTCTAAAATACAGTTTAAGCCAGAGCATCCTTTTATACACATAAACATAGTGATAGCTCATTTTTTGTCTGCTCACCTCTGCATTTGGAGAGTTAAAAGAAATTAAACTACAGTATTATTCCAATATGTTTGACAGAAGTTATTTTGTTCAGGGATGATGAGTATGATTTTCCAGTCATTATGAAATAAATACTTACTGCACGTGAACTCTTTCATCTTTGAGCCTGCCTAGCCTATTACAAAGTTTAATTTATGGAAATATTTTTACGAGAATGAATTTGCTGACTAAGTGTCTTTTGGGCTTTGTGTAAGTCACAGACACAGTTCTTAAAATGTTAATAAATTGTTCATTTGTCAGTTGTAAGCCATGAATAAATAGTAACATCTGGTAAGAAAACAACAAAACCATTAAAAAGAATTACAACATGTTCTGTCAGGCATTGGCTATCACTGCAATCATGCACAGCGTATAAATCTAGTGCACATACTGAAAAAAACCCTATATTCCATCACTCAAGATGTCCCTACTTTACAACATTTATGCTAGCATTGCAATACTTGATGCTGTTGTTATGGAGCAAATAGAACACCACAATTTAGACCAAGCAATTATAATAATATTTGCAACAGCATGGATCCGGAACACATTACGTGGGTAACGTCTGCCGTGCGCCTCCCCCGAAATCCGCCCACTATCCCTCGAGCGTCCCCTGGCAGAGCGTCCCACCAAAGCCCATAGACAGAGACTATAGGCTACAATCTATACAATCTCTGCTCCCACTGTATCCGCGGAGATTAAGCGCGGTTGCTAGGAGAGACCGGGAGCGCGTGTCAGCGAGGTGCCCAGAGGAGGTAGCTCGCTTTTGACAGCTGTGGAAAAATCCTTGGAAGGTTATTTGCGAATGTTTTAAATTCATGTTCGCTTGTACGTTTGAGACCGTTTCCATGGAAACTGTGCAATCCGGGTTTTATGAGGGCTTGCGACATGCAATATTTATTTAACGCTATCTTGAGATAAAAATGGTCGAAAAATACAGTAGAGACCAGCCCAAAAATCTAGTTGAAGCATCGAGCTAATCATTAACAAGGAAAGTGGGCTTATTTTAAACACAATCAGCGCCCTACTGTCTATCAAATACAATGTTCTACAAATAGCCTACAAATACAAAAGAAATTCTAGACCAGTCTTCCATATATTTTTTTTTACAAGTTGCCTGCATCACTGCCATAGGCCTACTTTCTGTTATAATTGTTTCGGTAGTTTAGTTTTTAATTCAGGACTGCTCTGGTTTGCAGCTGGAGCTGCAGGGGATTTGTTTCATCACAGCTGTCAAATTCCTTGCTAAATCCAAAAACGTGTAGCCTAGCATGTTCTCCTTGACCGTCTGTTAAGGTCGCTACCTCAGAGTTCTGAACGTTTTACAGTGTAACTGTAGCTATTTCCATAACATTATCAAGAGACCTACAACATTTTCACGGCCGGCAAGCTGTCCAAAAACAACATTTTCCTCTGAAAGCTAATCGTTACACACTATTCCCCTCGGTCTAATTAATCTATGGGCTAAATTTAGGGTATTGTTATATTTCTTATATATATATATATATATATATGCTCTGATGTGCAACTCCAGGATATAATAACATGCTGTTCTACCCAGTGTGATTGATGGAAGGTAGTCATGCTCATTGTATGAGTAAAAAAGAAAACAAGACCTGTCTTGCGGTTTCAGAACTGGAAATATTAGTTTGAGGAGCCGGAAATAAGGGTGTACTCATTCGTATTGTATACAAATTATGTGCCTATATTCATGTTTACAGACATTAGGCCTATTCGATAGGCTTTTGAATTAACCGTGCATTCCTCTTATGACCACTAGAGGTCAGCAAAAGGTCTTCAAAACGCACGTATTTAGGAATGGTTCACTTTCTAGAGGTTTAAAAATATAGGCTATATATAATTTTTGTCTTAGACTCTTTTTGATTGGCCCAGTGTTTGATTGGCCCAGTATGTTTTTGTGTGCGATGCAGGGTATTATAGATATTTACAGAAGTTTCTGATGACCTTCTGGCTTTACAATGGCTGATATGGGGGCAATTCACAGGTTTGTGGTTTAAAGCAAAAAATAAAAAAAATAAAAATCACTTCATGAAAGTCCAAAGCAGCTAGTACAGCAACATGGTGTTTCAGTGGAGGTTGTACATATGAACCCATGAACTTTAAATAATTTCAATATCAATATATAAATATCCAATATCCAGCGGTTTCAGGTTGCATGTTCCGTAGGAAATTGTTTCAGCCAAAATAAGATTAAAACAGACTTAATTCATTTGAAAAATAATCAGGAAATACAGCCTACACGCGTACAACCTCTGGAGGAATAACCTAACTGTGGCTAGCGGTGTTTCTCATCCAGCTTGGAGATTCTTTCAGCAAAGTAGGTTTACGGCAGCCAGTGATTGACAGCATATTATAGCTCCACTCACTGTTGGATCCGTGAAGCCTCTCTTTTCGATCGCTGACTGTAGGTTAAGAGGGATCTCTGGCGCAATCCACAGCCCACACATGTTACCATGGCAGTGGTGGCATGTGATACATTGTCACCGGGGAATTCCTATGACAGTCCGATTGCCAAATGAGCACGTCGGCTCCGTGGGGAGGGGGCTCGCCCCTAGCAACCGGTTGCTGTTGCCATGTGGAGTGCAGCAGGCGAAAAGCGATCGCTAATCATCGCCCCCGAAGGGAGATTGTCATGTTGAAGAATCCTCTGCCCCTTTCTCCCGCCCTCACGATGGCGGGAACAGCAGGACTAATTGGCAGAACACGCAGAGAGGTGGCGCGGGGTCACGGCGCGTGGATATCGTCGATCGATACGTCAGCTGCGCTGACCCTCGCGCATTCAGAACAGCCCTCCGGCTTCAGAGCTGTTATATCGGCCACCAAGCGCTCTGAAAAGGCTTTGTAGACTACTGGAAAAACCGGACCGATGCACTCAAATGAAAACAAGAAAATATAAAAATCAGTGTATGGACTGAAACCTATGAAACGGATAATATAATATAATATAAAACAAATTCATAAAACTTACATACACGCCTAGGAATCTTTCTTTGTTTCTTATCAGTGTAGTGTTCCTGGTCTGTGGGTCTCTGGCTCAGAGAGAAACCTGATGTCACCAAAGTCTCTTCCAGCTCTTGTCAGCCAGTGGAAGAAGGGTTCCAAAGGAGGCCAGGAAATGTCCCTCCAATCTCACATACTCACAAAGAGCCCCCCCCCCCCCACACAAACAAAATATCCTCCTTGGGCTGGCAAAGCAAGGTTCTATCTGGGGAGATGAGTGAACAATGAGCAAAGCCTGACAGCAGATCCAGGGAAAGCAGGGCTCTATCGTTCCACACAAGCAGGATCCAAGCCCCCATGCCTCCTTCCAGCTTTCTGCACCAGCCACAGGAACAGCCAGGCAATTATGAGCAGAATTTATTAACTTAGAATTACAGCGTTGAATTACTCTCTGTCTGAGATGTAAACATTCACAGGGGAACGCTCTTAGTTGTGTAATTTTGCATACAACAAAACATCTGAAATTACATTTTTTTTGTTATCTATTGGCATGAGCATAGATGCAATACAGAAATGTGAAGCTCTGGTGTTGCTCGTGGCGTCAACTTGGAGTCTTCAACAGAACGGAAAACCACCAAGTTCGTGGAGGAAGGTGTTGCGGGTGGCTAGGCAACCGCCATTTTCCAGCCCTTGGTTGGTTGTTTTCCCGCCAAGCTTTTGGACTGGCTGATCCCACTCTGACTGCCTTTGTTTCTCGCGGAATTCCAAATTTCCCATTTTCCAATTACTGTGAGCAGGTTGAGCTTGGCGGTCAGGATGATGGGAGGGGTGGACAGGAAGGGACTGCGGGGGGGGGGGGGGGGGGGGGGGGGTTGTGTGGACAGGGAGGAGCCGCTGTTCCCAGAAGTTTGTAAACGGAGTAGTGATAACTACCTGGCAACCTGGAGATCCCCACTAGACAACAAGCTCACTCACTCTCCTGACAGACAGATGCCAAATGATCAAGATGACGAGACAGACGGACCATGAGAGAGAGAGAGAGAGAGAGAGAGATGAGCAGATTATATATCAAGAGAGAGAGGGGGGGAAAAGTGCAACCTTGCAGAAATATAAATGTAATTTACATTAGCGCAGTGGTTAATATGGCGCTCCAGTTCGGTATACGCTAACACTGGTTCATCAGTTCCTGTATCGAAGGGGAAAATTGCACCGCTAACATTTCTTTTTATGACAGTATTTCAGACAGGAGCTATTGCACAGAGACCCTTCCCGGCATTCTGTGTATACTGGGAATGTTCACAGTGGGGAATTTCACTTGCTGCGTAGCGACTTGAATCACGGTTGTGTTCCTGGCCTAATTTTTTATTTTATTTTATTTATTTGTCCTTTATTTTACCAGGTTCGTAAATCTCATTGAGATCCAGGATCTCTTTTTCAAGAGCGACCTGGGCAACAGACACATACAAACACATCGGACAAACACAAGTACAGTTCAAAATAAAAATTCAGTCAAAACATTAACAAACATGTAAATCAAAAGCAACAAGCACAGGCAACATCCACAATATCAGTGATCAAAACTTTAAAATCCTCTAACGGAATGAAGTGCTCTAATCTCAAGGTCTTCTGTAGTTCATTCCATATGTACAGGGCATAATATTTAAAACCAGTTTTGGCAAGCTCAGTTTTAACATGTGGTGTATCTAAAGCTAAGTAATCATGTGACCTAGTATCATATGTGCTGTATTTAAAGGAAATCAAAGAGCAGAGATAATAGGGAAGTTTCATAAGCAGAGCCTTATAGATAAATAAAATGCAATGCATGTCCCTTCTCTTAGTTAAAGAAGGCCATCCCACTTTTTCATATAAAATACAATGGTGAGTGAGAAATCTATCTCCAGTGATAAAACGCAGTGCGCTATGATACACAGCATCAAGGGGTTTTAAGGTGGAAGGAGAGGCATGCATGTACAGAATGTCACCATAATAAAATACAGACATAATTGTTGATTGTACAATGGCATTCCGACTGGCAGTAGAAAAGCACAATTTGTTTCTATACAAGAAACCAATTTTTACTTTCAGGTTTTTAGAAAGGTGTTCCACATGGGTGTGAAAAGAGAGCCTATTATCTAACCAAATTCCTAAATATTTATAATATTCTACAATTTCAATTTGAGAACCCTGAAGTGTGCGAATACTAATATTAGGAGTATTGCTCACACAAGACCTTGGAAATAAAACACACTTTGTTTATCAGAGTTTAAGATAAGCTTGTGGTTAATAAGAGACTCCTGAAAGGCATCAAAAACAGACTGCAGATAATTGTGTTGGCAAGCGTCACACTGCGAGATTTAGCCCAGGAACGGCTGTGCCTCGCCCTCCTCCCATCTCCCAGAACACCCCTGCCTATTATGAGTTTGGTCTTTCTTCAATTTGATTGGTTCTTTCAAGCCCTCTGCTGGCGGTCTCTTCCAGAGGTCCCCCTTCTGTTCAGGAAGACCGGGTGGGTTGGGGTGGAACTCCGTTCCTGTAGAGCCACTGTGTGTATCCAGGTTTTCATTGTCACCACTTACACTTGCCAAATTAGCTAATTACCTGAATACACTAAACGCTGGTTTAACCACATAGATTAGACCACAAAAAGATGTTCCATGTTGGGACACAGCTGTCATTCATCAAGAAACCTATTACAAAACGTGCCTAAAATATCAAGTTCCTAAATGATTGTGCTAATTAAATAATTAAAAGCAGAAGTTGGAATGAAATCCAGAAACAGACACGGCCCTCCTCGCCCAATCCTGAGCAAGACACTCGTAGGAGACGGAGCACTTAGCCACAGGATTTCAGCGATGACTAAAACAGTCGTAACCCGAGGAACCCGGTTGCCTGGAGAACCATTTCACACAAGACACTGTGTTCTCCATATTGTGGCTGAATGGATGATTGATCACATCAGTTTGCCGCAGAATCGATTAATGCATACCCTCTGGAAAAAAAACTGTATTTCACTTACTGTATGAACGAGCTATAAGGCTAGAGGATTTATTTTTGTCAATTTGTGAGGCCAAGATAGGACTCACTCACAATTTCAAATGGTATGCAATTGGTTGTTCTACATCATTATTTGATGCCCTCACAGAAGTTTTTTCCACACGACACGCTGTGTCCGTGCTGACTTGACCTTCAGTTGTATTGAATTCTATCGAGGGGATGGGTTAACCTGCAACTCTGGCCTCCTGACATTGATAGAGCTGTTATTTATTGCACGTCAGCAGATTTGCATTGATGAATGGGAAATGCCTGAAGGGGATTTCAATATCAGTGTATGATAAAGAACACTTTTAATGACAAATCCAATAAATAGTAGGAAAAAAAATCAATCCTCAAAACGGCCTACATTTTTAGCTAACATCCACAATCTTAAATCAATATCTGTACTTTATGCTTGCATCTTTCTTTTTTCCTCAAGAAGTCAGACTTCGTTTTCAGTCACTGCCAAAAAAAGTTATCGCCTAAAGACATAGAGGTTTAATTACTTTTTGATTGCTCATAAATTTATGTACATGCTGTCCATAATCACATTTGTATACAATGTCCCGCTCTTTCTTAACCTTCAATTATACCAACAATATATTCTTATTGGGTGTCCTGAGAAAATGCAAGATTTTCTTAAACATTAATGTGATTAACAGTGGAGACAGACTAGTGATTTATCTTGGGAAATAAATTAAGGCTTTTATTAATTAGTATCATATATCATGTAGAAATTCTACTTATTTTTAATGATTAAAAGGTCACCAAAATTAAGCCGATTTTGTTTGTGCTAATTCTGCTGAACATGTTATAGTTAAAGCTAGCTTTATTTTACTTTCTAAATATCGGACCAGTAGAAAGAGGTGTGCAATGCTTTCGCTGACCGTGCGGCCAAGTGCATTAAAATCCCATCCATTTACTGACGGGCTATTTGCTTTGTACGATAAGTGCTGCTGCAAATCTTCAGGCAGCAAACAAATCCAAACAAGTTATCAATCAGTGCTGCTGGGCTTGGATTTAATTAGGCACTGGCATCAAAAGACTTGGAATCTAATCAATTTCATTTAAGGAATTTGCTCAGTGAATCGCATCGGCTGCGAAGACTCGGAGACGTTCTATTCTTTTTTACTGCCCGATTAGGGCCTTTCCACCTTCTGTTTTCCCCATTTACACCTGCTGCAGCAGGAAGATATGTGTCCGCACTGTTGCTGGATGTGTCACGTGATCAGTTGCTGAGATCGACAACAAGGAGGTAGAACTCATTTTAACTTTTGGGGAAATAAAAAAAAAAAAATTTTTGGGGGGGGGGGGGGGGGGTGAACAGTGCCATCCAATACAACATGATAACATGGGGGGGTGGGGGGGTGCATTTGACGTTTTCCCAAAGTTGTCCCCCCGGGATCTATGTCCATATGTCCACAGTTCTAGAACACTGGCTAACAGTTTGGAAAAAACCCATTCCAAAAAAAACCTACTCTTCAGACGGTTAATTGTAAAATGTAAAGTCTCCCTGTCAAAAGAGAGAGAGAGAGAGAGAGAGAGAGATGTAATGGGAGTGAGAGAGAGAGAGAGAGAGATGTAATGGGAGTGAGAGAGAGAGAGAGAGATGTAATGGGAGTGAGAGAGGGAGAGAGAGAAAGAGAGAGAGAGAGAGAGAGAGAGAGAGAGAGAGACATGTAATGGGAGTGAGAGAGAGGGAGAGAGAGAGAAAGAGAGAGAGAGAGAGATGTAATGGGAGTGAGAGAGGGAGAGAGAGAAAGAGAGAGAGAGGGAGAGAGAGAGAGAGAGATGCTACAAAGGTCGCGCGGCTGGATTGAAACTGCTGATGTCGCGGGTGGCGATGAGCATGAGGACAGTGCTTTTACAGGCTTACAGGCCCATGTAAGTCATTTTCTTATACAATGCATGTTTCTTTTTTCACTTTTGCAGTAGATGGCTGAAAAAGGTCACCTCTGTTGATCACCCCTCATAATGCGACATAGTGAATATGGAGGCGGGAATCATTCTGAGAAAGAATAAGGTTCAGTGGAGTACAGGAGACAGGACTTATGTTCTATTCAATTTCAAATGACTATCCCCTTAATTGCTTGGTGTTTATGTAAGGACATAAAGACCAAACACAGAAACAACATATTCAAAACAGACAGAGGCTCCATTGACTGTACAATGTATGTAAGACAGAGGGGAAATGGGTATCATTTATGCATGACAAAACTAGTGGAACACGAAGCAGATGTTTTTCTAACTGAATAATACTCATGACTTGCAAAGGCAAAATATTCAAAGTGTTTTCTACACTGGTAGAAAAATAGATGCCATTTCTCAAAAAACAAACAAAAAAAAACAAGCAAATATAATGAGGTGACTTTGGTGGAAAAAGAGGGGCTACTATGAAAGAAGGGAGGGGCCAGGATAAGGGCCTGTGCTCCAGATGTGTGCTCCCAAAACAGGTGCCGTCATACAACCCTCAATGTTTGCATTCCCTTCTAGATTAGTGGAATTCAGTTTCCACTGCTGCTGTTGTTTTTTTAAACTACAGCGTCAGTCCCTGCGGTCTATTTAAGCAGCGACAGTAAATCCACCGTGGCCACTGAGGACATTTAACATACGTAAAGAAATGGCAGAAACATTAAATGCGTTTTACTCCGGATATACTTCAGCCTATGAGAAACAACCATCTGCCATCTTGCGGATTCACACTGGTTATGGAGAGAGCAATCTGCATAATGACAGGGGCTGGACGATCTGTATACTGTGGGACTCATTCACACACTGGAACAATAAATCCTTTTTTTCTCATATAGTGCGATGCGTACCGCGACATGTTCCTTGTAAAATGTGCTAAATAAATAAAGTTTGATTGATCATTCCCCAGATTTTCTTTTCTCCACACGATGATTATGCAACACCATTAGCCTAATGCGGAAACAGCAGGGCCAGAAAAAGCTATATCTTAATTATTAAGTGGAACAGTGCGGCTAGAAGACAGCAGTTAGATAAGATATGGGTTTAACGACAACAACCATTCCATAGCAAGATCAGCAAGAAAAGACAAGCACATTGAATGCTGGTGAAGTGTAAATAGTGTCACACTACTGAATAGAAGACAAAACAAATCTTTTGAAGAGGAAATCAGATTTTTTTTGTTTTGAATCAGCTGCCTCCTTTCCAAATTGTCTATGGAATGTAACCACAAGATGGTATTTCCCACAAATATGAAAATGGATGTACAGTAGGCGTGGTAGCCTACTTTAGAAAACACTACTGTGATAACTAAGAGCTCCTCTATAATATTTTTTGATTTAATGCACTGAAAAACAGAATGATTTTGCCAGCAAGAATGAACATACAAAGAGGGTATGAAACATAAGACCATTAGTGACATAATTAATAATTCAAAGTTCGTCAACATGTAACTGTTTAACATCGTGGGTTTGATGTGGCATATGTTCCAGGTGGCGTAACTGTATACCTCCTAATTGACTGCATATTCCCACCCCAAAAAAAAATTCCACCACACGTATTTTGTTGAAAGAGACTTCCAAGGGTTTCGAGGGATATCAAGCTGGCTGGCATCGACCTTGCGCCTGGCTTCAATAATTACAAACAGATCGGGCGCGAGCACCCTCCCACTTATGAATAATTTAACCCCCCCCCTTCCAACAGCGCGCGGCTTCACGGCTCCGCGAGACAACGGGTCCTCGCGCTGCACTGCTGCTGCTGCGCTCGCGCTGCTTTGAGTGGCTTTGCTATGAATCGATTCCCCAGCCGAGCAGCACGCTCACCGAAGCCGTTGGGGCGGTACTTCCACAGCACACGAACCGTGGAGCTACCCTTACCTTTGACGAACCCAATAACAAAACAAAAAAAAAAATATATATAAACATATATAGTGTGCAAAGGGAAAAGACGGAGAGAACGAGCTTTATAGGCAGCGTTTATTGAGCCGCTGACCACAACGTGCAACGTACTGCTGTGCTGGAGAGAGCGACCGCCGCTGTTGCGTTTGCAAACCGGACAAGGAAGGAAGGGAGAGGGAGAGGGAGCCCAAAGGTAAATCCTTAGCTGTTTTATATCGCTAGCATATACATATTGTACATTTGGTTGAGGATAATGGACTGTCAGATTGTCAACTTGCTTTAAACTTAAAACCACATTGCGTTATTGGAGCGAGCTAGCGATCTGTAGGCTATTCTTTGTCTCACCGATGTTATTGACGCCGCGTCCAAGTGTGTAATGTTAGCATCGGTTGAATAAGCTAGCGTTAGCTGCTGCTAATCCTCGCAGTATATAGACAGGTTGTCATTCTCCAGCTAGCAAACTACAGTTCTGGTCTGTCTGGTGTTACGGAGATGCAAAGCATATGGATTTAACTCGCTTTTGAATGCGGGCTAACAACCTGCTGTAATACTGTTGCATGTTCATGCAGGGAAGCCTTCAGTATGGTTTACAGCTGCCTACTAATCTAAATAGGTTGTAAGGTGCCTTGCTAACTGTGCCAACTAGTAAACTGTACGCTAGTTAGCTAGCGAGCTACCTTGGCTGTACCAGTGCCACGCGTATTATTCCATCTAAAATTGACTAAATAAGCATATTGCTCGCTACGTATGTTGGTTTCGTAGCCATCCATAGTTGCACAAATGTAATCGGCAGGCTAGCTGTCCAGGTTAGCACATAACTTGCCTATTTCGAAGGCATGCTTACCGGATGGCTTCGGTTCATACATGCTAACTTGGTTAGCTGGCTCTGGCTGAATCATAAAGCCAGCCAGTTGCATTCACAGATGGTCAAAGCTTTTTATGTATGCGCAGAATTTTTTTTTAGGCTTACAGGACTGCCGGGGAACCAACACCAATAAATGCACAGCGGTTCTAACATTTCTAATGTTTGCAGTCCATAAGCATGTAATGTGCACACTTGCGCGTAATTGCTGATTTTATGTAATGTCACACTGTGTGCAAGCTAGCTACCAGTCAGGTGGGATAATAATGGACACTATTGTACATAGTTCCTATGAACTGTGTGTTGGTTTATGTGTAAAGTTGGAAGCCAAAAAGGATGCATTGTTTACAAGGTGATAGAGGCGACAAGAGGTGGATGTGGGTGGGATCCCATTGCCGAAAGAAAATAACAGAGGTCGGCACAATTTACCCGTCCTTACGGTGGAAGCAAACAAACCTCCTGACACCATAAACAAGGTGGCTTCGAATCATCATCCCTTTACTTGCATTTTAGCAGAAATATCATTTCTGCAAGTGGTTCGTGGGACATTGGAACGTGTCTTCACGAGATACGCCCTGGTCGAGTCAACAAGCTAGTTAACAGGAGCAAAGAAAACCTTGGAATATATGGAAGCATTTCCCCTGTTCAAGTGCTTTAATTGTTTCGATGAGCACTGTTTACAGGGCTGCCTGTGGCAAGGGAGAATTGAGGACATGACAACATAGTCCTTCTGTAAGCATATAAGAGGCCAGTGGAGAGTAACTGGTATTAACATCTTTTGACAGTCAAAGCAGTTTTTTTTTTCCTGTCATGGTATTTGTATTTTTTAAATGTATTTTATTTTGCCTGTAAATGTTCGCCATAGTTTTCTTAAAACGAAACAATGTTTGTGTGGAGAGGTAGCTTTTGGCTCTTGTGTTGATTAAACATATTGTGCATCTGGATTGTGTTGGTAATATGAACCAAACAAGCAAAAAAAAAACTAAAGACCAGTAGGATCCAATGGAGAATCTAGGAAGTGTGTCTAATTTCTGTTCTGCTTGCGTGCATACATGTGTGTGTGTGTGTGTGTGTGTGTGTGTGTGTGTGTGTGTGTGTGTGTGTGTGTGTGTGTGTGTGTGTGTGTGTGTGTCTGTCTGTGAGCTATAGCTGGGGTTAAGGGATTTGGGGAATGGATGTGTGGTCTGAGATGTCTTCGCTTGAGCGAGGCTCATCATGGAAATTGCTCCAGATTTTGGGTCTGAAAAAGCGGTCAGACACGGTCATTCATCTCGGATTAGGGCGTCCACAAGGCAAATAACGTAACCATAATTAAGCTTACCCAATTGATTTATGAACTGGCTGGACTGGAGTGAGGCTTTTTATCAATAGGCCTTCAGGCTCTGTCCAAATGACTTTGGGGCTGTCTACACGGTGCCTGCAGGACCCGAGGTTAATCACGGGGATTTAGATGTGTTTTCTTTTCCTGCAGGTTTTCCTCTTTGAGTCATCCATCTTTTTAAAAGAACAGAACTTTCTGGAAAGCGATAGGGCAATGACCGTGGCTTCGGATCTTCTATAGTTGTTTGTTTATATTAGGTTTTCCAAATTAAGTTTTTAAGTTTTGCTAGCAGGGCATGAAATTAACTTTTTCACTCACTGACCAGAGCGGTGTGTGGATTATAAAAATCACTGTCCATTTTCAACATTTTACCAGCCACATCACCTTTTACAATATAACACAACCTGGTTGGTTACCTGCCCAAATAGCTGCTAGAGTACAAAATCTTACCAGCCACAATCAAAATTTTTCCAGCATTTGGCTGGTGGCGGGTGTTAATTCCATACCCTAGCTGCTAGTACCGATATTACCTCAGACCCACCTGGTTTACACTCACATGGGACCCCATGGTAAAGCTGTTGTTTTTCACAGGCTATGGGCATCGCAGAGTTAATGAAAGTAGCCAGTTTTTTTGTTGCCTTCAAAACAGCCTCATCCTCTGAACAAACCCTGGAGGACCCACCCCAGCGTCTGATGTTCCCCAGAATGAATGTCAGGCGCTGGGGCCTGTTACAAGAAAAATGTATCAACAACCGAAAAAGCCAGGGCAGGAGCGAGCGTGACGTGTGTTAGCGTAACGTGCGTAGCGTTTCTGTGTTAGCGTAGTGTGCTGAGCGTGTGTGTGTTAGCGTAGCGTTTCTGTGTTAGCGTAGTGTGCTGAGCGTGTGTGTGTTAGCGTAGCGTTTCTGTGTTAGCATAGTGTGCTGAGCGTTTGTGTGTTAGCGTAGTGTGCTGAGCGTTTGTGTGATAGCGTAGTGTGCTGAGCGTGTGTGTTAGCGTAGCGTTTGTGTGTTAGCGTAGTGTGCTGAGCGTTTGTGTGTTAGCGTAGTGTGCTGAGCGTTTGTGTGTTAGCGTAGTGTGCTGAGCGTGTGTGTTAGCGTAGCGTTTGTGTGTTAGCGTAGTGTGCTGAGCGTTTGTGTGTTAGCGTAGTGTGCTGAGCGTTTGTGTGTTAGCGTAGTGTGCTGAGCGTTTGTGTGTTAGCGTAGTGCGCTGAGCGTTTCTGTGTTAGCGTAGTGCGCTGAGCGTTTCTGTGTTAGCGTAGTGCGCTGAGCGTTTCTGTGTTAGCGTAGTGCGCTGAGCGTTTGTGTGTTAGCGTAGCATGTAGAGCGTTTGCATGATAGTGTAGTGTGCTGAGCGTTTGTGTGTTAGCGTAGTGTGCTTAGTGTTTCTGTGTTAGCGTAGTGTGCTGAGCGTTTGTGTGTTAGCGTAGTGTGCTGAGCGTTTGTGTGTTAGCGTAGTGTGCTGAGCGTTTGTGTGTTAGCGTAGTGTGCTGAGCGTTTGTGTGTTAGCGTAGTGTGCTGAGCGTTTGTGTGTTAGCGTAGTGTGCTGAGTGTTTGTGTGATATCGTAGCGTGGAGCGCATTTGCATCCTTTGAATAATGATCCAACCGCTCTGAGGAGAGATGCTCTTGTGTAAACCCAGTTGATATACGGCGTTCAGGGTCCACCTGTGACATCAGGCAGACTGGCTCACTGCAGGTGTGCCCAACATAACTGCAGGTGTGCCCAATAGAACAGCAGACTCCTTTATTTATCTGACACAATGCGGATGGGTGGCAAGCTTGTCTCTCTCTCTCTCTCTCTCTGACTCTCTCCTACTCTCTCCCTCTCCGTCTCTCTCTCTGACTGTCTCTCTTACTCTCTATATACACACACATACAGACAGTTAAACAGGCCTATAATAGGGATGTAAATACCCTCAAACTGAAGTTGACAGTCTGCAATTTAACCTCATACTCATTCATTGTTTTACTTCAAATCCAATGTGCTAGAGTACAGAGCCAAAACAACAAAAATTGTCACGTTCCCAATACTTTTGCATTTGACTGCATGTTTAAATGCGTTCCCCTGGGCTTGCGGTGTAATAATGTTGATTGGGCGGAGGCATTATTGAAGCCTGGTCATTGTAGTTGCAGGTCAGCCATGCCCTTGTCACTGGTGCGGCCAGCCTCGTGGCGCCTACGCGGAGCGGCGGCATATGGCTCCTGGGCTGTAAATCCCGCACCCCGCCTTCTGTGGCTTAGGAAGCTGTGTCACGGGGTGTGTACTACAGGCCAATTAGATCTAATACCCACCAGCAAAGCTGTAATAATGCTGTCTCTCCCTCTCTCTCTCTCTATCTTGCTCATACATCTCCACTTTTCCCACAGAACCTCCTCGCATTATGCTGAGGGAAATTTCACATTCTGTACGAAATTGACTTTAAAAACATTATCTCTGAAATTAGGTTTCGTCACAGCCCTCTTGTGTCTGGTTTTCCTTTTACGATTCACCAGGCATTGCCCCTCCCTCCCCAACCTGATCCCCTTCCCGCTCCTCTCTCCATCCTACTCTCCTTACCTCTTCTCTCCATCCTGCTCCCCTTCCCTCTCCTCTCTCCATCCTATTCTCCTTCCCTCTTCTCTCCATCCTGCTCCCCTTCCCTCTCCTCTCTCCATCCTACTCTCCTTCCCTCTCCTCTCTCCATCCTACTCTCCTTCCCTCTTCTCTCCATCCTGCTCCCCTTCCCTCTCCTCTCTCCATCCTACTCTCCTTCCCTCTCCTCTCTCCATCCTACTCTCCTTCCCTCTTCTCTCCATCCTGCTCCCCTTCCCTCTCCTCTCTCCATCCTACTCTCCTTCCCTCTCCTCTCTCCATCCTACTGTCCTTCCCTCTTCCCTCCATCCTGCTCCCCTTCCCTCTCCTCTCTCCATCCTACTCTCCTTTCCTCTTCTCTCCAGCCTGCTCTCCTTCCCTCCTCTCTCCATCCTGATCCCCTTCCCTCTTCTCTCCATCCTGATCCCCTTCCCTCCTCTCTCCATCCTGCTCTCCTTCCCTCCTCTCTCCATCCTGGTCTCCTTCCCTCCTCTC
Source organism: Synaphobranchus kaupii (assembly GCA_029718625.1). NCBI lineage: Eukaryota > Metazoa > Chordata > Actinopteri > Anguilliformes > Synaphobranchidae > Synaphobranchus > Synaphobranchus kaupii. The sequence goes on from CM056387.1 coordinate 22,644,842, forward strand.
TCCATCCTGCTCCCCTTCCCTCTCCTCTCTCCATTCTGCTCCCCTTCCCTCTCCTCTCTCCATCCTGCTCTCCTTCCCTCCTCTCTCCATCCTGGTCTCCTTCCCTCCTCTCTCCATCCTGCTCTCCTTCCCTCCTCTCTCCATACTGCTCTCCTTCCCTCCTCTCTCCATCTTGATCCCCTTCCCTCCTCCATCCTGCTTTCCTTCCCTCCTCTCTCCATCCTGATCTCTTTCCCTCCTCTCTCCATCTTGATCTCCTTCCCTCCTCTCTCCATCCTGATCTCCTTCCCTCCTCTCTCTCTCATTGTGATCTCTGGTAAGAAGGGCTTTCTTCCTTCCTGGTGCAGGGAGAAGGTAAGATGGTGAGACCCACTGTGTGTGTTATAGAGTGAGGCGTCTTGCCCTCAAACCCAGTGTATTGGAAGTATCTGACTGTCAGCATCTGCCTCTACACGTTCACAGGCTTTACTGACGTGTGATTTTTCATCAGTAATCAGGAATGGAAATTCAATTAGTTTGTCATAGTTCCAGTGTGGATTTAAAGAAAAGAATCATGTAGTCATTACCTTATAAGGCGACTAATAAATTAATTAATTCAGTAAATCGTGTAGCTAAACAAGTGCAAAATTACAGGTGTAAAATTACATGCGGGGTTGTGGTCATGTCTTATCATGGGAATAACTTTTCCTAATCACATGTAACAAAATGCGTTGTTATAGAACACTTAACAATTGGAAGAGCTATAAATTAAATGCCTTGCATTAGAAGTCAGCATATAGCTTTTTCAGAGAGACATTTTACAAATTGTCAATGTAGCAACTTGGAGAAAATTGGAAATAGATCTAACTTTGGTGCTTTTGTCAAAATGTAATTTTTGCGGTAGTTTTTTGTACGTTTACCGTGGTAAGGCAAGTGAAACACAAAGAAAACTGCAGATAAACATAAATTATGAGGCTCAATATGTTATAAAGCCAGTCTACCAGCTCTGCACTAATTCAGCCGCCACTGCAGTGAATGACTGTTAGATTCACATCTAAACACACACTCGCTCACACACACGCGCGCACACACACGCACACGCACGGAACAATTGATTCAAGGGCGACCATTTCCTGTCCTGCTGTGAGGCTTCTTCTGTTGCCATGGCAGCGGTGGTTTATTTCTGAGGCTGATCGAAAGATCTCGGATCTCGGCCTCTCCTTGAAGTGAAATCAAGTCCTCGGTCAATACCCAAAGAAAGAAAAACCCCAGAGTTATTTATTTGCCTTATTTATGAGTCCGTCCTTATGTCCCATTGTGCTTTTTGCACGAGGCACGCCCGCCCGCCCGCCCCACATGTGCGGCTTGCTGGATTCTAATCGTTATCTCTCCCTCGCCTTTGAAGAGGTGCACATCCTGACCTGCACTTTCCCGCCGTTAAGCGCTGGCCTCTGCAGTCCCGGCAGCCCGCTCCTCTTTGTCGGGTCCCAGTGCTTATCTCTGCTCCCACAGGATGTGGACGTGACCATATATATATATATATAATTTTTTTTCGCGCTTCCCGCCAAGAGTAATTTGGCCAGGCAGGCCTACAGACAGGCGCGGCGGCCGCTGGGAGGGAGGGAGTGCGAGACGGGACAGCCGGAGGGGGGGGGCGGGGCCGCGGGGGGGGGGGGGGGGGGGGGGGGTGTGGGAGGGTGTTTAATTGCGTTCCTTTTTTTAAACATTCCTGAGCGCAAAATGGAATGACTTGTTGATGCATCCAACCGGGTTCCAACACATTCACCGCAAGGTTCTAATTAACTGGTTGGAAAAAAAAAAGAAAAAAAAGAATGAAATTTCGTCTCTCATCTCAGGGAGCACACCGGAGCCCCGCTGTGCTGACGTCCCGTTTGGCCGTGCGTGCGTGCGTGCGTACGTGCGTGCGCCGTCGATCTCGCGCTCGCCTAGGGCCACGTGTCACGGCGGGAGCTCTGGATGCAAACAGACCGCGGCAGACGCGTCGCACCATCAGACGTCTGGCGTTTATGCAGGTGTGGGAAGCGTAAAGGCTGCTCCGTCAGGTATGGGGAGCCTGACACTCGGCTCATTCAGTGAGTCACTGGCAGCCGGCTCCACTCTCAATGTTATCAGCAGAGAAAATGCAGAGTGCTCACCCTCCCGGGGGAAATGTGGAGGAAATAAAGGTGTTCTCCCTCTAGGATGTTTTGATCCTTTTTAAAAAAAATGTAATTTCCAAGCAGTAATGGAGATTTTGCTCTTTATTCCGCCGTAATCAGAAGCAGCAGGATCGGAGCTCGAAAGGCTTTGGATGGAGGATGGGGGGGAAGCGAGGAAAGGGGCATCTTTTTTCCTTTCTTCCTTTCTTTCATTCTTTTGTAAATCGGAAGGCCAGCTTTGGCAAGCGCAGGGTAATCAAAGTTTTATTGGCCATTTTCTGTGGTGCACGTGATTAATTTTTTTTTATGGGCTTATAGCATAGACTCAGCTGTTATGAGTGAGTGATGATTGTAGACGTGCGCTGGTGGAAGCACTCTTGAGCTCATCCCAGTGAACGCCACATTGGGGCAGAATGACTGGGCAACACTGCTCGTCCAAATACAACGTCCTTCCGTACTATTGAGTATGCTAGTTGAGTACACTGAATGAGAAAGTTGTTAAATAGGTGAAATGTTCTCTAAATGTAGAGTACTTAAAATCTCTGGGTGATATACTTATTTTGGGTTTTTGCTGATAATGGCAAGGAGGGTATTTTTTGCATACTGCATGTTACATACTAAGCTGTAAGGAGTACACAGTATGCTAGTGCAGAGTACACAGGACGGAGTAGATGGGGCTCTGATTCAGACACAGCCCTGGACTTGGGTAGATTGTAGTCCATTCTTCTCAATGAAGTGGGATGTGCCATTTTTACCAGCAATCGTGAGTTCTAAACACACTTTAAATCTACAAACTCCACCTTTTCGAATTGGGGTAATAGTGCCTTGCAGTGTTTTGGTCTTGTCTCAAAGGGAATCTCGCCATGTCATTTGAAAATTTTGGCAGTAGTCGAACACAGTTCACTTAACATGAATTTGAAATTAATTTAGAATTTTGTGGAACAATTCACAATCGGAGTGTTTTACAGTGAACTTCTCCCCAGGATATAGAAACATGAAATTCCAAGCAAATGGGACTTTAAAGAGGAATGTTTGGCTTAGCCAATCAAACACTTCCCTGCGTTTTCTACATTCTCCATCTGTAGATCTGTTCTCTGAAATTTGAATGAGCATCCAAACTCCGATAAGCAATGCAGATTGTGTGATGTGCTAATTGTATTGCTGTGCAGTTGTTTTCCCTGGACGTAAAAAAGTCCATGTGGTGACATTTAACCCCGAGTAGTGCTCATGCTGTTTGCATTACTGGCAAAAAAGTTGCCACAAAAATGTCTCCATGACTAATACTCATTTGATGCCACTTTCTGGTTTTGATGGCAAGAGAATGCACGTAAGCAGGCAAAAAGAACAGCGTTAAATAAAAGAAATATACATTTGTGGTGAAGCAGTTGTAAACTGAAGGAACACAATAAACATGCCTACATAAAAATGAATATCCCAAAACCAGTTTAAAAAAAAAAAAAAAAAACTAAAACAAATGTTGCGACCTCTGAACTTTCTCTGGAGATTTTGACGCTCTGATGGGAAAGTTTTGTACGAATGTTTAAATGCGTTTAAACAGCCAGCTTTCAAACATGCGAACATTCTGTCAAAGAGAAGAGGTAAACGGTTGTTCCTGCTTCAACAAGGACGTTTCATACGACTCGCTCGCAAGATATAGAACAAGGGAGAAGAATTTTCCAGGATGTGGCATGTGATCTGTGGTGGTTTCCCCATACAACAATGAGTGTGTTTAATATGAGTTCAGTGTGTCGTGTTTACGACGGCTCTTTTCCTCTTGCACATGAAGGATTGGTGGGAAAGCTTTGGAGGTAGCTAGGCCAAACGGTGTCCTTATGACCTCTTAAATCTGTGACTGTTTCTGGGACACTGCGACACTAGGTATTGGAGAGCTGTTGCTTGTTTCTGAAGCTCCCGATTTTTTGTAGGTTTGTAACTGCATATCTCATCTCAAGTCTACAGCAAGATAACAAACTAAAACATTAGCCACCTCTGGAAAAGAAATAGCCTACTGAGCAGCTTGGAAGCTTGAGTCAAACTTTCGTTAAAACTTTTTTTGCCGAGATTGGGGATCATTGTTTTTTCCCCCCACTTTTTCAGAAAGCATTTTTCACAAAGTTTCCTGGAAATAAAAGCAACTGAAGCTTAAAGAACCAGATGGAAAATGCGTATTTGTGTTTTGCGTGCGGCGTGCGTGCGTGCCTTGGTGTGCGTGCACTCAAAAGAAAAGCTTGATTTTTCTTTTTCTTTAAAAAAAAAAGTTCTTTAAGGAAGTGAAAGGAATAGATGAGCAGGAATCTCCAATCAGACTCCGCCCCCCAGCCCCTCCCCTTGACTCCCCCTTTAGCCAATTAGCCAGCTGCTGCTCCTCATCCCAGCTGCTGGTGGCAGGCTAATGTGAGTATGGATGGGGGCACCAGTCATGCTTTTGTGCGCCTGTCTGCTAAGCAAGGCGCCTCTAATGACCCACGTTTTCTGGATAGGGGGCCGGGAAAGACAACCAATACAACCCTTAACCCCCGCACACATGGGGACGTTCCTTAATTTACGGGTAAGAGGGATCACTTGCTGCCTCACAACGGGGGGGGAGGGGGGGATGGGGGGATGGGGATGGGGGGGGGGTGCTTGTTTCCCCCTTCCCCCCCATTAGGAGAGGCAGACAGCGTTACATGGGCAAGTTTGCCAAACGCTTACTCATTCACATCTGTTGCCTCTGCCTACAGATTAATCCGAGACCATCCTGAGCCAAAGCAGACAGCTGTTGCTTTGTCTTCTCACCAGTTCGGTAGTTTGCATTTGATTTAGCGCTCGTCTAAGACGACGTTAAAGAGCCCTTTTTTTTTTCCAAACGCTCCTCCGTCTAGGATAATGCATTATGCAGGAGGTGTCTGTAATGGCAGCCTGTAACAAATAAACCTGTTAAAACTTTTTTTAGTTAAAAGATTTAGGCGTGTCGTAAATTAAATTTAAGGGTGGTTTACAATCTCTTACATTCTGGCCCACTTTTCCTGCATTGTTCTCAGGAATACAGAAATGCAGCATCATTTCCTTCTTGTCTCAGCAAGCACTAAAAAACAAAACAAACCAAACAAGGTTCAGAACCCCCCCCCTCCCCCCAAAAAATAAAAAATAACTGGTCCACAATGTGCTGCTCTCTTGGATGAAAACGGCACTTCCAAATATAAAACCGTTATTTTAACACCTCCGGAATGTTGATTATCGAGGCACTTTTACTTTCTGCTGCCTCTCTGTTGGGGGTTGTGGGTGGGGTGGGGGCAGTTTTGGTAAGGGGCATGATGTGTGCTGTCGCTCACCAAGCTGGGGGCATTTCCTAGGCTTAGACCCTTGCAAGGAGGTTAGCCCTCCAGGGCAGTATTTAATACCCCATGCTGTATTACCCCAGGCTGTAATACCCCAGTCTTTCCTGGCTCTCTTTGTCATTCCATGACACTACAGTCATTTGGAAGACGTTCTTATCCAGCGTGACGAACAGCAGTGGAGAACAGCAGTGGAGAACAGCAGTGTTACTCAGGAATACAAAATTGCAATATCGCCAACAAGGCACAGAGGCCCATTTATATTTTACTAAGTGTGATATTAAGCTAACAAACAACAATTTGTACTGTAACAGAAGAACGTACGGCGAGACGGATGACCATACATCCTACAGGAAATCCAGGGAAGGGAAGAGGGGGGGGAAAGGGTATCTAAAGGGAGGGTGATTGGCCAGCAGAGATGAGTGTCAGTATATTCCAAAATCTGTCCTGGCGTTGGACCAACACCCGACCCCATCTGTTGTCCCATAATGGCCCATCCAAAAGTGAAGATCCAGACCACGTCCAGATCTTCCACCATTCCCCTCACTCTGTCTGAACAGCCAATGGGGCTAAACTTAGAATACCCATGAATTTAAAGGCATATGAATGAATGTGAAATTATACTCTGAATAAACTTTGATTGGATTCGTCTTGAATAACTCTTTTTAACATCCAAAATGGCAAAGATCATTTAAGTTTCTTGACTCCAATCATGCAACAGATGGCGGAAAATAAATCCAACATTTTGGCAATGTTTTGTCCAGGAGAGGGGGGGTCTCAGAAATCAGAGGTTTTGTCTGTTCCGTTTTTTCATTTTAATTATAGATTTGAACCTGTGTTGTGTGGTTTTTTTCCCACCACATTTTATCTTTCAGGATGCCTTCTCATCCTAAAAAACAATAAGTAAACCCATGACCTCTATTCATTGAGCTTTTCTGTAGGAATTGCATCTTGTGCGGTGTCCTTTATCTAAGCTATATATTTATCTATAGCTATATAACACCCCCTGTAGCTTGTTCCACACTTAGCAGTGACCACCGCTGGTTGAGCTTTGCAGATCCCTGCTGGGTAATTAATTGGACGGTTTACAGGGAAAGGCAGGGAGGGGGTGGGGTTAGAGAAAGGATTGAGCGCTGGTCTTCCACCCCCCATTTCAAGAGCAGCTGTAAGTGTAGAGAGATGCTGACCCCGGATATTTTATTTTTTTTCAACTGACGCCGAACGTGCTGGTGGTTTGCGGCCAAGTTAAAACCAATCCCACAGCTTGGTCCACATAATTTTCTTCAAAATGGGTGAAACACAAGAGAGAGAGAGAGAGAATCTCTTGTGACATAAATCCTGGCTCTTCACCAGCTGTATTTATAGTGGAAAGGGCCAGTGTCTTTGAGGTCTCAAACACCAGTCCTGGAGGACCGGAGTCGCTGCTGATTTTTGTGATTCAATGAGTTGTCAGTTTAGGTCTTGGGAACAAGGTGTGCAGAATCGTTAACCAATCAATGACTTGGATTAAGCCCTTGAGTGCAAGAACACATCAAAAACCAGGAGGCACAGCGGCCCTCCAGGAGTTGAGTTTGAGATCCTTGCCTTTGAGTCAGCAGTAGACTATCTGGGTGATGTTGACTGCCATGGTAGGGTCTCCCAAAGGCCACTGGGCTGTGATGGTCCGCCTTCATGCTGTTTAAAAACGAAGCGTTATTACAGCTGAGAAAGCTAGCGGTGACATAAAAATATATTTTTCAGCGCTCGCAATCTTTATTGGGAATCATGGGAGGGAATCAGCTGGCAAGCGATGCTAAGTTTGTCCGTCAGGCTAATTGGGGGTTCACAGTGGGCTAATTGGGGGTTCACAGTGAGCTGTGTGTCATATTTTAATCAGACACGGTGCATTAAGACCTTGAGGGTCAGTGATAGAGTGTAAGTCCAAGATGAGCATGACCTTGGTCGCAGAGCAACGTGTCCTGGGCTGGTTGGCTTTTTAGACCTTGGAATATTGATGACAGCGTGGGGTTTCCAAGAAACCAAATTTGCAAAAAGGCCTATAGGCTATCAGTGATTTTTTTTCATCAAATTTGAGGGAATGATGTTTTGCAGTGTGGAAATCCTTTTGATTGGTTCAGAGACAGTGATTTACAGGCCATTGAAGCTCCACATCAACTGTCTTGGACCAATAGAGAGTGAGACCGTTATGTGTGATGTGCACAATTTTCCTTAACCAGCACCACGGAATGGTGTCCTTTGACGAAAAAGAAGAAGATGGATTGTTTTTTTAAATAACAAAGGAGACACCAACAATGGAAATGGAAATGTCACACAAACATTAGAACAAGATGGTTCAAGAATATCTGTAGGCTGTGAAGGTGATATAACCCCTGACAGAGGTGTTTCATTAGTGTTTTTTTTTTGTTTATTTTGTTATTAAGTTACTATAAATTGTGGAAAAAACAAAACAATAAAGATGTAGGTGACAAAAAAAGTGTTTCACCACCACCGGCATATTGATGCTAATGATGGGAAGAAGAATCTTCACTGAGAATCCACTGAGTATATTCTGGAACACCCCCACAACTGCCACCGAGAGAATCTTCTGGAACATTCCCACAACTGCCACTGAGAGAATCTTCTGGAAACACCCCTACAACTGCCACCAAGAGAATCTTCTGGAAACACCCCTACAACTGCCACCAAGAGAATCTTCTGGAACACCCCCACAACTGCCACCAAGAGAATCTTCTGGAACACCCCCACAACTGCCACCAAGAGAATCTTCTGGAACACCCCCACAACAGCCAGAACAACTTCCGGAACAACACGTAGTGACATTGCCATCGCTGCCGTTGCACGCGATTAGCTTGAATCATTCAAATAATTTCCCTGACACACCTAAACGGCGCTTTGCCGCCGGATGACTTGCCCTATTAAGACATCTTCCAGTGTGTGGATGGGACCCATGGCTGGCATCACGTTATACACCTTATTCATTCCGTCCCCTCATTTTTCTTAAACAACAGTCACATTTACTCACCCAGATGGAGGCACCATAGAATTAATGTGCCATCTGTGTCTTATTTACCGTCTTTTCTTCACATTACAATAGCGAGCAGCGTCTGTCTGTTGATCTATTGCACTAAGCGGGAGGACGGTGGCAAATACCAATGACACACTGTTGTTAGTTCGTTAGTACAGAGCATCAAAAATGATTCTTTCTTATGCCTCAGTGGTAAAGTTTTATGTATTTTGACAAAACAAATAGTTGCATGTAAATACACAGCATGCCACGTCTGTGTATCATTCATGCTGTTTCCGGCCTTTTCATGATGAGTTGAATCAAAATCAATAAGGAAATAATAATGCAGTGCTTACAAGGGTGTGATAAACAGCCAAGAAGACACAGCATAAAGCAAGCCCAATCAAAACATTGCGACAAACGGAAGTAATTGCCGATGAATTATATATGACAAAAAAGTTTAAGTGATTAAAGTTTTCAAACAAGGAGTATAAATTCACTAGCATTGTTCTGAAATTGCAAATTAAAAATGAAGAATAGCAACCGATTGCGAGCTACATAAAAAAAATAAAAATAAAGACCTGAATCGTCAGAGGAGTTTTATGAATCTTAAAAGTGCTCAGTGACTCACAAGATTTAATCCAGATTTGATGAAGTGTAAATTTGGCTTTGACGACCGAAAAGCTGATTTGTTTAAAGTCAGTCTCTTTATCTAATGTGGACTCACTTATCACAGGCCCTGTGACTCTCTCAGCTGGACTGAAATACGGCTTTAATTCGTTTGCTTTTCCACATAATCTTTCAAGGAAGAAAAAAGCGACGGAAATGAGGAAGTGCCGCGCCCTCTTTGTGATTTAAGACGAGGCCTGTAATTCTGCTGCCGTCGCTTAACAAATTGAGAACAAGGTTTTGGCGGTTTGGCGGTCTGTCTCGGGTGAACTGAGAGCAGCTATAAGGGAACGCCAGTCAGGGAAGCGCGCAGTAGCTGCCAGGGTTTCGCCATCGTGATTTCGGGGCTTGGTAATGGGCGCGCCCAGGCCTCAGATTTTAATTGGACAGAGCTGGCCGGATCGTGGCGGATGATGAAGGGACCTGCGGCTGGAGAGAACCCGACTCGCCCGTGGGAAGATTTGGCGGTTACGGCGGGGTTTAGTCAAGAGGGCGGAGGACTGGCTTGCAGTGCGGCGTGGCGTGGCGTGGCGTGGTGTGGCGTAGCGTGGCGTAGCGTGGCGTGGCGTGGCGTGGCGTAGCGTAGCGTGGCGTAGCGTGCCGTCTTTGTGCCAGCCTTCTGCGTGGGTTTCGTCTGTCACCCTGAGGCTCAGAGCAGCGCTGGATTTTTTTTATTTTTTATTTTCCCGTCGCTCTGAGGTCGGTGGGGGGCAGGGTTGGTGCGGTAGAATTTTGTGGGGGGGGGGGTCAGGGGGGTATTAAATAGAGTCGGGGTATTAAATAGAGAGAGGACGTTTCTCGACGCTCCTCGCTCCAATGAGCCGGGGCTGAGCTCGGCTTTGTGGGAAACGCAGTTTCTGTGAAACCAGCCGCGTCTGACGCAGGGCCTACGCACATTAGCATGCCGCCGATAGCACCTGGAGGGCTGTAGAGTGCTTTTCAGTAGGAAGTCTGGCTCTTTATCTCTCTCGCACGCAGCGGGACGTTAGGAGGCTCATTTGTTGCCCTGGCGGAGCCCAGGGCTGCGTTCGAATCCAATTTAACACGGTCCCTTCCCTTGCTCACCTCCCTCCAGGGAGCTATCTTGTGACGCAATTTGCTACGTGCAGCAAGCAAACTTAAAAGGTGCTCTGCAAGGGAGGATTGACGAGAAACAAACAAAAACGGAACCGAACCGCCCTCGCAACATTTGCTGAAGGTCTTAGTAAATGAGGCCCTAAAAGTAGCGGGCCGAACAGGGGTGTGTAGTCGGCCATTTTGCCTACAGCTGGGAACCCCTCGGGTGGGTCGAGGGAAGGCACCTCCCCGATTAGTGCCTCATCCCAAATTCTGCAATAGACGTCCTAGAAACATTGGTCACCCTGTAGACTGCCCTCTACCTGCTCGGAAGACTCATTGCTGCACCCAAGTCCAAGAGGGCAGTATACAAGGTGGACAAGAAAGTACAAGTCCTCCCCAGTATTTTGTTCCAGTCATCCTGGATTTGCTAATTGGGACAGTTCTTCAGCCAGGAGGTAGAACTAATTGGTCAGTTCATGGTTGGAAGCAACACATGGGCAGGACTTTTACTTTCTGACCCCTGGATTGTCCATCTCTGCATGGGCGCAGATTCTGCTGGAGAATTTTCATTTTCTTTATCTTATCTTTTTTTTTTTTTGATGATGATGATGCATTATGCATTCAGACCACGCGAATGGTGTTCCTGCTCGGAACCTCGCCGCCGGCTCGGTCTGTCGGAGGCGTTCTAAGACACACGAGACAGATTTACAGAGTAACAAGCTCCGCATCTGGAGCCACTGAAGGAATTAAAATAAAATAAATAAATAAATGAAAAAATCAGACTGCTCTAACAAAACAACACGCCGTCTCATAACGACAGGAGGATGATTAGCAGCACGTTTTGGAAAGCAGCAGAAAGACAATGACTTCTTGTCAGATTACCTGGAAGCATGCCCAGGTAATGCTTACCTTTCCCCACCTCTATTTTCTAAATAAAGAGCGCCGGTCTGTCGCACCCCCCCGACCTCCGTACCCCCAGTGCCCTCCCCCTACCCACACACCCCCCCGACCTCCATACCCCAAGTTACTGAATTTCGTCCTTGTTCAGTCCCCGCTGAGCCAGTCCACAGGCGTGATCTAAAAATACCGCACAACCTCTTCCCCAGAACACACATTCAGTGTAGGGGAATAGGAATGGAGAGAGAGGAGAGAAGGAGAAAGGGAGGGAGGGAGGGAGGGACTGCTTAATATTCTGGGCGTCTCGGACAGAAGAGAGGTGTTCTCCGTTGCCGGTAGAAACGCCGCTGGTCTTTCCTGCAGGACAGGTGGCTCTTCTTACCGCCGACTGCAAATCATTGTTATAATGGCAGTGTTGTGTTTAAAAAAAACAAAAAAAACACACACACACACACACACACACACACACACACACACAGTGTTATGGTTCTTTGAGAGCCGCAGCCCCAGGGCGGCCTTTCAGGTGCGGTTATTCAGGTGCGGTTATTCAGGTGCGGTTGTTCAGGTGCGGTTATTCAGGTGCGGATATTCAGGTGCGGTTATTCAGGTGCGGTTGTTCAGGTGCGGTTATTCAGGTGCGGTTATTCAGGTGCGGTTATTCAGGTGCGGTTGTTCAGGTGCGGTTGTTCAGGTGCGGTTGTTCAGGTGCGGTTGTTCAGGTGCGGTTGTTCAGGTGCGGTTGTTCAGGTGCGGTTGTTCAGGTGCGGTTGTTCAGGTGCGGTTGTTCAGGTGCGGTTGTTCAGGTGCGGTTATTCAGGTGTGGTTCTGATGGGGTTCCGTGAGAGTGCCTCTCCCTCTCGGGCCGGATCAGTGAGTCACACGGTGCGATGCCGTGAGATCTGAGACCCTGGGGGGGGGGGGGCGGGGCGGGGTGGGGGGGATGGGGGTCCTGTGCTAATGCACGCCTAATGACTCCTTAATCGGTGTCCGGAGGGACGCCACAAACCGCGCGCTAATCGCTCCCACCCCCGACCCACAGAAGCCTGAACATTCATCGAAACGGATACGTTCCCGACACAAAAGTGATTTTCATCCGGGAATCAACAGCCTGCTAAAAAGCTCCGAACGGTCCTTCGGCGTACGAGAAGTGTGTTTAGTGACGATCGTCGGAGGCAATAAAGCCACTCGCCTGTTATGTTATACGCCGTTGGGGTACGGCTAGGCAAATAGGTGGTTTTCATCTTGCCTGTCGCTTCATTACGATCAACCGCTTTCCAGAACGGAGCATCTCTGTGTGTTTCTTCCTCCTTCCCCTGCTTTTGGGAGAACGTCACATCTGTTATGTTCACAAGCTTATCTTCTCTACCTAGATTATGGAGTCGGTATCCAGTATATCCTCACTTGCATATTAAACTACTTGAAGATTATCGTGCATTATTAACCATTCTGAAACCATCGGCAGCGCGAGTCTCAGCAGCCGCCTTTAACCCTTTGAAGAGTAGGTTTTTTTGGAATGGTTTTTTTCAACATTCTAAGTCTAAGTGCTCTGGAACTCCACTGCTTCCAATTACCAGTAGTGATTGTGACATCAGCCTTAGAATGTTCAGTTAAGGACATTCTAACAACATATTTCTGATCTCACGCCTTCAAGGGATAAAGAAGAAGGCATACAGACACAGGAATGATTACAGATTCCGTGTAGCGATACGGCATGTCGGAAGTGTTAGAGTGGGAATTTTTATGGAGCGTTCCGGTAGAAATGCGGAGTGGAGTGTAGGAGGGAAGAAGATGGCAGAGGGGCACAGCCCAGCTCAGTGTGTTCTCTCTCTCTCTCTCTCTCTCTCTCTCTCTCTCTCTCTCTCTCTCCCTCTCTCCCTCCCTTCCCCCTGTCTCTCTCCCTTCTTTCTCCCTGTTTTTCTCTCCTTCCCCTTTTCTCCCACCTCTCTTTCTCTCCCTTTCTCTTTCTCAACCCATCTTTCTTTTATTACTCTCTCTTTCCTCCTCTCTGCCCCTGTGATACTGGTGTCTGGACTTGATTTTCTATATGTAGTAAGTGTTACATAGAACAAGTAAAATATGGGCTGTTGGGTGGCTCAACCTGTTAAGGCGCAGTTCTCGTGCGTGGACGGGCCCCACGGTCCGGTGTCGAACCCGGGCAATGCCAGTGCCAACTGAGGCCGGCAGTCCTGCAGTCACCAGCGACCACCGCTGGCCGTCAGGGTACCCGCGAGTCTGCTCCTGTTTGAGCCACACATGAACTGTCTTTTTCTGACTCGCGTATGCGTGAGCCCAACGCGATGAGAAGCGGCATCACGACATCGCCTGCTTCGGGGGCGAGCACATGCCCTTCCTGTCTCCTCCGGAATCGATAGTATTTATAATCCATAGCATTAACCCTTTAAGGTGTAAGATTACAAAAAATGTGATTATAATGTTCTAAACTGAACATTCTAATGCTGATGTCACAATCAATTCAATTCAATTCAAATTTGCTTTATTGGCATGACGTATGTACATATACATATTGCCAAAGCATGAAAGAGTACAACAGATACAATAATCATAAATAGATTAAAATGTGTGTGTGTGTGTGTGTGTGTGTGTGTGTGTGTGTGTGTGTGTGTGTGTGTGTGTGTGTGTGTGTGTGTGTGTGTAAACCTGTTTATGTGTACATGCTTTTATGAGTGTGTGCTGTATCGTGTGAGTTAGTGCAACAAAGAACATATCATTGAACTATAATTAATAAAATAATATACAAATACTGGACTGGGGTAGATTAGGGTCTCTATGTGTTCTCACTTTCTCTCAGGCTATGGCAGACTGTCACATATTTTGCTGCAATTGTTGCTGTATGTCCCTCTCCCAACACGATTGGAATTTTATCCATGGGGGGTAGCTGGGAGAAATTTGGGATTTCATTATGAAATTTCTCAAAATAATATTCTCTGATTTTTTTAAATTTTTCACATTTAAGGAGAAAGTGCATCTCTGTCTCAACCTCATCTGTCATACAGTGACCACATATTCTGTCCTCTTTGGGTTTCCATAATTTTTTATGTCTGCCTTTTTCTATGGCTAGACTGTGGTCACTGAGCCTGTACTTGGTCAGGATCTGTCTCTGCTTTGCATCTCTGACAGTGAAGAGATAATCTGCCAATTCATATTCTCTTTTTAGGGCCCGATAGCATTCTAATTTGTGTTGAGATTTTGTTTCAGTGTCCCAATGTTCCAAATAGGAGTGTTTTATTTGTTTCATGATTTGGTTTACTCTAATTTGAGTTTGGTCAGCAGTGCTGGTCTGAAATTGATTTGCTGGTTGATTGATTGAACGTGGGTTAGTTAATTTCAGGACCAGCTGACAGAGGGGACTGGTTTTAGGGCTGAGCTCTTGGGTTTTGAGTGCCTCAAATTGGAGGGAGTTATGTGGACTTGAATGGAGATGTAGCCAAAAGTTTAGGGATCTCTTTTGAACCGGTACAATTAGTGGAAATCGGCCTAATTCTGCCCTGCTTGCATTTGTTGGAGTTTTCCTTTGAATTTTCAATATATTTCTACAGAATTCAGCGTGCAGAGTCTCTGTTGGTTGTTTATCCCATTTAGTGTACTCGAGTTTACTGAGTGGACCCCATACCTCACATCCATATAATGCAATAGGCAAGATCACACTGTCAAAAATCTTACACCAAATTTTAATTGGAATTTCAAATACATGGAATTGTCTTTTAATTGCAAAAAATGCTCGTCGTGCTTTTTCTTTTAATGCATTCACTGCTGAATCAAAGTTTCCGGAGGCACTAATTCTCAGTCCTAGATAGTCATAGTATAAAGAATGCTCTAGGGCGGTGTTTCCTAGAGTGAAATAGTGTCTGGTTTCCTGACGTCTGGCCTTCTTTTGGAAGATAACGATTCTGGTTTTTGATAAATTTACTGCCAGGGCCCAGTTCTGGCAGTATTGCTCCAGCAGATCCAGGTGTTGCTGTAGTCCTTGCTCTGTGGGTGACAGCAGCACCAGGTCATCTGCATAGAGTAGAGATTTGACTTCCTTATTGTTTAGGGTAAGACCAGGTGCTGCAGATTGTTCCAGTAGCACCGCAAGCTCATTGATGTAAATATTGAACAGAGTAGGACTCAAGCTGCAGCCTTGTCTCACCCCACGCCCTTGAGTGAAGTATTCTGTTCTTTTGTCGCCAATTTTTACTGCACATTTGTTGTCCAAATACATTGATTTGATGATGTCATAAACTTTACCCCCTACACCAGATTGTATAATTTTATAATATAATCCGTTGTGCCAAATAGAGTCAAATGCCTTTCTAAAGTCAACAAAACAAGCAAATATTTTGCCTTTTTTCTTTTGGTGTACATGATGATTTATTAGGGTGTGTAGAGTGTAAATATGATCTGTAGTCCGATAATTTGGTAAAAATCCAATTTGACTCTTACTCAAGACATTGTGTTCGACTAGGAAGGCCTGTATGCGGGCGTTAAGAATACAGCAGAAAACCTTCCCCAGGTTACTGCTCACACAGATGCCTCGGTAGTTATTGGGGTCCAATTTGTCTCCACTCTTGTGAATTGGGGAAATAAGCCCTTTTGTCCAGACACCAGGAAAGCAGCCAGCTTGCAAAACAAGATTAAACAGTTTTAGTAAGACTTTCTGTAAATCAGGGGGGCTGTTTTTTAACATTTCTGTCTGAATCATATCGGGGCCAGATGCTTTTCCATGTTTCATTTTATGGAGTGAATCTGTAAGTTCTTTTGAAGAAATTTCGAAATCTAAGGGGTTCTGGTAGTCCTTAATGGTTAACTCAAATTGTTTTAGTTTATCTTGGATATTTTTTTGTTCATCTGAGAGATTTGAAGTGTGTATTTCTTCATAGAGGTTTTCAAAATGGTTCTTCCAGATGTCTCCATTTTTTATGGGAATATCAGGAGTTTGTTTTGAATGTAATTTTTTCCATTTCTCCCAGAACTGATTTTTGTTAATGGAGGCCTCAATTTCTTCTAAAGTTTGGATATAATGTTGCTTCTTTTTCGAGTTAAGAGTTTGCTTATATTTTTTAAGTGTTTCACCATATTGATGTCTTAAATCATAATTATCTGGTTGATTGTGTTTCTGATTGGATAATTGTCTAAGTTTTTTTCTAATAATTTTGCACTCCATATCAAACCATGTTTCTTTTTTAGGTCTCTGTTTAGGTTTCTTAATTTTGATAAGGTTTGCCATGATAGCAGCCTTGTGGTATATTTCATTTATTTCTTTAACAGCCTGATTTACATTGTCTTGATCTGGTTGGAATTGTCTTGAACAAAATGTATTGATTAGATTGTTTATTTTAGTAGAGCTGATTGCAGAAATGAAGTCAGACACACTGTTTTCAGCCCACTTATAGGCCATATTTAATTTAGTTAGTTTATGGGGCTCTTGAACTGTTGATGTTTCACATCTTTTCAGGAAGACATTCATTTGGCAGTGGTCCGATAATGGTAACTGTGGTCTAACAGTGAATGCACTGATGGAGGAGGGGTCCATGTCAGTAAGGGCATAGTCGACTACACTAGACCCAAGAGCTGAGCAATATGTGAACCGACCTAATGAGTCCCCACGGATCCTACCATTAAGCATGTACAGGCCTAAGCCTCGACAGAGATGCAACAACTCCTTCCCATGCTTATTGACAATATTGTCAGGGTTATTCCGCGTTTTTGTTGTCGGGGTGAGGTGCGGAGAAGCTTTGAAGATATGATTATTACCTTGAGTTTCAATGGTATCACCCTCTCTGCCTGTTCTGGCATTAAAGTCTCCACACAACAGCACATTCCCCTGAGCCTGGAAATGGCTGGTTTCTGCGTGGAGACTGTTAAAAAAATCTACATTGAAGTAGGGAGACTCAGCAGGTGGAGTGTAAACTGCACAAAGAAATAGGTCTTTGTCACTATTAATTGTGCCTTTTTTAAGCCGTAGCCAAATGTGTGTGACCTCTTTCTTTTCTATTGATAAGTGGCCTTTCAGGTCCACTTTAAACCATATGATGACTCCACCTGAGTCTCTTCCACGTTTTACGTGAGCATGTTTGAAAGATGGCAGTACAATCTCCCTATAGCCCGAGGGACAGTGAGTTTCCACATCTGATCTACACCATGTTTCTAAGAGCACTATGATGTCGTGACCAGTGATGTTCTTAAGGAAATCTGGGTTTATACTTTTAGTTCCAAATATTGAGGAGTACATTCCTTGGATGTTCCATGCGCTGATAGAAAGAGATCTCATTTGAATAGAATGCATTTGTTGGTTATCAATGAGTATAATGAGAAGAAAAAAAAAAAAAAAAAAATGTCACAATCACTACTGGCAACTGATAGCAGTGGAGTTCTAGAACACTGACTTAGAATTATGAGAAAACATTCCTTCTCTTCAAAGGGTTAATAAAATAGGGAATGAGGTGGGAAATATCACTTGGTTTCATTGTCCGTGACATCACACCTCAAGGTTATATATCCCATTTTGTGAAGTACCTGGGGTGGGAGTGTGTGGGAAGCGGAGAGGAATGCATTAACGCTGGTGGGAAAAACTAATTTAACACCCTGCTATTTTATAGTCTTGAGCTGTTTAAAGTCTGCACACCATTTTGTACAAAAAGCACAAGATCAAGTCAACCCTTGATGAATGAGAGACATAACTGCTTCTATCCTCTCTATGCAACTAACAAGCTGCAGTATCTGAGTAGTGTTTGCCAGTCCTCTCCTGGTTTGTGTGAGAGATCACTATTCACATGCATTCTGTGGTACCTGAATATGGGTGTGGTTTGTGTTTTTGGGGAGAATCTCTTCAATATGAATAAGGTGTGATGCTACCTTCAACAGAAACAGTGTTTGCAGGCTGTCCTTCAATCATTTGGTTTCAATAACTTTGTAATTGCTGGAGCTTGGTGATATTCTACCACCAAACCTGTGGCCTATTACTTCAGAATAAATGTTGGAATAACAGAAAAGATGAATAAGTTTCGTTATAAGATAGGCATACAAACACGTTTACAGCTTAAATAAAAAGTGATCTAGAGTGTAGTTACCCTTTAACATATTTTTTGTAGCTTCAGAATCATTGATAAGTATGTATAATATTACCAGTGATAATTCATTATTAGTTTATTAATTTATATTTGATATAAAATTATATATATTTTCCACGTTATGGACATCCAGTATATTGACATTGCCTGATTTCTTTTTAATTTTGTGTGCTACTTCTGGTCATTCCGTTGATATTTTTTTTAGCATTTAGCATCTGAATATTACCTGCATAATGTATTATTAAGAAAAAACATTTTGGCATGTGTTGGAAAATATTTATGGGAAGTACTTTAATATATTTAAATGTATTACTCAATATCAGTGTCAATGTCAGTGTATACTAGGCCTAAATATATGACAGTATGTGTTTGTTGTGTACAGGGTTCCAGTCCTCTTCAACACCTTGGTTTTCTGTGCAAGTTGGCGGTAGGCTTCAAACTGGTCCCGTATCAGTTTGAGTTCAGGCAAACGATCTGCATCTTGCAGGTTAGCACTTTTCGCGAAACCATTGGGTTCTGGATCTAAATCCAGGACGGCTTTTCTTTAGCATACCACACGCTCAGATAGACACGCCGTGACCCCTGACCTTTCCAAACTGCACACATTGGCCCCCGCCTCCCTTTGCTGTCCCAAGGGCTTGCCGCAAAGCCGTGTTTTTGCACTTGGGTGGCGCGATACGTAATTGATTTAATAATAGGGAATTTGTTTTTGGGGGTGTGGGGAGGGGGGGGGCTGGAGGGTCATTTTAAGCGGGGGGCCTTTCCTGCTCCTCCCACCATGGGGGAGGGTCTTTATCTCATTTCACCCGGCCAGCTCGGCTCACTCCAGCTCCCAAAATTAATCATTTTTATGAGTGCCTCGTACATTCTGTGTGTAGTTCAGCCTTGTCTCTAAGCAACACAGGCAGCATGCCTGCCATTGTAACAGCGCTTTTGTAACAATTCCATTACATTTTGTTTTTCTTTTTCTTTCTTAACCCTTTCAGGTGTGAGATCACAAATCTGTGATTAGAATGTTCTTAACTAAACATTCTATTAGTCCTGTGTTGACAGGAGGCGGTGGATGTTTTACGGCTCGCTGCTGAGCAAGAGAGTGGAAATTCCAGTCTGGCCGGTGTTGTCCTGTTAGCCATCTTACAGGTCAGATTACAGTGATTATATAGTCTTTGTGAAGGACCCACGCCTTGTCGGACACTGATGAGCCCCCCCAAGCCACCCCTGTCAATAACCTGCCCATACCCCCCACGCCCACCTGACCTGGCCACCTGTCACCTGTCACCTGACCCTGCCCGTCAGCATATGGCCTCTAGCCAGCTAACACACTTTACCCTTGAAGAGTAGGTTTTTTGGAATGTTTTTTTTAATTTTTTTTATCCAGAATTCTCAGTCTGTGTTCTAGAACTCTATTACTGATTGTTACAGCGGCATTAGAATGTTCAGTTAAGAACATTCTAATCACATGTTTGTGATCTCACACCTTAAAGGGTTAACATGCTTCTATGTTAAGGCGACATCATCGTAAGAGTATAGCTGAACGTTGATGTGAATGACAGGAATTGCAGTCTTGTGTTTATGTCACAGGTACATTTTGTTACCCTACTTGTGCGGAAAGGTACATGTTGGTTTTCGCTACAAGGTTAAATGAAACCTTGACTGCAGGTAATAGACACGGAAATGAAGGAAGCTTGATTGCTTTATTCCCAGGGTGCACCCTGATATTACACATCACATTTTTTGTGTGGGTAACTTAACAGTGCAGCTCAGTTCTTTTCCTCGACATTTTCTCAGTACTGTCTTTGTCTTTTTTCAGCTTCATATTCATATGCCATTCTGGTAGTTTTTTCAGTTCCAAAAGTTTCAGACAGTGAGTAAACAATGCCTTGCCTTGACTGGCATGAGATAAAGGTTTTAATACACAGTAGATATCACGTCTGTACACACAGCTTTAATTCCACAGTAAATTAGGTTCATGCCCTGTAATAAATAATGTATATAAATAAATATATAACAGCAGCATGGCTGCGTGGGACATTATAGAGAACTCTCTGAAGTAATAAATAAATAAATATCCCTTCAGGCCATGAGATTCACTTTTTCACCCACTGGCCAGAGTGGCTTGTGGATTCTAAAAATCACCAGCCATTTTCAACATTTTACCAGCCACCATTTTACATTTTACCAACCTTTTACAATATAACACAACCTGGTTGGTTACCTGCCAAAGTGGCTGCTAGAGTAGAAATTCTTACCAACCACAGTCAAATACTAAATATAAATATATTTATATAATATAAATATAATATAAATATATACTATAATACTACCCTACCTTTATAATACTACCCTACCCTACTTTATAATACTACCCTACCCTACCTTTATAATACTACCCTACCTTTATAATACTACCCTACCCTACCTTTATAATACTACCCTACCTTTATAATACTACCCTACCCTACCTTTATAATACTACCCTACTTTATAATACTACCCTACCTTTATAATACTACCCTACCCTACCTTTATAATACTACCCTACCTTTATAATACTACCCTACCTTTATAATACTACCCTACCCTACCTTTATAATACTACCCTACCTTTATAATACTACCCTACCTTTATAATACTACCCTACCTTTATAATACTACCCTACCTTTATAATACTACCCTACCTTTATAATACTACTCTGCCCTACCTTTATAATACTACCCTACCCTACCTTTATAATACTACCCTACCCTACTTTATAATACTACCCTACCCTACCTTTATAATACTACCCTACCTTTATAATACTACTCTGCCCTACCTTTATAATACTACCCTACCTTTATAATACTACCCTACCCTACCTTTATAATACTACCCTACTTTATAATACTACCCTACCTTTATAATACTACCCTACCCTACCTTTATAATACTACCCTACCCTACCTTTATAATACTACCCTACCCTACTTTATAATACTACCCTACCCTACCTTTATAATACTACCCTACCCTACCTTTATAATACTACCCTACCCTACCTTTATAATACTACCCTACCCTACTTTATAATACTACCCTACCCTACCTTTATAATACTACCCTACCTTTATAATACTACTCTGCCCTACCTTTATAATACTACCCTACCCTACCTTTATAATACTACCCTACCCTACCTTTATAATACTACCCTACTTTATAATACTACCCTACCTTTATAATACTACCCTACCCTACCTTTATAATACTACCCTACCCTACCTTTATAATACTACCCTACCCTACCTTTATAATACTACCCTACCCTACTTTATAATACTACCCTACCCTACCTTTATAATACTACCCTACCCTACCTTTATAATACTACCCTACCTTTATAATACTACCCTACCCTACCTTTATAATACTACCCTGCCCTACCTTTATAATACTACCCTACCTTTATAATACTACCCTACCCTACCTTTGTAATACTACCCTACCCTACCTTTATAATACTACCCTACCCTACCTTCATAATACTACCCTACCTTTATAATACTACCCTACCCTACCCTACTTTATAATACTACCCTACTTTATAATACTACCCTACCTTTATAATACTACCCTACCTTTATAATACTACCCTACCCTACCTTTATAATACTACCCTGTCCTACCTTTATAATACTACCCTACCCTACTTTATAATACTACCCTGCCCTACCTTTATAATACTACCCTACCCTACTTTATAATACTACCCTACCCTACTTTATAATACTACCCTACCTGCATTCTTTACTGCCTGTATGTGGCCTTTGTTTTCTATGTGGGCATCAGGTGATGAATTAGCCAAGTCATCATAGGTGGCTCTTTAAATCATATGAGATTATTGTGGAGGAATAAAATTAGGCGTCTGAGACGAGCGCCATTTTGCTTTGCTGTCAGAAAGCCAACGAAGGGTGCGCCGTGGGAGTGTGCCATTAAATTGGCCTCGCCAGACATGGCGGCCCCGCCCGGACCGCTGGTTTGGGACGCTCGTTTGCAAGCTGTTGCCCCTCGTGGCTCTCTCTCTCTCTCTCTCTCTCTCTCTCTCTCTCTCTCTCTCTCTCTCTCTCTCTCTCTCTCTCTCTATCTCCCTCCTCCTGTCCTCCACCATTCCAAACGGGATCAATTTCACGTCAATTCGGAAATAGATTGAATTTCAAAAGTTCTTTTTAACTGAAAAAAAAAAGCCCATTATGTTCTTAGGGAGATTTATTTTATTTTTTTCCAATTCATGGCTTGAATTTCAATGAATTTGCTGAGTTGACACTTGAACTTTGGCACGAGTACACAATACTGTGATCTGGCAGCCATATTGTCTTCTGTACTTCAAGACTACAGGGATATGTAGGGTGTGGTATGATGTTTTTAAATTCATTATTATGAGTTATGCCATTTATGATGGCAGCACTGTATGTTCCCTTTGGGAATTAATAAAGTAGCTATGTATGGATATACAGTGTTGTGACAGGCGCATTTTATCCATGCTCCGGGGCTGTGACAGGGTGCTTTCGGCTGTGCTGGACCTCAGGCCCGCAGTGCGGTGGTAGAGCTGGCCTCTGGGGAAACGGCATCGTGCTTTTATGGGGGAACAAGCCGAGCCATGTGAACGCAAGAGCCAGCGTGAGCGCTGCCCTAGTTTTGATTTTGCGCAGTTTCCCTTTCCCGTTCATCCCCCCCTTTCACCTGCAAACTGTCTCAAGTGCCGCAGTCCGACCAAAGCCACACAGTAAATAAGCTCAGAAAAGAAAACGGCGCTCTGTCTGAAACAGCGAGGGAAAATGAAAGGGGGGAGGGGGGATGCAGCAGTCTGAAGCAGTTTCTCTCTGAGGTACAGAAGCAGTCTCTCTCTGAGGTACAGGAGCAGTCTCTCTCTCTGAGGTACAGGAGCAGTCTCTCTCTCTGAGGTACAGGAGAAGTCTCTCTCTGAGGTACAGGAGCAGTCTCTCTCTGAGGTACAGA
The DNA here is from genome assembly GCA_029718625.1 of Synaphobranchus kaupii. NCBI lineage: Eukaryota > Metazoa > Chordata > Actinopteri > Anguilliformes > Synaphobranchidae > Synaphobranchus > Synaphobranchus kaupii. Next base: position 22,667,991 of record CM056387.1, read on the forward strand.
AGCAGTCTCTCTCTGAGGTACAGGAGCAGTCTCTGAGGTACAGAAGCAGGCTCTCTCTGAGGTACAGAAGCAGTCTCTCTCTGATGTACAGAAGCAGTCTCTCTGAGGTACAGAAGCAGTCTCTCTCTGATGTACAGAAGCAGTCTCTCTGAGGTACAGGAGCAGTCTCTCTCTGAGGTACAGAAGCAGTTTCTCTCTGAGGTACAGGAGCAGTCTCTGAGGTACAGAAGCAGGCTCTCTCTGAGGTACAGAAGCAGTCTCTCTGAGGTACAGAAGCAGTCTCTCTCTGAGGTACAGAAGCAGTCTCTCTCTGAGGTACAGAAGCAGTCTCTCTCTGAGGTACAGAAGCAGTCTCTGATGTACAGAAGCAGTCTCTCTGAGGTACAGAAGCAGTCTCTCTCTGATGTACAGAAGCAGTCTCTCTGAGGTACAGGAGCAGTCTCTCTCTGAGGTACAGAAGCAGTCTCTGAGGTACAGGAGCAGTCTCTCTGAGGTACAGAAGCAGTTTCTCTCTGAGGTACAGGAGCAATCTCTCTGAGGTACAGAAGCAGTCTCTGAGGTACAGAAGCAGTCTCTGAGGTACAGGAGCAGTCTCTCTCTGAGGTACAGAAGCAGTCTCTCTGAGGTACAGAAGCAGTCTCTCTCTGAGGTACAGAAGCAGTCTCTCTCTGAGGTACAGAAGCAGTCTCTCTCTGAGGTACAGGAGAAGTCTCTCTCTGAGGTACAGAAGCAGTCTCTCTCTGAGGTACAGAAGCAGTCTCTCTCTGAGGTACAGAAGCAGTCTCTCTGAGATCTGATCTGATTGGCTACTCCCGGTAACTGCAGTGCCCAGTAGCAGCTGTTGTGGCAGCAGTTGGGAGAGGCGCTTAAACACTCCCCAGATTCTCACTCTGTCGTACACGTTGCCCTCTTTTTGCCAGGTTTTTCATTTTAAAATGAAACCCTTTTTTTTTTTTTTTACGCCGGCCTACTGCTCTCATTACATTTCACACCCTTCAATCAATGGAAAACAGAAAGGAGAGAAGGAGGGAGGGAGAGGGAGAAAAAGAGAGGGAGGGAGGGGAAGCGACGGAGAGAGATGGAGAGAGATGGAGAGAGAGGGTGAGAGAGGGAAAGATAGGGAGAGAGAGAGACCCTCCTCTTTGAGCACTGCAGTACACAGATACACATCTATCTGTGAAATGAAGAAAGCCGTTGGTCAGTGCAGTGATAGGATAAGGCCTGTATCTCACAGTTAAGAGGGATCTGACAGCGGTTACTCACCGTGAGCCCACAAACAGATTCTAGGCCAGGCCTTTACACCACGTGGCTGCCCGGTGGACCCAGGTCCCGTAGGCTGTGTCTGCTCCAGGATCTCCTCTCTCCTTCAGTCCATCACTGGTCTTCTCCTCCCAGATATTTTTTTTTTTTCAGAAGGCATTTTGATGGACTTAAATTGCTTCTCAAAAAGTTTGGAAAAAGCTTTAAAAGTTTCTCTCCCAAGGCATGGCAGTGTCAGGTGCTAATAAAGATCTGTGCTAAAATATTTAAAGTCTTCTACTGCTGGTCATGATGAAATAGACTGTATGTAGGCTACACTATTTTTAAGTTCTCAACATTTAGAGCAGTTTAGATTCTCTAATTTGACACACACACACACACACACACACACACACACACACACACACACACACACACACACACACACACACACACACACACACACACACACACACTTGCATAGACACTCACTCGCTCACTCACAACACATACACACACATACATTGTCTCTCTCTCACACATACACACACACACTCTGTCTCTCTCACTCACTCACTCACTCACTCACTCACTTTCTCACATACATACACACACACACACACACACACGCCCAGGTTGAGCCTGCTTGGATGAACAGGATATCCTGAACTAATACAGCTGAAGAAAGGAATGTGCTGATTGGTTGTGGTTTAATGTAATTAAGCGCAACATTTTGTTTGGCTTCAGAGACCATAAAGTCATGCGATGCGCTCGAGAGCAAAGAACCTGAGCCTTACCTCTGAGCGCCTCCATGGCCTGTATGGGCCTTTATCCTTCATCTGTTCTGCTCTCTCATAAACGCGGGGGGAAGAGAAATTAAAGAGAGAGAGAGAGACGGAGAGAGCGAGAGAGAAAGCGGGCAAGAGATGGAGAGACCTTGACTGAAGCTTTGAGAGATGGAGTGTGAGAGCAAGCAAGACCGAGAAAGTGACCAAGAGACAGACAGACAGACAGACAGAGAGAGAATGAAAGGGAGAGAGAGAAAGAGACAGACAGATAGAGAATGAAAGGGAGAGAGACAGACAGAGAGAATGAAAGGGACAGACAGACAGACAGGGAAAACTCATATTGGGAGCACAAAACGGCAGTGAAGTCTTCACCCTGTCAATCACTGTGTGGAAAGTAGCCCCGTTCAAAAACGCAGCAAATAAAACGCCGGAAAAAACCAACGTCCCACGTCTTTCTGAATGCTGGAATTTTGGACACGTCACCCCCCCCCTAATGACGCCTTTAGGCCCCGTTTGACGCTTTTAGGCCCTGTTGACGCTGCATGACTTCAGACGGTTCAGATGACATATCTCTACGTCGTTTGATTCGTCCTCCCTTTAGGCCTTTTGGGATTAGTGCAACTTTGAGGGGAAATATGTGTGTGTAAATATGGAAATGTGCCTCTCGGTGACAGTGGCCTTGAAACGAGACAAAGAAGAGGCGTGGCCGGAGCAGGAAGCCCAAAGCGTCGCTGGATTTAGGCCTGAATCACTCACTACTCACTACTGTTCCACTGCTTGGAGGGAACACCATGACTGAGCACAGCATTGCTCCCTCTGTCTCTTTCCCTCCCTCTCTCCCCCTCACACTCTCGTTCTCTCTTTCAGTCTCTCTCTCGTTCTCTCTTTCAGTCTCTCTCTCGTTCTCTCTCTCTTGCTCTCTTTCTCTCTCTCTCTCTATCTCCCTCTTATGAACTCCCAGACAGCATAAAGGCAGATTTGTTCACTGGGCTCTATGACTCAGATGTCAGATTCACGTGCGTGACAGACCCCCCCCCCCCCCAGAGAGGGCCAGTTCCCAGCAGAGCCCCGCCCTCCGAGATCCAGGGACTCGCTCGCTCACTTTCCTCAGAGCGACATTTCATTGGTGCAGGGCGAGTGGGCCACCACGCCTACGGAATCCGGTCAGCGATAAATTACCGCCAGGTGGTCCCATAGCGATCGTTCTACCTGTAATGCACTGCTACTGTACTGTACTGTCAGGTGTTTAAGCAGCTAGGCTGCTGGCCACACATAAGGGGCTAGATTTTGAGAAGCCATCTTGGCCCTTTGACGTTGTCCTGGCATTGTGGTTTAATTTAGATTTGTGAAAATAAATCCCGAAAAGGTGAACAATTTTAGTATCAATAATTAAGTAGTATCAAATTAATCTTGCTTAGACCTTCTAAGCATTTAAAATAACTTGCTAAAATGTTTTGTAATTCTTTATGGGTTTCTGTTCTCAATAACGCTTTGTTCTGATAGCTGTGCTAAGAGAGGCAGTGAAGTCTGGCTCAGCAGAATGGGAAGAGTGATTTCTGGCTCAGTGTTACTCGATGGGCTCTGCAAACACAAGTAAACAGAGTGCGTTTGTGCTTGTGGAGACTATCTAATAAGATCAGACTCCTGCAGTAACCCACGGACGTTTCAGTTGGCTGCACTGTGATTTAAGTGCCTCAGATTTAATCACATCCAGAGAGAAGAATCTTTTGTTAATATAACTTCCAGGTGAGCGGTTTGTTCCTGTTTTTTTTTTTTTTACTTTTTGAGCCCGTTGGCTCAAGCTGTAGTAAAAAAAATAAAAATAAAAAAAATAAAAAAAGTGTTCTTTTTTACATTTTCCAATAACAAAACATAATAACTGAACATCCCTATAATATTGTGAACTTTCATGTAAGTCAAATAAAAGGGGCTCAAACTTGTAATGTAGGCTGTAATGCAGAAAATAACTTAATTCTCCCCATATGAATTTTTACTGCAAGCGTATGGTCTTATATGACCCCCTTTTTTTTCTTCTTTTTTTTCTTCTTTTTTTTAATGATTTTTCTTTGCAGTGGATTTGTGGGTTGACCTTTGACCTCGGTAGTGAGAGATCTGGTGGGACCGAGGTAAGGGACCTGGGTTTAGCATGTCCTCCGGGCCTTATTATTTTAAAAGCCTTATGTTTTAAAACCCTGACAGAAACCCAAGTTCCTTTCTTCCTGATTTCTTTCATGGCCACATTAAGAATTCTAACCTTTGTTAGTCCTTGAAATGCGCTAACGACCCACCGACCATTTTCAAAGTTTTTTTTTTTGGACATAGTGTGGGAGCCGCGCCGACCGTGACTCTCACAGAGAAAGCATTTAACTGCCACCACAGCCTGGATGGTTTGGTCAACCCTGGGACTGTGTGTGTGGAAGATGGTGGAGCACCACTCTTTCATAAGATTTACTGACAGTTTTTGTGATTAACATCAACGTAAGTAAAAGTAATGTGGTCCGCAGTGATTTTTGGATCAGTTGAGTTTTTTTTTTTGGTCCTTTCCTGTGTGTGGGTCATGTGCATTATTTCAAGTAATGCTGTCTTGGGAAAAGTTGCTTAACTTGAATCTGTTTGGCTTCATTTTAGCTTTTCCTACACATTGTCTTGGACACAAACTGTAATTTGACCCGTCAAATTACAGCTGCAAGAACAGCTTGCGATTGAAATAGCTCTTGAGTTGACAGGCAGTTACCAAAATGCATAACACAGAGGTTTTTAAAGCAGTGTGGCCAGGTTTCCCTTTCACGGTTTATGATGTAAGTATACCACATGAACAAACCCTGTTAGCATTTGTAAAACCACTCATCACGAGGTGGAATGCATTTTCAGTTTATAAGTTTATAAGTTTGGCCATGACATCTCAGGCCTTAAATGCAATGTAGCCTATATCTGTCCACAGGACTGAGTTGCCGGGCAGATATTGGCGCACGGCGGTGCAGTTGTTAGCACTGTCGCCTCACAAGAAAGAGGGTCTGGGTTAGAATCCCGGCCTGGGTCTTCGCTGCGTGGAGTTAGCATGTTCTCCCCGTGTTTGCCTGGAGTTTGCATGTTCTCCCCATGTTTGCGTGGATTTCCTCCAGGTACTCTGGTTTCCTCCCTCACCAAAGACATGTATGTCAGGTTAGGTATACTCCTGCCATTGTCCTTGACCAAGGCACTGGCCTCAGTACTGGAGTTTGTCCCCGGGCGCTGCACTGTGGCTGCCCACTGCTCCGAAGTAGTTAGAATGGGTCAAATGGAGAGAACGAATTACCCCACAGGGTCAATAAAGTATGACTTGTCTTATTATCTTATAAGCTACATTGCAAGCCACACTACATGGCCAAAAGTATATGGACACCTGCTCATCCAACATCTCACTCTAAAGTCATGGGCATTCATATGGAGTTAGTTCCCATTTGCTGCTATAACAGCCTCCACTCTCCTGGGAAGACTTTCCACTAGATGCTGGAACATTGCTGTGTGGATCTGTTTCCATTCAGTCAGAAGAGCATTAGTGAGGTCGGGCACTGATGTGGGGCTACCAATGGTGTTTGATGGGGTTGAGGTCCGGGCTCTGTGCAGGCCAGTCAAGTTCTTCCATACCGACCTAGACAAACCTATTTCTGTACAGGCCTCTATTTGTGCACGGGGCATTGTCATTCTGGAACAGGAAAGGGCCTTCCCTAAAATGTTGCCACAAAGTTGGAAACCCAGAATCATCTAGAATGTATGTATGCTGTAGTGTCAAGATTTGCCTTCACTGGAACTAAGGAGCCAAGCCTGAACCATGAAAAATAGGCCCAGACCAAGGGATAGGCCCAGACAAAGGGATATCCACATACTTTTGGGCATATAGTGTATTTGTATAATTTTCTAGTTTGATAGCCATCTGCCTTTTAGCAAAGCCTGTCTCACATGGAATAACAAGGCCTTATGAATGCCTATTATGGTTCAGGAATTAATCACAGAGTGTCACTCCATAATTCTGAGTTAGTCTTTAATGCCAATCTTTCAGCTGTCAGAGGTATGTGATCGGCTGACTGTCCAGGTTACAAAAATATTGAGCTGTGAGCTTTATTTATGTAGCGTTTGAATGTGTTGACATTTTTTCTGGATGACATACAAAAAGCTGGAGGTTGCAGAGAACGAGAAGGATTTCACACTGCATTTGACTTCAGATGCCAACAAGTATATCTAGAGCAGGGTTGTCCGATCTTATCCGAAAATGGCAGATATGGGTGCAGGGTTTTGTCTTTTCCCACCACTTAAACGCAACAAATTAACTAATTGTGGTCTTCAATTCAGACCTTGATAAGTATAACAAAAACATCTTCAGATAAGATTCCATGACGTCACGTGGCGCTGTAATGGCGACATGTAGTCCAGCTGTCTCTCGTGTTCGTGTTTGTTCATTTGAATGTATTTTGTTGTGTCAGGTTTTTGTGTTTTGTTTTTTTCATGCGCTGTGTGTCTGTTGTGGGACGGGGAAGTGGGCTGGATATTGTTCAGGGCACTCCCGCTGCTCGTTTTGATAATATTGACGAATTGTCTAGTCGGGATAATTTTGTTTGTGGTCATCACCATGGAGACGCATTCGCAACATATGCTCGGGAATGTCCGTTGGATCTGCAGCCACAAAGTTTACCATCGCTCTTCACCGGAGTTGAAGATGTCGGGACTGATCCAGGACTGCAGGCAATCTTCAAAAGGCCACCAGGGAAGGGAAGGGGAAGATAATGCGGGGGGAGGAGTGAGGCGGCGACTGGGAAGGCTGAGCTCCGTTTCATTACATTACAATACATTCATTTAGCAGACACTTTTATCCAAAGCGTCGTACAATACGTGCATAAAGAGACGTCATCAAGATCACTACAGAACAGACAAGACAAAGCACATCCTTCCCATAATGTAGCAGCTATCCCTAGTGCGAGTCGCCCTGCTGTAGAAGAGCGAAGTGGTCGACTGTTTCAACAGTGGACAGAGATGGCGACACTGCGTGTAGCCTATGGAGGGAGGTTGTGGAGGCGCAGTTTGTGTGTTGGACTGCTTGATGACATTGGACATCTCGGGACAGCGGGGGCTATTTTTAATCATGACATTTGGCTGTATTCCACTTTAATTCACTTAATTAGTTTGATTAATGCAATGATTCTATAGAATTTCTTTATTTGATATATTTGATATACACTGCCCGGCCAAAAAAAAAGTCGCACATTGTAATATTTTGTTGGACCGCCTTGAGCTTTGATTATGGCGTGCATTCGTCGTGGCATTGTTTCGACAACCTTATGCAACGTCACAACATTTATTTCTGTTCAGACTCGCATTCATTTTTGGCTGAGATCTTGTATTGACAAGAGTCGAACCACTCCGTAAAGTGTTCTCCAGCACATCCCAAAGACTTTCAATGGGGTTAAGGTCAGGACTCTGGTGGCCAATTCATGTGTGAAAATGATTCCTCATGCTCCCTGAACCACTCTTTCACAATTTGAGCCCGATGAATCTTGGCATTGTCGTCCTGGAATATGCCCATTGATGGGATAACCTGGTCATTCAGTACATTCAGGTACTCCGCTGACTTCATTTTATTGCTGCATAACGTTGCTGAGCCTAGACGTGACCAATTGAAGCAACCCCAGATCATAACACTGCCTCCAGAGGCTTGTACAGTGGGCACTGCATGACTGGTGCAACTGCAACTTTTTTTTTGGCCAGGCAGTGTATTTTGTGTGTTGTGGGTCTGCGCCACTGTCTATGTCTTTTTTGTTGTTGCTGGTGGCTACAACTGAAGTTCCCTAATGGGAAAATAAAAGTTATTATATTCTATTATATTGATTAACCCTTATCTAAATGAATAGGCAAATACATGATGTTTGAATGAAGTCATTACTTGTGACAAAAGTTTGGGACGATCTGTATTCAGCGATGGCTTTCCTGTGCATGGCTGGGGGTCACGAGGCAGGAAAACAAGTTCTGCCACTTCTGAAGTAAATCCTGGACACGTGCTGAGTCTGAGGGGAAATCAGAGAGAATGTTGGGCTAAATTATGTACATGTGTGGAAAAACATGGTTGGCGGCTCTAATGTGGCTCATGACCTGTGGAAATGTCCATGGCAACCGTACTTAAGGCACGTCCAGGTGCTGTGAGCAATAAAAGTGTCGCGTTTTGGAAAATCTAATTTCGCGAGTGTCTGGGTTTGGGGTTCTGTGTCTGGGTTTGGGGTTCTGCGATCGGTGGCCATAAACTGTGATAAGCGGTTTGAACCCAAGAACAGTGGATTTTCACACAAATGTGATCTGATAAAAGTCTCAAGACTTTGACGCTTGAAAGACACGTTTGGCGGCCATATTCGATAACTCCGTGGACCCAGATCAACAGAAAGTATTGTAGGCATAGCTTCATATGACTGCGGCTAATAAGTGTGAAAAATAGGAACGAAATTGGACAGCGTTACAAGAAGACAGAAAGCGAGAAAAAAAAAGGACCAAAACACTCCGGCTTTTATCCTTGTCAGCTGTGAAGCCTAACTACCCAAAGACATGAAAGATGACGGCTTTCTTCAAAGACAAAGCGCCTGCTTTCTCGCCGGATTACACGCGTTCGGTTTTCTATCCCACGCTCCGGCTCAGATCACTGCTCTTAATTTCCCCAGGTTGATAAATGACAGTGTAACACGTCTGAAATTATGGCGTAATCCCGTGCAGCAGGAGAGATGACAGGGAAAAAAAACACAAAGAAAACACCCCAGGAAACGCAAAGAGAAACAGCCAGTAAGTCAACACTCTCGGCCTGCTGTCATATACAGAAACCCCCCTGGGGCTGTTACGATGGAATACCTGCAACGGCTCTCATTTTCCGAGCACCGCGCACAGTACTGTATCGGTGGGTTTATCGCCGCGGCAACATGAGGGGAGGGGGGGAGGCGTTGCGTCTCCCGCTCACGTGGGGGGTGGGGGGGGGGGGGGGGGGGCACGCTGCTACGCGCTCCGATCAAGGAGTCCGAGGCGAAGAGCAGGCCGCCGCTCCCTCTGGTTCAGAACGCTCGGTGGCGAGTCAGAGTCGCTGGGGAGGGGGCAGGCGGCAGGCGGGGTCAAAGTGCGCCGTAGAGACAGCAGAGCACAGAACGGACCAAATCCGCAGAACGGAGGAAAAAAACCTTAACAGAATGGCTCCTGATTTTACCCCAAAGTCTTCCTCTGGTTGTGTGCTGTTTTTGTAGTTTAGCCTTGCCGCTGTTTTTTCCTCCCGATTTTACAGTAGTGCGTATCCTCGGTGCCCCCCCCCCACACCCCAGTCGTTCTAACTCACCCCCCCTTTTGTGTGTTTTGCCACAGATAGCCGCTGGATTTAGCGCTCCGGAATGGGACCGGGGCTACGGCCCGCCCGAGAGGAACTCACAAACTTCGCCCCCCCTGCGCTGCGACCCACCCACCCCCCACCCCACATCGGAGACTGTCCGCCGCACACTCATGGTGAGTCCCCTACTAATTTACCCCCTGAAACCCCCCCCCCCCTGAGTCCCTTCAGGTGAATGGGCACCTGCTTCCCCTGGGTGAATGTCTTTATCGTATCCCCAAAAAGTGTTCAGCTCCTGAACCACCTTAACCAAAAGGTGTTCAACCGTGTGTGTGTGTGTGTGTGTGTGTGTGTGTGTGTGTGTGTGTGTGAGTGTGAGTGTGAGTGTGAGTGTGAGTGTGAGTGTGAGTGTGAGTGTGAGCGTGAGCGTGAGCGTGAGCGTGAGCGTGAGCGTGAGCGTGAGTGACAGCAAACCTCCTCTTAATTATTTCTCGTTTGACTCGTTTTTACTTTGTACATTTCTTGTGAATGTTTGGAACTGTGTCAGTACTGCAGTTGTGCTTTATGTGTTTTTATGCGGTTGTCTCGCTGGGGGCAGATGGGTGGCTTGCCTGGGCCATGACTATGTGAGCGTCTTGCACGCTGGCATTTCTGGCGAGGCTTTAGCTCTGGGCAGCCGTGGTTATTGGGTCCTCTCACTTAAAATCTTCATTACTTAATGAGAGTCACTGTTTGTTTAAGAAGAAGCTGAAATAATGTTCGACAAGAGGGGTCGTTCGATTTAAAGATTGAATGTTCTCTCCTGGTCAGGGTGAGGTCCTGCATGTTGGTTTTCCAGACGGGCCGTCCAACCGGCAATCGATTAGCTATCTCAAAGGAAGGGTCCCTGTCCTTCATCGCTATTGGTCAATTGTTTTTCTCTCCTGAAATGTTCATGATTGTTTATGAAGTAGCTTAAAAATGAGGACCTGGTAACTGGCAGGACAGTGCTCTTTGGTAACCCATTTTCCCACCACTGGGCTGAGATAAATACAGATGATTTTGGACTCTTGTATCTTGCATCTATGCTGTGCAGTCTTTGGCTAGAAGGACTGCATGAATATCTCCCCCTCCTGTCTTTGTGTATCTGTTGCTTTTGTGTAGCCCGCTGTCCAGGGGCCACATCAGTGCTGAGCAGAAAAATGCCCTCAGAAAGCCGCGTAAGAACACGCAGAAATTCAGATGTATAATATAACACGTGCTGTGAGAAGCTGCGTACCTCTGCACACAATGGACGCCATACGTACGCGATGTTTGGCGTCCGTGCGATATGGCGACACCGTGACAGAAAGGCAGAGGTAGAAAAGGCAAAACTTTTTTTTAAGCCGATTTCCAACTTTCACCCTGTGCGTTCTTTTACGCGTTCTTTCACTCTTGAGTTTTATACATTTGGCCCCAGGGTATGAAATTGACTTTTTCACCCACTGGCCAGAGTTAACTAGCCTAACGTGGGTCAGGCAGCACCGAGCTGACCCACAACCTCTGGGAAGGCTGTCATTGTTTGTGTAATATGCGCTCAGAATCTGAGCATGTTTTTTGATAGGTTCTTATACTTGAATTTGGAATGCTCCGCGCCTGTCAATCATTATTAGCTACTCTGCCCATACCGGAAAAACAAACTAACACAGGTGGCTGGCTAATAATGAACAAACAGGTGGATATGGGAACAAATGCTCGGCTCGTAAAAACATTTGGTAAAAGTTTGATACACCAGCTCCTTCCTCTGACCGCAGCTTTCCACATCTCGAGAGTTGCTAATGACTGCTGCAGTATAGCATGACTGGCAAACAACGTTCAATTTATTGCTACTCCTTTCAGCGTAGACTCCCGCTTTAAGGAGTTTGCTAGAAACGGTTTCCTCTCCGGTAAACAAACTATGTACATGTTGCAAAGCACCAACAATTCCGATGTTTTTGTCGCATAAACGACAGCGCGTTGGTTTTCCTGACATAGCCTGCAGCTTCGTCATAGATGTAAACAAACAGCTGGACGAGGAGGACAGTAATTGGTAAGGCGGTGCTTAATTAAAACAGCTTGCGATTCGTTCAATTCGAAATGGCGATATCCAACCAGCGTAGGTTGCCTGAGCGCACAGCCTTTTCATTATCTACGTAATTTGCAATCAAAGCCGCCTTTCCAGATTCTGGAGTACGGTCCAGACTCGAGTGTTAGCCAGGGTAGGCCAGAGTGGCTTGTGGATTCAAAAAATCACCAGCCATTTTCAACATTTTACCGACCACACCCACCCACCTTGTACAATATAACATAACCTGGTTGGTTACCAGCCAAAGTGGCTGCTAGAGTAGAATATCTTACCAGCCACAATAAAAGTTTAACCAGCATTTGACTGGTGGCAAGTGGCTGGTGTTAATTTCATAACCTGCTGCCATCGCTTCTCCACATATCAACACGGACCTGTGAAATGTCCTCTCGCCTCTGCCAGCCTGTTTTATTTGGACCCCTTTCACGAACAAATTAGTTTCCGTAAGTGGATAAGCCGGCATGTGCCATACGGGTGTAACACAACCTCCGGTTAGAAAGAGGAATCCGAAGGTCCCCAGTGCCCCATAGCTGAGTTACAAAAGGCATCATGGCGCTAAGAGCTCTTTTTTGTTTATCTTAGACAAGCCTTTTTTATTTATTTTTTAAATGTCAGGCTTTGGTTGCTGCTCTCTGAAAGGCAAAGCGATACCCTGGCCTTAATGCATTATGCAGTATTTTCAAACATTTCCCATCGTGTTATTGCAGTCGGTGCACTGGAGTGTCAAATAAGTATCCTCCACTGGCCTCTCTTAGTCTCTGTATGAGCACCATGCTTTCTGACCCAAACTAGCAGACCGTAATGGGGGGGAATGTGGTGAGGGGCGGAGACTTGACTCCTGTCAGAAAGAGGTCAGTAATGGGCGGGTCGATTGCCTCGGACGTCCGTCTGCTGTTTACAAACATTCAGACCAGAGCGGAAAGCGTGGCTGCAGAACCTTGGACCTCACCAGAGATTCAATGTGATTGGCTTCATATTGTTTGGTGTCAGCAGTGGGATCACGTAATATGCGAAACTGCCTTTGAAATTTGACACACTTCATTACTAAAAAAATACCTTTCCCCCGCTGTTTCGACTAGTGTGGCCTTCAAATTGAAATCGCTCCCTCATCAATTAAATTTATCTCCCTGCTATGCTTGGTTATTAAAAAAATATATACAGCTGAAAACTATATTTAGTGTAAGTGAAATTAAACTGATTAAGATTAAAGTGCAGATTAATGTTTTTTTCCACTGCATTCACCATCTCTCTAAATACAAACCATTGACCGTTAAAACAAAACCTATCTTTATTTTTTATGCATGGACGGTTGGTGCATTTGATGCATTTGTCCCTCACAGGCAACAGATGGAGGCCTAACATCTTTGCAATTGAATTGGTTGGCTATTGTAATGCAGGGTGATTTGTGCCCAAACTATAGAGATTGCACCAATAAAACCAAAAAAAAAAGTTGTGAATCTTTATAGTGGGGAGATAAAATATATAAACAAGGTTTCACACTGGTTTCATTCCAGAGGGAGCACTTGCGCATCAAAATTATTGTCTTAATTCAGAGAGCAGCAACTAATCATTCTGTTACTCTCCAGCTATGAATTTACTGTTTGGGTCTGAAATGGAGCCACAGTCATTTTCCGAGTTGGGAATTTTACAACTGAAGCCCCTTGAATTGGGAAGAGGACTTCCAGTCATGGCAACCATAATGACCATAACAATAGCAGGGGAAAAACCAAGGGATTGTGGGATTGCTTGCTTTGATAGGCAAAAGAAGAGATGTAACTAGGGGAACCGCTGCTAATTTAGCCTGAGAGTTGAAGCTTGGTTGAGTTTTGAATTTGTTTTTGACGATTTGATGTGGAAAATTGGGTATTTTGAATTGGGGTTTTATTTTCATCAGATAAAATTTTTTTGATTGATCCCAATATTTCAACAACCATTCTAAACCCATTCTAAAAATTGTTGAGTATTTTTGAAAACCACCTAACGGTTCACTTATTCTTTTGACCAGTTATTGAAGGCCATTTTCTATTGGAAGGTGCTCAGAATGAAATGGGATGGTGCCATATATTGAAACAGAAGATTGGACCACTTGCCTTCTGTGTGTTTCTGTGGGTTTGTGTGTGTTTGTGTGTGTTTGTGTGTGTGCGCTAAATGATGTTTATAGAACTGCATTTTTGTCAGAATTGAATTCTGAGCTGGAAACCTTCACAGTGATTCCCTGGTGAAGGTCCCTTGGCTATCCTGAGCGAGGCCTTCACAGTGATTCCCTGGTGAAGGTCCCTTGGCTATCCTGAGCGAGGTTCGCTGCGTGACTGTCCTGGGCTGCGTGTGGGAGTCCGATTGATTCGCCAAGTCATTCTTCTCCGAGTGATTGCTCAGAGGGTCCAGCTCTGCGGGATGTTACTGGACGGCCTGCCAGTGGCGCCACCGTTAACCTCAATTCCATCTCTGCAAAAACGTGTGATCATGTTGAGAAGACCCCTTTCAAAAAACATAGCCGTGTGGAAAAGAGGGGAGATGTGGACTGCCCCCACCACCCCAATCTCTGGAATAGCCATTTTGGATCACAACTAAGAGCCTGACACCCTGACATTGTCCTGCATGTATGCATATTATATTACAGGCATTTAACTAGAGTGACTTACACAACTTTATTTTTAAGCTTTTAAAAATTTTTTATATGAACTGTTCATACATCTGGATGTATTCACTGAAACAATTTAGGCTAAGCACCTTGCTTAAGAGTGCAGCGACACTGTCCCGACTCCCTTCCTGGGAATCGAACCTGCAAACTTTTTGGGTTACAAGTGTGTTAGTGAGCCTTTCCGCATAGACTTCCTTTGATATTCCCATTCGTTTCCAAGGCTCGGATACCCAAAGTGTGTTCTAATCCGGACGACCAGAAGTTGTTCAATGAAATATCAGGAGCTGTTAAAGTTTGTGATGATGTTAATACTCACAGTTTTCTGTCATTTTGAATTGTTTGAGGTCACGACCCATGCGTCTTGGAATTGAATTGGTAACATCTGGTAGCTTTAATTGTTGTATTAGTATGGAGTAAGTCATATTCAAATGTCAATGTGATGAACAACAAATATGTGCTCGGAATGTGAAATTAGTTTTTTTTGCTTTTCTTGTCTGCTAACTTAGTGGAATTAAAAGCAAAAGTGTTCAGAATGATTGGGAAGTGTAATGTCTGTTGACTTCTTGCAGACACGGAGACACTTTTAGTGGTCAGGTGCATATATTGAAAAACAATTGTTTTAAAAAAAACCTAATTTGTGTTGATACTTGGTATCTTTTAACCTACTCTTAGACCTACTCTTTGTAAGATTTAGCTGAAATGAGAATTTCTATCTTATAATGTCCTAAGATGTATGTTCAAACTAATACTATCACTTCTAATTGTTACTGAAATTTGATATATTATTTCTGATAAATAGCCTGCATATTTTGGAAGTCTGCAAACTAAATGCACATCGAATTGAATGAATCGTTCATTCTCTGTGCCAAGTTTAAGATTGTTACCAGTCTATTCATTTTTGTGCTTTCCTGTGTTTAGATTATGAAATGAATAACGATGAGGTTTGATTGTGGTAGCCTAGCAGTGGCATGTATCTCAGGGAATTAGATTTCTTTCTCCTATCAGATGACTGCATGGGCTTATCCGGTATATCATGGTGTACGGTGATTATTTACCTGCATACCTGTGGCCTGAGGTGGTGTAGAAACATGGTGGTGGGACCCTCAGAACATAAACACGAAATATGGCGTCTGGCTCTTCATTCAAGCAGAACAAAAACAGCTCATAAGGCTTTTATTAAACTGGCGAGATTTAGGAAGGTTTTGGCACGGTTCATAGTCCAAATGCTCTGAATTCTTCCCCTCCTTGGTTTTGTTGAATAATAGGATGAATAATAACCTAACCATATTTGCATTTGTGTGGGACTTGGATTGGCCAGAATAGCCACCTCCATGCTCTGGCCACTGCACTACACTCCTACCGCTTCACAGCTAATCTAACCACACAAAGCAGCGTAATAAACCTTCTCTTGGGAAACTAGGACGGGCAAGTGCGATACTCCCATTTGACCCGTTCTTTGTCTAAGATGATCGTTTCGTGCAGTCATTTGGTTGGTAATTACGTTTACTGATCCCGGTCTTGTGCTTCATTAGTTGTCGAACGTTCTGTAGAATTGGATGAATGTTTAATGAACAGAAATGACCGCACACATGACTGTCCAGAATCCACTTGGTCTGGTTGCCTAAGTGAAGTTTCTTCTTCTTTTTTTTTTCTTTTTTATGTTAAGTTTAGGGCTGGGGAGCGAGCGAGCGAGAGAGAGAGAGAGAGGTAGACACGTGACAAAGGTCACGCGGCCGGATTCGAACCGCCAATGTCGCGGCTCTCAATGAGCATGTGGACGGCGTTCTTACAGGCTACACCACCGAGACAACCCGTAACCGAAGTTTTGGTGCGTCTCCATATTAGGGAGACGGCCCTGGTCTTGAGCCCTGGAAGGGCCCGCTGCTCATTACTCTGGCCCGGTGCTGGCAGACCCGACAGCTCGGTTGATTTCTTAGGCCTGATGTCACCTCATTTTAATTCATTTAGTTAATTTTATTTACTTTTTTTTTTGCCTTGAGGCACAAGTTCCCCGAGTCTGAAGTATTATTGCACAGCGTCTGTACTGTAAGTGGATATTAGTCAGCTGAATCAATTACTGCACCGTCAGCAGCGTGCTGTGCCGTACCGTAATGCTTTTTGCTGCAGAATTGATTAAAAATGTTTGCGGTTTGATGTGTTTTTAGCACCCTGGCCTGTGGAATATCGCAGTGCCTTACGTACACACCTGCCTGCAAACGGCAGAGCTGCTGCATTTCGCACCGGTCTTTGACTTAATTCGGACTTCAGTGCACGTCCACAGCAACTAGCTGACAAAGCCGGGCTTCTTCAACCTTGAAGGAGAGGGCCGAGTCGCATCGGAGACCGCGGTCGATCTCGTACCCGTGTGAGAAGGCTTCGGGGGCTGCGTTTACAACACGGCGTAGGCTGCAAATTGCCCCCAATGATCCCATTGCTGTTTTAGACTTTAGTGCACCCCCCTCCACTGAGGGCTGGGTGTTGAGAAGAGAGGGGGGAATAAGTGAGTTTTACCAGCCTGACTCCCTTACAACAATGCAATATCACTACAATATATATTGTAAATATTATAGATTAATTTCACAGCAGTGCATTTAAAAAAAAAAAATAGAATGCAGTGCTATACCTGCAATTATTTGTACAGTTACCCACATGTGAAGTGTTTCAATACCTTGACAGTGTATTTTTAGTGTAGTCTATTTTATAGTGTATTTGTATTTATTTTTAATATTTTCCATATATGCTCAGTTTCCATAAAGGTCTGCATCCACGGGAAGGGAGAGGGGCTGGCGTTGTTCAGTGTTTGCGCGGTGTTAGTGCTGAGGCTGAGCGTGGTGTCAGCGCTGACGCTATGTGCGTGGTGTTAGCGCTCAGGCTATGCACTGTGTTATCGCTTAGGCTGTGTGCAGTGTTAGCGTTGAAGCTACGTGTGGTGTTAGCGCTGAAGCTATGCGTGGTGTTAGCGCTGAGGCTGTGAGCGGTGTTGGCACTGAGGCTATGTGCGTGGTGTTAGCGCTGAGGCTGTGCGCGGTGTTAGCAATGGCCTACATACCGTGTAAGATGCGCGTTTGAAATGTGCTGGAAGTGTAGGCCCGTTAAACTGGGGCCTTGACTCAGATGGTATATCACAGCCCCCCTCTCTCTCTCTCTCTCATGTCCCTTTCAGCGGCTCCCGTTTCTCCTTGCTATCGCAGAACGGGCGACACAATGGTGACTGTTTAGGAGGGTTGTGGGGAGGCGGGAGGCGCGCAGTAATTATACAGGGAGGCATTTCTGCGGTTACGGTTAGACGTCTGTGAACAACAATAAGTGGTCTATATACAGAAGGCCGGACTTGTTTTGAGTGGGTGTGGGACAAAGGAGCAGCTAAAGTGGGCGTGGCCGTGACTGCGGTGGAGATTACGGAAACTTTTTATTTATTTATTTACCCGCCCCTCCCCCCATCTCCTTCTTCTTTCCAGCGATGGTTGAAAGTGCCGGGTACTGCGATTCGTCCGATCTGGTCTGTGGGCTTATTCTTATCTTTTAAGATTAGTCATTATCTCTCCTCTTGTGGTTTCTGGTATAGCTCCTTAAATAAAAGCAACGTCACGAATGCACTAACTTTGAACACACACTTTGCTCTGGAAAGGCACGTTACGAGGAGCGAAACGGCACGTCCCTGTTTGCTACAACGTTTACAGTAGAGCGGTCAACGGGTGTGCGTGTGTGGATGTGATGATGATGATGATGGCGCACATTTTCCTGTTTCTCCACCACTGAATGAGGATGGGAAACCATGGAAAAACAGAAAGAAATGCCAGGACTTCCATGAGGAAGAGGGGAACGGGCCATGGAGCCCCGGGGGGCAGAAACCTCAGTGTCCACGGGGCATGACATATTTTGGTTTGTGCCACATTCAGGACAGATAAATGTTTCCTCGAGGTTTGTAGGTCGTCTGTGGTGCCGTGGCGTGTTGAATACAGCTCACAGACTGCGCTAGCAGCTGGGGTTACATTAACCTGTACACTGATGACGGTATAATGTAAATTTCTACACATGGCACTTCATTTATTTTTAATTTTAATAAAATTTTTTATTTATTTTTGTTTTTACCCAATCTGATTTTGCATTTCCACTATATAGCGTCTTTTGTGACAGTGTCTCTGTAAAAATCGCTATACAATTATGAAATTGAATGGAATATAATAGCCTGCATTCATCATACTAGCCACTCTAACTCTAACAGTTGCGGTGCCACAGTTGCAATCATGGGTGTACCTGAGAAATTTTGCGGGTGAGCCAGGGCCGGGGGGGGGGGGGGGGGGGGGTCAGTAAGCAGGAGGCAGGAGGCAGATTGCAATCGCAGGCCGTGTAGGGGGTTTTTGGTCGTGCCAATCAGAAACTGGGTGAGTCTGGGGACACCAAGCACACAACTTTCCGCCGCCAGTGGTCTGGCCCTCTAGAACGTTCTGCTGTCCCAGGTTTAAATCAGGCCTGATTAGATGGGAGAAAACAAAACGGGCAGTACTATTTGAGTATCCCTGGTATGGGATGGTCTGGTGTGCTAGCGGTTATACGCTAGCTGAGCTGAACGGAAAACTACCAGCCAAGTGGATTACCATTTCCCTGTGGAGATATGAACACTTTAATGTCTGATGCAACATTGAGTGCAAGCACTGCACACAGCTAATATCTACATCTTTCTCTGGGAAAAATATGGAATTTAGGTTATAATATTGTATAATATTAGATCAAATCTATTTTTGCTCCCTAAGCAAAAACATTCTGTATTTTGTTGTTGTTTGGTAAATATTTGGCACCATACATAAACTTGGCAAGGCTTGGGGTGTGTTAAATTTCCATCTTAACGACTGTTATATATAGTGACTCTGATTTCTTTTCAAGGTATCAAGGGGAAATTATATGGGTTTTTTTTTTTTGTGCGTTTCTTAGAAGAAAAAAAAAAAAGCAGACAAATGCACACATGGCAGGGAAATTAATTGTACACAGACACACACACACACACACACACACACACACAGTTGGTAGGCTTCAGCAGTGTGGAGTAGGAGGATTGATTATGATGTTTTAGTTTCCACAGAGCGGCCTGTGGTAAGGGCCTGTGGCCATTCTGCGCCATAACTGAGGGCACTGTCGGGACGTCCCGGGCTTACTCACAACCTCAGGAGCCTCTACGCCCCCCGTTCAGCCCCTCACTCCTCCTTCCCGTCCCTGTCTCCAGAGTTTAGTGGATTTTGAGACAGGAGACACCGGGGAGCTCTAGATCTTTCCTCTCCCAGAACATGGCTTTTCCAGCCTGCCTTCTGTGCTTTTGCTCTGTTTTTTTCCCTTTCCTTCTTACTCTACCCCCTTTCTCTTTCTTTCCTTCCCTCTGCGGTCCTCCCTCCCTCTCTCTTTCTCTCCACGGACTCCCTTCCTCTATCCCTCTCTCTCTCTCTCTCCACACCCCCCCTCCCTCTCTCTCCCTCTCTTTCTCTTTGCACGCCTCCTCCCTCTCTCTCTCTCTCTCTCTCTCTCCACAGACCCCCCTCCCTCTCTCTCCCTCTTTCTTTCTCCATGACTCCCTCCCTCTCTTTCTCTTAATCTCTCTCTCTCCACAGGCCCCCTCCCTCTCTCGCCCTCTCTTTTTCTCTCTCTCCACAACCCCTCTCCCTCTCTCTCTGCTCATATTGACTCTGTTCATTTATTATTCTGATAGCTGTAATCAGAGCCCACTGTAGCTGATCCTTCCCGTTGTTTGTAAAGAGCAGCGTTTGAGCTGCCGATGGAGGAGGTGCAGGAGAGCCGATGGAGGAGGTGCAGGAGAGCCGATGGATGAGGTGCAGGAGAGCCGATGGAGGAGGTGCAGGAGACACTTCATTAGCGAGGGAGTGGGCAAGACAAGGGGGGAAAAGGTGGTCAAAGATGGGACACACACACACACACACACACACCTCGGTGCAATCTCAATTAAATTAAATTTTATTTGTATAGCGCTTTTTACAGAGAGCTGTCACAAAGAAGGAAACAGAAGGAAAATTGATGGAAAAAACCAGGCCTTAACCCCCAACCAGGAAAACAAGGTAAAAACTCCCCGGTGGGAAGAAAAACACTCAACAGTGGTGCGAAAAAAACTCCCCAATGGGAAGAAATCTGGGAAGGAACGTAGCAGAGAGAGGGGGAGCCCATCATTCGCTGGCTGGCCCGGTTTAAACTAAAGGTGGGATGGATGGTAATAGACTGTAATGAGGGATCTAATAAAACTAGCTGGTAAGTAGGAAGTCCAATGGAAAGGATGTAATCAGTCTGCCACCCCCAAATTATAGAAGCACAGTCGGGTGAAATGGGTACGTACGTTTGTTCTGCCATGACTGTGATTGGATGCTTTGCTAAATTATACGGTTACCCCCCACCTCCAACTTCCATGACCTGCCCCTCCTTCTCACCCTCCACTGGAGGAGGAGCTCACGGTCAGGCAGAAGAAGATGAAGTTGGTCACACTGCTCCACAGCTGATTACTATGATGAAGATGATGATGGAGGGTAGAGTGATGATGATGATGATGATGATGATGGAGGTAGCGGTGATGATGATGATGAGGATGATTTTTGGAGGTGATAATTCTGTGTTGTCGTTAGCTGTTAGGTGAATATTCGCTGAGCTGGTAGCTGCCACAGCCACAGAACTGTAGTTTTCACACTTTAACCCTGTAAGGTGTAAGATCACAAAAATGTGGTTAGAATGTTCTTAAATGAACATTCTAATGCTGATGTAACCATCTCTACTGGTAATTGAGACCAGTGGAGTTTTAGAATTTAAACAAAAAAATAAAATATATATATATATTCCAAAAATCCTTCTCCTCAAAGGTTAAATTTCAGGCCGATTACCTGGCGGACAGAGAGAGGAACTGAGAAACACAAATGCCTGGAGAGCATTTATACACGCAATGCCATGTTTTAGCCCATCTCTTCCCTGCTACTGAAATGCCTTGCATGGAGCTCCTCTGTCTTTTAGGGCTTTATAGTGGATCAGCAGGTAATCAGCAGAAAGATCAACTCGCACCTGTTGTACTTCACATTGGTCAAGTGGCTGTTCCAGAACCCACTTCAGGCATCGAGAACGTTAGAAGAATTTACATCTATGATGCACGAATGAACCTTCAGCCATTGAGTTTTGCTTTGTAAATATCTATGGTTGCCTAGTGTATTTATTATAATTATTAGGAATTACCGTCCCCACACAAGGACTTGACTGTTCACGTTCTCCTCGAAAAGAGCCGGGTTCCGCAATTTTCACAGAATTCCCTGTGTAGTCCTTTGGGAGATGAAGGTAGGACAGCCTGGCATCCGTACCATAGCACAGGTCCCAGATGTCGGTATCCTCTGTGTCTTTTACGACCCGGCCGCCATGGCGGTATCGATCAGGAGCTCATCGCGGGCCCCCCCCCCCCCGAGTCAGACTCCCTACCCCCTGTGTGCCCCTGCAGATCAAACGGTGCTGTAACTGCATTCTGCAGAAATCCAGGGAGCCGTAATGGATGACAGATTGTGAATGGTGTTGATTTATTGGCCGTCTTTCTTTGTGTTTGTTTTTTGGCTAGGAGACCAATAAATCAGTACAGTATATACTACTATGTAGTATACATCCCTATGAAGATATGTGCTATGTAGTATACATCCCTATGAAGATATGTGCTATGTAGTATACATCCCTATGAAGATATGTGCTATGTAGTATACATCCCTATGAAGATATGTGCTATGTTTTTATTTGTACTACTGTACATAAATATGCCCACGTTCTCTCCTACTTTCTCTCTGTCCCACACACACACATGCACGCACACACACGCACACACACACGCACACACACACACACACACACACACACACACACACACACACACACACACACACACACACACACACACCCTCTCTCTTTCTCTCTCTTCATCACACACATGCATACATGTGGTATGGTCACTTTTTTATGTACAGAGTCCTTGAGTCTAAGAAAGGTTCTTTAAATGGAATCTATTTTGGAATCTATTTCGTTATTATTATTGTTATTATTATTATTATTATTATTATTATTATTATCATCACGTAAGTGCAGCCATCAGTAGTTCCCTCTGAATGAAGAAAGCTCTAGCACTCTGTCTCTGCTACTCTATGGTGGCTGGTTTGTGGTATTGCTCTAGCACTCTGTCTCTGCTACTCTATGGTGGCTGGTCTGTGGGCTCTGCTCCAGCCCTTGGATCACACTGCCCTGCTCTCAGACGTTGCACCCGATGACCTCCAACGCCTCTACGGGGTCGCACTGCGATTAGTCCTCATTGCTTTCTGTGACAGCTGGCTCCTCAGACATGGGCCTTTATTAAGGGAGAGGGAGAGGGAGAGGGAGAGGGAGAGGGAGAGGGAGAGGGAGAGGGAGAGGGAGGGGGAGGGGGAGGGGGAGGGGGAGGGGGAGGGGGAGGGGGGAGGGGGAGGGGGAGGGGGAGGGGGAGGGAGGGAGAGAGAGATCACAAAGCAGTAGGAAATGACAGCGCTTCAGGAATAAAGGTAGTCCAGCACATGTTGGGTGAAGCTCTTGCCAGACACTGTTATGTCTGTCAGGATGTAGGCTATGTGCCAGAGGTTAGACTAATGGAATGGATTTTTGTGCTGCAAAACTGCAGCCCTGCAAAAAATGGAGCTTTAGATGTGTGTACTGTAGGACAATTTACATCTACCCTGTCCTGCAGACAAGCGATTAGCCATGAGAGAGCTCCATTTGCTGGTGTCAGTCCTGCGCTTAACAAAACGAAAGCTTTGCTCGTGTTCCTCGTTAACGCGATCGTGAGACTTTTTATGGCGGACGGCGGCGACGGCGGCGGGCGGGTCCAGATGCCGAGGGAAGCGGTGTGCATTTAGTACTTTTCATTGTTTTGTACAGAGGAGAGGCTGCCCCCTACTGGCCACGTTGTTTCGGCCAGTAGAAGGCTACAGGAAGCTCTGGTGGCTGGTATTTACATTGGCTTTGTGGTGCATTATCAGAAGGCCCATCCTTTGATAGGCTTTCTGCAGTGTCTTCCATGCAGAGGCCCCTGATAAAGGGAGGATGAGTTATTTTTTTGTACAGCGAGAGCGAGATGCTGTATATTCGCTAAGGGGGGCCTCGTCCGGGATGTCGTTGGGCATATTTGTTTTCGGTGATAATAAGGCGCACGCTGCAATCTGAATCGACTCAGCTGCAATTAACGTTCGCGGCCGTGTCATTTCCTCCTGGCCTGCAGCCCCGCTGCTCGTAAAAGTGACATAAGGTTGTCAGGAATCTTTACGAGGCGCTTACGCGCGGGGCGGCACTCAGGTTTCCCTCTCTAATTACCGCCACGGTTTTAATGTGGCGCTGCGTGTGTGCGCCTGTGTGTGGCGGTGGCGGTTATGAGGAACACGCTTTAATGTTCCGTTCGCTCTTCCTCTTCCTCGCCCCCCCCCCCCCCCACCCCCGCACGCCATTCGACAACCTGCTTGAGCAAGCGCCTCAAAGCACAAACTACGCCAATACAGACAATTAAAATCACTCCACGACAAACGAAGAATAGCAAGCGGATGAAAGAATTCGTTTTTTTTTTTTTAGTTTTTTTTTTTGTTGGTGACTTCTCAGGGTTTTCTCTTTTCCCTCCCTAATTGTGTTCTTTATTTTTTTTCTTGAGGAGTCTCACTCTTGAGACGGTAGCACTAGGGAGGGTTGGGGAGGAGGGGGGAGTATTGTCGAGGGAGTGGGTGATCCCTTTACGGAACCTCCTGTTCCTCGGTCCAGGTGCAGATGCCCCCTCAGACTTTGGATAATGGTCCCGCAGAGGGTCCCTTGTGGATTCCCCTGCAGCCGAGCGAAGCGTACTCCCCCCTCTGTGCTCTGCCCTCCTATTCGCCAGCATCCTGATGAATAATCCAGGGTGCAGAGCGTTGATTCGCTGGCGGGGGGGGGGGGGGGGGCAGACTCTTCCTGTCCTGGTTTCCACACTTCCGTCAGGGGAATACCTCCCTGCGTCGCCACTGCAGCTGCTCCTCCTGCTGCTCCTCCTGCTGCTCCTCCTGCTGCTCCTCCTGCCGCTCCACCTGCTGCTCCTCCTGCCGCTCCACCTGCTGCTCCTGCCGTTCCTCCTGCTGCTCCTCCTGCCGCTCCACCTGCTGCTCCTCCTGCCGCTCCACCTGCTGTTCCACTAGCTCCTCCTGCTGCTCCTGCTGTTCCTCCTGCTCTTCTTCTAGCTCCTCCTGCCGCTCCAACTGCTGTTCCACTAGCTCCTCCTGCTGCTCCTGCTGTTCCTCCTGCTCTTCCTCTAGCTCCTCCTGCTGCTCCTCCTGCCGCTCCACCTGCTGTTCCACTAGCTCCTCCTGCTGCTCCTGCTGTTCCTCCTGCTCTTCCTCTAGCTCCTCCTGCCGCTCCAACTGCTGTTCCACTAGCTCCTCCTGCTGCTCCTGCTGTTCCTCCTGCTCTTCCTCTAGCTCCTCCTGCTGCTCCTCCTGCCGCTCCACCTGCTGTTCCACTAGCTCCTCCTGCTGCTCCTGCTGTTCCTCCTGCTCTCCCTCTAGCTCCTCCTGCCGCTCCAACTGCTGTTCCACTAGCTCCTCCTGCTGCTCCTGCTGTTCCTCCTGCTCTTCCTCTAGCTCCTCCTGCTGCTCCTCCTGCCGCTCCACCTGCTGTTCCACTAGCTCCTCCTGCTGCTCCTGCTGTTCCTCCTGCTCTTCCTCTAGCTCCTCCTGCTGCTCCTCCTGCCGCTCCACCTGCTGTTCCACTAGCTCCTCCTGCTGCTCCTGCTGTTCCTCCTGCTCTTCCTCTAGCTCCTCCTGCTGCTCCTCCTGCCGCTCCACCTGCTGTTCCACTAGCTCCTCCTGCTGCTCCTGCTGTTCCTCCTGCTCTTCCTCTAGCTCCTCCTGCCGCTCCAACTGCTGTTCCACTAGCTCCTCCTGCTGCTCCTGCTGTTCTTCCTGCTCTTCCTCTAGCTCCTCCTGCTGCTCCTCCTGCCGCTCCACCTGCTGTTCCACTAGCTCCTCCTGCTGCTCCTGCTGTTCCTCCTGCTCTCCCTCTAGCTCCTCCTGCCGCTCCAACTGCTGTTCCACTAGCTCCTCCTGCTGCTCCTGCTGTTCCTCCTGCTCTTCCTCTAGCTCCTCCTGCTGCTCCTCCTGCCGCTCCACCTGCTGTTCCACTAGCTCCTCCTGCTGCTCCTGCTGTTCTTCCTGCTCTTCCTCTAGCTCCTCCTGCTGCTCCTCCTGCCGCTCCACCTGCTGTTCCACTAGCTCCTCCTGCTGCTCCTGCTGTTCCTCCTGCTCTTCCTCTAGCTCCTCCTGCCGCTCCAACTGCTGTTCCACTAGCTCCTCCTGCTGCTCCTGCTGTTCCTCCTGCTCTTCCTCTAGCTCCTCCTGCTGCTCCTCCTCTAGCTCCTCCTGCTGCTCCTCCTGCCGCTCCACCTGCTGTTCCACTAGCTCCTCCTGCTGCTCCTGCTGTTCCTCCTGCTCTTCCTCTAGCTTCTCCTGCCGCTCCAACTGCTGTTCCACTAGCTCCTCCTGCTGCTCCTGCTGTTCCTCCTGCTCTTCCTCTAGCTCCTCCTGCTGCTCCTCCTGCCGCTCCACCTGCTGTTCCACTAGCTCCTCCTGCTGCTCCTGCTGTTCCACCTGCTCTTCCTCTAGCTCCTCCTGCCGCTCCAACTGCTGTTCCACTAGCTCCTCCTGCTGCTCCTGCTGTTCCTCCTGCTCTTCCTCTAGCTCCTCCTGCCGCTCCAACTGCTGTTCCACTAGCTCCTCCTGCTGCTCCTGCTGTTCCACCTGCTCTTCCTCTAGCTCCTCCTGCTGCTCCTCCTGCCGCTCCACCTGCTGTTCCACTAGCTCCTCCTGCTGCTCCTGCTGTTCCTCCTGCTCTCCCTCTAGCTCCTCCTGCCGCTCCAACTGCTGTTCCACTAGCTCCTCCTGCTGCTCCTGCTGTTCCTCCTGCTCTTCCTCTAGCTCCTCCTGCTGCTCCTCCTGCCGCTCCACCTGCTGTTCCACTAGCTCCTCCTGCTGCTCCTGCTGTTCCTCCTGCTCTTCCTCTAGCTCCTCCTGCCGCTCCAACTGCTGTTCCACTAGCTCCTCCTGCTGCTCCTGCTGTTCCTCCTGCTCTTCCTCTAGCTCCTCCTGCCGCTCCTCCTGCTGTTCCACTAGCTCCTCCTGCTGCTCCTGCTGTTCCACCTGCTCTTCCTCTAGCTCCTCCTGCTGCTCCTCCTGCCGCTCCACCTGCTGTTCCACTGGCTCCTCCTGCTGCTCCTGCTGTTCCTCCTGCTCTTCCTCTAGCTCCTCCTGCCGCTCCAACTGCTGTTCCACTAGCTCCTCCTGCTGCTCCTGCTGTTCCTCCTGCTCTTCCTCTAGCTCCTCCTGCTGCTCCTCCTGCCGCTCCACCTGCTGTTCCACTAGCTCCTCCTGCTGCTCCTGCTGTTCCGCCTGCTCTTCCTCTAGCTCCTCCTGCTGCTCCTCCTGCCGCTCCACCTGCTGTTCCACTAGCTCCTCCTGCTGCTCCTGCTGTTACTCCTGCTCTTCCTCTAGCTCCTCCTGCTGCTCCTCCTGCCGCTCCACCTGCTGTTCCACTAGCTCCTCCTGCTGCTCCTGCTGTTCCTCCTGCTCTTCCTCTAGCTCCTCCTGCTGCTCCTCCTGCCACTCCTCCTGCTGTTCCTCCTGCTGTTCCTCCTGCTCTTACTCCTGCTGTTCCTCCTGCTGCTCCTCCTGCTGTTCCTCCTGCTGTTCCTCTAGCTCCTCCTGCTGTTCCTCCTCCTGTGAGGAGCCAGTTGGGGAAAGGATGTTCCAGGAGCACTTAGAGGAGAACCCACTGCAGAGGAAGCACCCAAAATGGCTGCTAGTAGCAGTATCCACTTAGAAACCCGTCATCGCTACGACCCCACCCCCTCCGGCTGCTAAATGTGTGGCCTTTTGTACTTAATCTGTTCCGTTGCCTTCTAGCGATGGCATTCTGCGTATACGTGGGTTGATGGGTTAAAAGGGGTAGGGCTGAGTCATACGTATTATTTAATTTAATTATTTATCATTTTACTGTACTTTCTCTATCTTTTGTGACACAAATTCTGACATTGAGGATGAGAGTACTACCCCTCAGCTTTCAGTTGACGAATGTTTGTGTATTTTCATATATTTAAATACAGCATTTATATTTTCCCCTTCTGTGGAGCTCCCTTTCCCTACCATCTTGTTTGGGAAGATAAAATCAAAGGCCATTGTCTGATGACTGTTCCTCATTTGCTTTGGTACTGTCGAACGTACCGGTCTGTTCAGTGGCAGGCTGTGTCTTGTTCAGCTTTTTGTGGTCTTGGTGTGGGAGATTTTTGTGGGTGGGCTGCTTGCAGTCATTTGACTGAGAGGAGGTAGAATGGCGGCATTGGGGAAGATTTCCACGCACACGTAGTGTTCATGCACTGTATTTTGGCTCTTCAGTTTGGATGAAAATTGTAGGGGAGCTGTATCTGTGGGCCACAATCTGTGTTTTAAACAATCTGTAGCACTAACCCTGGCCCACAGAGTTACTGTGTGAAATCTGTATCCTTAATCACTCACTCGATCTCTCTGAACATTTCTCAATTCCTCCCTCCCTCTCATCTTTTACTTTTGCCCACTCCCCTTCTCCTCTCTGTATCTCTCCCTCTCTCCCTCTCTTTCTATCTTTCTCTGTCCTTCCCTCACTCTCCCTCCTTCCCTCTCTCTCTCTCTCTTTCTCTCTCTCACACACACACACACACACACACACACACACTTCGCCTCACAGCACCGGCAGGTGCTGCACACAGAGATGGTCTGAAGAGGGCAACAGAGCAGAGCCTTTGGCTCAGCCGCCGCGATTACCCAGCATCCTCCTGTCAGCCCTCTGCTGCAGCGGTGTGCCAGACGCAGCCTGGCGAATCTGTCCCTGCTCCAAACTGCAGCAGTGAAGAGAGTACAGGCTGACCCTCTCTCTCTCTTACCTCTCTCTCTGTCTTTCCCTCTTTCTTTCTCTCCCCCTCTTCCTCTCCCTCTCTCTCTCTTACCTCTCTCTCTGTCTTTCCCTCTTTCTTTCTCTCCCCCTCTTCCTCTCCCTCTCTCTCTCTTACCTCTCTCTCTGTCTTTCCCTCTTTCTCTCTGTCTTTCCCCCTCTTCCTCTCACTCTGCCTCTCTATCTCTCCCTCTCTCTATCTCTCCCTCTCTCTTCCCCTCTTTCTTTTTCTCTCTCTATCTCTCTTTCTCTCAATGTCCCTCTATATCTCTCCCTCTATCTATCTCTCCCTCTCTCTCTCTCTTCCCCTCTTTCTTTTTCTCTCTATCTCTCTTTCTCTCAATGTCCCTCTATATCTCTCCCTCTCTCTATCTCTCCCTCTCTCTCTCTTCCCCTCTTTCTCTATCTCTCTTTCTCCTCTCTCTCTCAGGGTGAATTTAACTTCCCAACAGGGCTGAACCTCACTATCACTGAGCAGTGCATTGTGGGAGCCTGCTTACAGACCACATGTGTTCCCACGGACTTCCTGACTTTTTGACCGAGCTGGACAGACAGACACAGACAGACAGACATCATGGGTCCATCTATTCAATAATAACTGATATTGTCAGTGGCGTTGTACTTATTGTTTATTAAAATGTGCATTATGCTAAAATTAAAGGCTATGAAATGACTGCAGGCTACTGCACAGAGGAGGCAGGAAGGCTGAGCTGCTTTTCATGAAAACAAAAAGCAATTTCTTGTCCCCCTTTGACAATTTAATATCCCCCTACCCCTCGCTTGTTCTTACCCAGTTAATACTTTTCTGGCAGTGATGTGATTCCAGTCTGTTTCTCAAAATAGGTGATAGATTAAGAGAAACGTGGAGCCGACGGGGATGTGGTTTATATTGATGGCCTCGGTAATGGAGCTCTATTAGCGGTCCGCCGTCGGTCCGCACGTCCGTTAGCGTGATTGACACCCGGGAGACGGGGAGCGGGTAATCGAAGAGACGTTCATCGATGCTTTCGGCACCTGCGGCGAGAGGCGCGCGGAGCGTGACGGCGATCGCCTCCCCAGGCGGGGCCCGTCTCCGTGGCTCTGGCCCCGCCCGCCCGCCTGCTCGGTCGGGAGAAGCGCGACTTGACGACAGTCGGCATGATGTGCCCAGCTCAGAAAAAAAGCAACAATGAGTAAATAAACCTCCCTCCCCAAAGATCCACCGACTCGCACCCCGACCGATGCTCACCCCAGGGCCGTTTCCGGAATATGCTGCTGGGGAGCTCTCTTCTGCCAGATGCATTTCTTGAAAAATGTTTGACCAATAGGGGGCGTCTCGGTGGCGTAGTTTGTAGAGCAGTATCCATCCACATGGTCATTCTGAGCCGTGACGTCGGCGGTTACAATCCGGCCGCTTTGTCACATGTCTCCCTCTCTCT
Source organism: Synaphobranchus kaupii (assembly GCA_029718625.1). Lineage (NCBI taxonomy): Eukaryota > Metazoa > Chordata > Actinopteri > Anguilliformes > Synaphobranchidae > Synaphobranchus > Synaphobranchus kaupii. Next base: position 22,697,446 of record CM056387.1, read on the forward strand.
CTCTCTCTCTCTCTCTCTCTCTCCCTCTCCCTCTCTCGCTCTCTCTCACTCCTTTTTCTTCCCATCTCTCTAAACTGTGCTGTCCAATAAAGCTGAAAAAACCCAAAAAAATATATTTTAAAAAAAAAAAGCTTGACCAATAGGTCACAGACTGGAGCCTTGTTTCCAGCAACATTTGTTTTAACTTCATTCACAAATAAACGTGACAGTTTTTTCTGTTTTGTCCTTCACTAACACTGGAGTTTGGGGAGTTAATTTGCACTTTTTTGCTGAATTTGCTAAACTGACTTAATAGAAAATGGCAAAAACTTGCTTTTAAATTTGAAACAAATGTTGATTCAATCCAGGTCTGGGTTCTTTCCCAACTCCTTTGTTGGTCATTTGTAACATTTACTGTAAGCATTTCTCAGTAGAGAAACAACATTTTTCCCATAATGCACCTCCCAAGGGGAACATTTACTGTAAGCATTTCTCAGTAGAGAAACAACATTTTTCCCATAATGCACCTCCCAAGGGGGTAGATGGCAGGGGCAGAAATAAGAAAGACAACACAACAAAGATGAGAAAACAACACACTGGACAGTTTTTGATTTTCTGCTTGATCCGATGTATAATACTGCTACTGTACATCACTTTCAGAAAATTTCCATACCTACCCACATAAAAAATGACTTGCGTCATTGATGTCCAGACAGAAGAACGATCAAACGTGCAACAGAACAAAGGTTGGCGCCTAATTTGTATTTGTCCAAACGTATTTTGACGCTGGTCTCGTTCTCTCATCTTCTGTTTAGACGGCCCCCTTTCTGTGGGATATCCTGTTCTTGTTTGCGTAAAAAAAAAAAAAGATGTATATTAAATAAAAAATTTTACTTTGCCTTTGGCTCTGTGGTATCAAAACACAGCTGTTGGGAGTTTAGGCAAGTGAAGGGTACGAGAAACCGAGAAAACGTGATTTATTTCCACAGCCGATCGTATTGGCGACTTTTTGTTTTTATGAACAGGCGTTCTTTATGAACTGGCAGCCATTTTTCCATAACAAAGTAAAGCAGAGACACAGTATCTGTTCCCTTATTCTCTTTCCCCTCAATCGGACATCCTCGGTTGAAGGAATGGTGTTAGAAACATTTGCTTTTGTCACTTTATTGACATACTTTGGCGTGTCTGAATGTAAAGACTGGGAAGATTTTCATTCTTTTTTTCTGTCACTGAATTGACTATTTGATTTGACTATATATACTGTACTGTACACCGGTTGTTACAGTATAACAGTTGTACAGTGATGTTTGAACTATAGATAGAGGGTAACAGCCTCTATCTTTGAAATGACTTGCCTTGGAGTACAGAATTCTGCTAGTGACATAAACAAGGAATGGAAAAGTTCTGCAATGCTGTATAAAATAATCTGTGGAGACCAGACTGAGCATATTGAAAGAAGACCAAAAAAAATAAAAAATTTGAATTTAACTCCTCTGATGGATTCTAAAGAGGGATTGACATGGTATTTATAGAAGTGAAATGGACTCTCTGTGGAGGTGATTATGACGGCTCTTCTTGTTGACTCCGGCTGTAATCTTTGTTTTGGGTTAACCCATCAGGAAGAAGAGGGAAACCCTGTCAGATTACATGACGGAATAGCGCTTTAGAACGCTGCAATTACATCATGGCCTCGGAATAGTGCTTTAGAACGCTGCAATTACATCATGGCTTCGGAATAGTGCTTTAGAATTCTGCTTATTACATCATTATGGCCTCGGAATAGCACTTTAGAACACTGCAATTACATCACGGCCTCGGAATAGCGCTTTAGAACACTGCAATTACATCATGGCCTCGGAATAGTGCTTTAGAACGCTGCAATTACATCATGGCCTCGGAATAGTGCTTTAGAATTCTGCTTATTACATCATGGCCTCTGCTGCTCGAGTGCCTGTGTCTTCCTGGATTGCGCAGTAAGGAAGTGACCCGCCGTGACGCAACCTGTCCCTTATTGGTCCACACAATATTCAAATAAAACAACTTGGGGAGACATTCGATGAAGACCACATGTTCTTGTGGGGAAAACGTCTTGACTGTATTTTGACTGCGTTGGCACCATTGACTGGAACGGGTGGCTGAACGACCTATACTGGAGCCAACCGCCCTGGCGCTAGAAAGCAACATCTTTCACTAAGACCCGGAAGTGAGCTTCAGAAACTAAGCCTGGTCTTGGTTATTAGTATGTCCCGTACAAGGCATTGCATTCCTCCAGCAACTATGAGTCATGCCAGCATGGGCCTCCCAGCCCTGTGGAAACCATCTTAGTTTATTGCCTGCTGTTATTTTTTATTTTTTATTTTTATGTTTTGTATATTCAAATGCATCCGTCTGCTTAAATGTTCTCTACTCAGTTACTTTCTGCTCACGTACAGTTTGCATTAATTTACGACTACTCATTTACAAGGGACTAACAACAACCATCTGCTACTTTTGTTAATAACATTACCAATTCTCTAGGTAATTTACTATAACTACTTATGGAACATTGTGCACTGACGTCTCACGTACCACTGTCTCTGTTTACTGCATTACACGGAAGTGAACGGATCAGAAATGAAAAGGATGCCTACCGTGTATTCAAATGATAAAATGGATCATTTCAGAATCGCATCAGTCTCATGGGAAAATTAATCTGGGTATGTGAGAATTGCTTCGATTCACTGGATCCTATTTTCAGACAAATATTTTTCCATTAGCAAAATCAGCTATGAAACACTGCAACGATAAATTGTAAGGAATAAACAAATAATAATAAAAGCTGTGTGTGAATTTGTGATAATCAGAGGAAAAAAATGACTCCACATTAAACACATTATGACTCCTATATTTTGTAGTAACTGAAAGAATATACGTCTTTTAACCTGTTGGAATAGGCAGAGAGAAGAGGGACAAACTACACCATATACTAACCTGTTGGAATAATCAGATAATATAAATCCACATGGTATTACATTTTCAAGATGATTTAATAAAAAATAAATAAATAACCTGCTGCTTTTTACAGCTCTATCACAGCCCCAAGTGACGCTACTAAATTTCTCCTAAGAAAATTACAAATAGTATTGGTTATCCCCCGAGGGACATAAAGGCCAATTAACCTTATTTTAGATAATTTCCCTCCACGGATTAAAAATAGGTTTTTGATATTATGGGTGACCTTAAAAATTCAGCTGCTGGTCTTGTCATTTTTCAGTTAATAAATATGATTTTTTTTTTCTTTCTTCTATCCATGTATTAGGGCATTTATTCATATTCTTGCTATTTCTTTAAAAACCTATATTTTTAGAGTTTTTCAGCTTTATTGGACAGTGTAGAGAGGGAGAGACAAAGGTTACGCGGCAGGATTTGAACCGCCGCCGCCGCGTCTCACAATGAGCATGAGGACTAATAAGTCTTTGCTAATATGATATGCGTATAACGGGGCTAAGATATCGTGCTGTGTGTTCCTTAAGTGTCTGTTATACTTCTCAATTTCGTGACCTATAACCCTTAACTGCATCAAGCACTAGGCCTATTTATGAAGACGGTGGCTCTGTGCTCTCAAGAGGATTTAAAGGGACAGAAAGGCAGACACATGAAACACTGCATAATATAAATAAGAACTTATATTTCTAGGAGAAGCTTCAGAAAATAAGTAGTTTTAAACCAGGCTGGCAAATATCATTCCTTTTTTTAAATTTTTTTTTTTTAAATTACAAATTCCAGTTGATTCTCTCAGTTTCTTACAGATTAAAGATTTAGCATCTGGTTGTTTGGATGTTGCTCACTGAGGAATGTCGAATCCGATTCCCTTGTTTGGGTTTCTCTGTTAAGCGTCTTTGTCAAAGTTCTCTGTTAAAAGGGCTATACACAAAAAATGTAATTGAATTGAATTGAATGGGTTTGCAATGGCACCTCAGACTGTTTTTGGGGGAGTATGGCCAAGGCTCCTCAGACTGTTTTTGGGGGTCCCCAGCTGAGACCCCCTCTTCTTCCACCAGTGGGACAGAAACTAGAGCCCAGTGTCTTTCCTTGGGGCCCAGATTCTTTTTAAAAATCATGCATTCGGGCCATGGGGTACTATCCATGTACTATCCATGCACTATCCATGTACTATCCATGTGCTATCCATGTGCTATCTATAAACAAATGTATGAATAGTAATAATAGTAATAATATATTGTTTGTATGATGGCAGGCAGGGCTTGAAATTAACCTTTTCACCCACTGGCCAGAGTGGCTTGTGGATTCTAAAAATGACCAGCCATTTTCAACATTTTACCAGCCACCATTTTACATTTTACCAACCTTTTACAATATAACACAGCCTGGTTGGTTACCTGCCAAAGTGGCTGCTAGAGTAGAAAATCTTACCAGCCACAATCAAAATTTAACCAGCATTTGGCTGGTGTTAATTTCACACAGTGTGGCAGGGTTGTATAAAGGTTACTGTACTGGGCTTGATGCAGGTGTGTACTGGGCTTGATGCAGGTGTGTACTGGGCTTGATGCAGGTGTGTACTGGGCTTGATGCAGGTGTGTACTGGGCTTGATGCAGGTGTGTACTGGGCGTGTCGCAGGTGTGATTCTTGAGCCGGATACTTAACCTGAATTGCTTCCGTATATATCCTGCAGTTTAAATGGGTTCTACGTAAAATGCTAAATTGTCTCACTCACTCTGCATGAAAGCATCTCCTGAATGTGATTAATGTAATATTGTTTATAATCACCTGCATCGCTGTTATTAATTATACTGTCAGTACTGGCAGATATACTGACAATGTGCAGATACAGGCTTGGACATAAACATTTTTTTAAATGTTTTTGGATATTACTTTTTAAAAAATATTCATAATGATCCAAGTGACTGATCAGCAGGGTAGGTTTATTTGGCCGCAGGCTGCCAGGTGAATAGCCCTGCTCTACACTGCAGGTGTGCTCAATGTCAGCCTACTTCAGTAACAGCAGAGAAACAGCAGGTCTTTTGTCAGTCTTCACGCAAAAAAAAAAGAAAAAAAAAAAAGCATTAATGCTATCTCTGGTTCCACAACCGCACCGCATGATGCCTGGATGTCGTTCTGGAGCTGGGGATCCTTTCGTCTCGCTCTCACTGTCTGTGCGAGCCGTTCTCTGCCTGACCCAAAAGGGTTCTTCTCCTTTCAAAATCGAATTCCGGCTGCCGGGAGCCGAGTTGTACACGTTGCACATCTTTTAGTGCTTTGTGGGTCACCGACACTACGATGGGAGATTCAGAAACAAGCGGTAGTTTCAGCTGTCATGAGTGAAGTTTAAAAATAAAAAAAGAAACACACGTTTATTTCTGCTTTTCTGGCTCTTCTACAAGAGCTGTGGGAAACGGAGACACAGTTGGGATGGTGTTCCAGGGGCCTGTGTTGGCCGACTCGGCTATCGTTGGTTATGAGAAGACCTGGGGCCTGTATCACAAAGCAGGATTACAGAGTTAGTTGGATAACTGCACTGAGTAAATGCAGCTCTAGATGTAAAATCCGGGTTCAGAAAGTAAAAGTCCTCCCCTGGTATTTTGTTCCAGTCACCAGGATATGCTAATTAGCACAATCCTTCAGCCAGGAGGCAGGACTAATTAGTGAAATCAGCTGGCTGAGTTCTCCTTCCGGTCTCAGGATTTTCCTATTGTGTGTGAATTTTGATTATGCTTTTGATACAATTACTATCCTTTACTCCCCAGAGCTTTCCTCTCAGAGTTCTGTAACACACCTTTAACACACCTGTAACACACGTGTTCCTCGGATTGGTCGTGGAAGTTGTCCACTGTACTTTACTGTCCATTATACTTTACGCTCTAAGTATGACACGGATTGGATATTAACATTCTTTTTTTTTTTTTTTTTTCCATTCATAAGTCCTGTTCTGTACTTTTCGTCTGCCTACCCGCTAAGGGCCGTAAGATATTAATTATAGTATTTACAGTCTGAAGGGTGTTTCTGATGAAGGGTTTGATGTGAATACGGCACCTGAGAAAAGTCGTAATTGAGCGCTCTACGTCTGTAATTATGCTGAAATTAACGTTTCATGATCAATATGTAAGGCGGATGTGTCAGATGTTTGTAATTATAGCTTGCACTTATGCATGAAAGACTATTATCAAAAATCAAAAACCAATTTGAATACATTCCACTTGCTTGCATTAATCAAATACATTTTGTGGTTCGTTTTGTTTTGTTCCTCGTGCCAAATATTAGAAGAGGAAGGTCTGGAGCCAGATGTACTCCGCTCCGAAAAGTCCCAGAGGGTCACTGAGTATCGTCTGTCGCATTGAATTCTGTTTACGTCTCTTCGGATATGGATCTGAGCGGGAGGCGCTCTTCACTTCTCAAAGCTGATTGTCCCGCTTTGAAAGGATGCGAGCAAGATTGCCAAGTGACAAAAGCGATGCCCCGAACTGCCACTCAACGCTGGCTGCGCTTTTGGGGGCGAGCGGGCGGACGCCGCATCGCCACCCTCAGCCCTGCAGTTGCCATTTTTAATTGCGCTCTCACCTGGCCCAGAGACTGAGGGGGAAATAAATCAGAGCTTATAGGGGACGGCCGATATGATTACTACCATAGATATAGAACCATAGATCAGACATATGTCATAGTTTAGTGGCACAATTTTTGAGACCGTACCCAGGTAAGATGGTGGCTAATAACCATGGTTCTATATCTACGAGCCAATCATCAGCTATCTGGCTTCTGAGACCCGATTATGACATCACAGTGGGTTAGAAAGAAAGGCAGTGGGCGCGTTAAGTAACTGAGCGGCTCAGCTTCACTCAGAGCGAAGAACGCACTTCACGGGTTGCTCAGTTTTGCTCACTCTGAGCCGCTCAGAGCGTAGCTGAGCACTTTTGGATGTGGATCAGAGAGGAGCAATACGGAAGTGCGTCGTTCGCTAAGTACACGGACAATTATACACATCGTAATATAAAATAGCGATTTAATGGTAAAATCACCGTGTTAAATACAGTTAATTTGACTGTCACACAATAATTTTGGTGCTACTTTGAATAATTTCCATTGAAAAATACAGCTTCAGTGTGTGTGGGCCTGTGTGTATGTGAGCTCGCTCTGCTGACGGAGCTGTCAGTACTCAGACGGTTGTTGACAGTTGCTCAGCGCTCACGCAGAGCAGAGCGTCAAGTGATTCAAAATCTGCTCAGTGCTCACACTGAGCATTGTCACCGTGAGCGCTCAGTTACTTAACGCACCCAGCACATGGCACTTTTGCCATAGGTTCCTATTATAGCTGGCTAGGAACTGTACCCAGGTAAATCGCTGTCAAAGTGTTCCATTTCAGAATACCAAATTACTATTAAATCACGTGATATGTCGCAGCTATGGTTCTAAATCTATGATTACAACACTGTCAAAGATATCAGAAGAAAAATGTGCCCTCTTGCATCATACCGAACATGCAAAGAGTTGCACATAATATTTGGACCTCAACAGCAAACAAATCTTTATAGCTGAGCCTATCTACTGTATAACTAACAATGATTCACATCGCAGTGCCCACCTTGTTTTATTGTTATTTTCAGCGAGCGTTACCTCGTGTGGGAGAGTGATGCTACAGTCAGAATATTACAGCGTTGCCACCACCGTGTGCCTTTTAAGAACGTCTGAATGACAACTCATGCATAATTAATGCTTTCTAATGTGCACTGTGTGGAGGGATTTTTGCACAGTGCGATTATTATTATTATTATGTTTTTTATTGGCCTATTTGCTGTCAGACTAAAAGCACAATAATAGTTTTTTCCCCCCTATCCTTGTAGGGTAATTAGAAGCAAAATGACTTCTTAAAAAATATATTTTTTAAAGTACTGCAAAAACAGAGCTGGTAGTGTCTCGCTGTTGGGCGGGGGGTGGTTTTTTGGGCCTGCTGTGGAATACACAGAGTGGTAGCTCAGTCTGGTTCCCCGCCCCGCCCGCCCGCTTCGCCCTGCCCCATTCCAGCCTCCCGCCGACACACAGTGGGGGGCAGACAGGTACCGCCGCAGTGTGTAGACCAACTATGGCCCAGTTCTACACTGTGGGGGCCCTGGCGTCATCAACTGTGCTAAGCTAAGTACAGTTATAATTATTATAAATTTATAATTAGAATTTATTAATTTATTTCTCCCTCTGCATTTGACCCATTCTAACTACTTAGGAGCAGTGGGCAGCCACAGTGCAGCGCCCAGAGACCAACTCCAGTTCTGAGGCCAGTGCCCAGAGACCAACTCCAGTTCTGAGGCCAGTGCCCAGAGACCAACTCCAGTTCTGAGGCCAGTGCCCAGAGACCAACTCCAGTTCTGAGGCCAGTGCCCAGAGACCAACTCCAGTTCTGAGGTCAGTGCCCAGAGACCAACTCCAGTTCTGAGGCCAGTGCCCAGAGACCAACTCCAGTTCTGAGGCCAGTGCCCAGAGACCAACTCCAGTTCTGAGGTCAGTGCCCAGAGACCAACTCCAGTTCTGAGGCCAGTGCCCAGAGACCAACTCCAGTTCTGAGGCCAGTGCCCAGAGACCAACTCCAGTTCTGAGGCCAGTGCCCAGAGACCAACTCCAGTTCTGAGGCCAGTGCCCAGAGACCAACTCCAGTTCTGAGGCCAGTGCCCAGAGACCAACTCCAGTTCTGAGGCCAGTGCCCAGAGACCAACTCCAGTTCTGAGGCCAGTGCCCAGAGACCAACTCCAGTTCTGAGGCCAGTGCCCAGAGACCAACTCCAGTTCTGAGGCCAGTGCCCAGAGACCAACTCCAGTTCTGAGGCCAGTGCCCAGAGACCAACTCCAGTTCTGAGGCCAGTGCCCAGAGACCAACTCCAGTTCTGAGGCCAGTGCCCAGAGACCAACTCCAGTTCTGAGGCCAGTGCCCAGAGACCAACTCCAGTTCTGAGGTCAGTGCCCAGAGACCAACTCCAGTTCTGAGGTCAGTGCCCAGAGACCAACTCCAGTTCTGAGGTCAGTGCCCAGAGACCAACTCCAGTTCTGAGGTCAGTGCCCAGAGACCAACTCCAGTTCTGAGGCCAGTGCCCAGAGACCAACTCCAGTTCTGAGGTCAGTGCCCAGAGACCAACTCCAGTTCTGAGGTCAGTGCCCAGAGACCAACTCCAGTTCTGAGGCCAGTGCCCAGAGACCAACTCCAGTTCTGAGGTCAGTGAAAGGTGAAAGGTGAAAGGTGATAGCATGGGTGTCCCTTTTTGTATTTTTTATAGGAACTTGTCAAACTTTAAATGTGTCGTTGCAATCTTCTACCCTTCAAAATTATCAATTTGTTTTATTGAACCTAGAAGATGCAATTATGTTGACTGGTAAAAGAAAAATATTAAATAACTTTTTGTTAGTCATATTTCTTTTAATTGGAAAAATGTTTTCTTCATTTTAAGGTGAAAATCCTACAATCAACGTCCTAAGATTTGTGTTACGGCTATTCATAAAGCTAGAAAATGTTTCCAGACACATTATCAAATAATCAGCTCTTTTTGAATATTTAGCGTCATTATTTTTTTCAATCTCAGTAACTCACACCCACAAGTCTGAAGTACAGCCCGTTAGCAGGATTTTGATTGTTGATGCAGTCTGTCCCCGACGGTCTGATGCTTAAATTTGGCACTACCTTCCACATATAGTTCATCTTGTTTTGGGTTTCCAGTGTCGTCTAGTGCTTAAGGAACTCAGCTTTGGTGGTTGCAGGTTTAAGTCATTGTGTGGAGGCACTGCCATTGTACCCTTGATCAAGGTGCTTAACCTGAATTGCATCAGCAAAAACAGCCGTAAAAGTGAATAACACACAAAAAAGTTTGCTGCAAGGTCCTGGAAAATGGTGCCTACTAAGCAAATAGATCAGATAGATGTAATTAAAGGTTATTCCAGGGGTAGGGTTTTCACCTTAATTACAGCAACTACTTAGACCAAAGAAACCAGGTGAGATGAGGTAACTGTGTAATCAACTGCTTTAATTGATCAATTAATTGGCAGAGTAACAACTAAAACGAGCAGACCCTGCGGCTCTCCAGGACCAGGGTTCCCTATCCCTGGGCTATTTCTTGCTATGTTTTGCTCTGCTTATAAACAATGCTGTTCCTTAAGCACTTAGCCTAAAAACCAGTATACCAGTCAGTGAGTAGACACTTTCAGTCCAATTAGCCCAGTCCACCTCCCTTCTTGGAAAGAGTGGACTTGCAGCGATAGGTGTGAACTGCACTGTACGCAGCACAAGTGAGCATGCTCCATGCATACTCAAGTGAGTCCACTAGTGTACAGGCAGTAAATTCAAACTGCATTGGCTCGGTGCAGTTGTGTTCTGCTGCCCGGGGTGATTTTCTGCCATTTACTGCGTGGAGTTAAATTACCTTCTCCGCTGTGTTACCGCTATATTTACAGCTTATATTTTAATATCATCTGAGGAACATGGATCCACCCACTGTACCCCTGGCCACTGCATCCACCGTATTTTGACAGAGGATGTTAAATGTGAATATATACTGTGCACTTATAAGCAGAACACAGTGATGAATAGGTAATTAAATTGTAAGTGTTACTGCGCACAATTGCTAAATATTTGTCACAATTTGATTTTGTATGTGCGCCTGTGCATGTGTATGTATAGGTGCAAAATAGTTTGTGAGCATGCAATTAACAATATTAATAATAATGTGTTGTCATTGTTATTAATATTATTACTATTATTGTTACTGTTTTAGTAAAGGATTAACCAGGATTCTTCTTAATCAGGCTCTTGGGAATGGAAATTGTTTTGGAATACTCTTTACATTTCGAATGAGACCCAACCCTCGAACTCCCTCTACTTTTCGCATTAACTATTTAAGGAGAAGTTGCTGCTTGAAAAAATAAAATGGCGCCACATTTTATCGTTATTAACTGCTTTTAGAACTGGGGGAGGGCGTCTTCAGCGCCGAGCAGCCCACCCATCTGCCTCTGCAGCCCCTTTGTGCTTTAAAAATCAGGCAGATGAGTCAGCCCGTACATAACCTGTTACTATACAACATTCTTCACAGGCTTGACTACCAGTGCCTAACACCATTTGTCGTTACCAAGGTTACCATGGAACTTTTGCATGAAGGCCCAAGCCAAATAGCCCCCATGCTGAAGGGATTATATTTTTTGTAACTGAAGCGTGTGAGCCCTGAGATGCAGCGGCGAGCGAACCTCGGCTGTATTAAAACACTTTATGCCCCTACCACCCCCCCACCTCCACCCCCACCCCCGATCCTGACCGGAACTCATTTTAAAAAACAGTCACAAGATGGCCGTAAATCACGTCCCTGTTAATCTCCCCCTCGACGGCTGCTCAGTGTGTGCCAGTTGCAGGTTTGTTGATACCACTATCGGGCTCTGCGCTAAAAGCTGAAAGGGTGTTTACAGGATGAAACGGTTTGTTGGGTGGGATGAAAGAACTGATTTGAGAAGCAGGTTTACTTCCAGACGACTATGTGTAGCGCTCATTGACCTCCGGTTCCTGTACAAGTATCACCTTTGATAGGCTCTCAAACGTACTCTTTTGAAGACGTCTGTCCTTTGAACACGGCCTTTCTTCTAGCTGATCTTAGAAGCCCACCCTGAACCGGAACACCTGGTTGGACAATAGCCAACCCCCCCCCCCCCCCCTCACCTCAAAACCCCTATAATCATACCCCACCCCAGAAATCGTACACGAATGGCTAGTAATCCAGTAGCTAATGCACTAGTCCAAGGCTGTGGAAAACAGTTTGGCTGTTTGATACCACTGTCTGAAGCAGGGGTTCCAAGACATTTTCCACTCAAGATCACCTGAAATGGCCACCCTGGCAGGGAGTGGTTGACCGCCATCTCCTAACCTTAGAGTGCATGCAAATACAATAATACTTCTTACAGAGTGGGATGGAAATTCAGCCACCATTGCTTTCAGTAATGCATGCAGAATGGAACCAGTAACTGCAATCCAGTAGCACAGAGAGGCACAGAGAGGCACAGAGAGGCACAGAGAGGCACAGAGAGGCACAGAGAGGCACAGAGAGGCACAGAGAGGCACAGAGAGGCACAGAGAGGCACAGAGAGGCACAGAGAGGCACAGGGAGGCACAGGGAGGCACAGAGAGGCACAGAGAGGCACAGAGAGGCACAGAGAGGCACAGAGAGGCACAGAGAGGCACAGAGAGGCACAGAGAGGCACAGAGAGGCACAGAGAGGCACAGAGAGGCACAGAGAGGCACAGAGAGGCACAGAGAGGCACAGAGAGGCACAGAGAGGCACAGAGAGGCACAGAGAGGCACAGAGAGGCCACAGAGAGGCACAGAGAGGCACAGAGAGGCACAGAGAGGCACAGAGAGGCACAGAAACATAAAACCGCCTTCTCCTCCTGTATGCAGACTTGGCAAGGCTTGTAGGCACATGTGCCTAAAACATCCTCTCTTGCGAATACATCCATCTTGATTACCCGACTGATTCTTCTCCCCGTAATGCATCAGCGTGGAGAAAGTTTCCCTCAAAGGAGACGGGCGGACCGCGTGAGTTCATCTGCGTTTGGTACATCGTGTACTCTGATGTCAATCAATATGCACGCCCACGTGCCAGCATTGTATGGTGCACTTGTGAAGTGCGCCGCTTTCTAGAAGGAACACAACAAAGATGGCCGTCGCAGTGAGCTGGTGCCGGCACAGCGATACCCTCACCATTATGGCAAGGTGACCTAGACCGTGACCGAATATGATCCCTTCACATTTTTGGGGGTGCATATTTGAGTCAGTTTCAGTCAACTTTGTGAAAAAGCTTTTGAGTGGGCGAAACCCTTATTTCCGGGGTTTTGTTGTGGGGATTCAGGAGCACACTCATCCGACAATTTCAGGAAGTAAACCGGAGGTAAAAACTACAACTTGTAGTTTAGACATAGAGCGTATATGCATGTCTACGGTACAAGAGCGGGACATATTACGAACTACTTCCTCACAAGTTTGGAAAGAGTGTTGCAGGATTTCTTTCGCACACTTGCTTGCAAAGTGTGGGGGAGGGGGCACATAGTAGACCGGGGTCTGGGTGGACAGGGACGGGGAACAGGCATCATATTCGGTCACAGCCCAAGGTTTGTCTTGGCCCAGGTTTGGTAGAAGAACAAGGTTTAATGAAGTCCTGTTGAGATTTGGGAGCTTTTCTCTTTGTTCTTCCAGCTGCTGTGACTTTACCCTCAGCTATGTTGAATTGAGAGCAAACTTCAAAGGGAGGTCATCCCGATCTCTTCATGGGGGTGAGCGTGTAGAATTCCGCTACATGCTAATGAGTGCTAATTGGGCTTTATTTGATGAAAGGTCTTTAAAGGACCTGGTGAAATTTGGCATGTGAATGTGCTTAAATTTTGCAGCTTGAGCCTTTGTGAGAATAACATGTTTTGTTTATTAACAAGAAGGCTTTTTTTTAGGGTTCTACTGCGAAGCAAAGTAATTGCTAAAATTTCTATATTATTATTATTTATTTTCCTGTTTTATCCTATAGCTTGGCCAAACATGGGTAACCTTTTGTCCATTTTGTCACACAGGTAGTACAGACCACACGTAACCTGGACAAAGTAAATTGAATGAGTTTGCCATTAGGGGGCGCTATAATCAGGTCCCAAAGTCAAACCCTCAGCCCGATCATCCTAGAATTGTCAAACTTTGTACATTGGTGTATCTCATCTTGTTGACATGTTTGCCTCAAGGACCCATAAGGTCCGCCTAAAATATTTTGGGCCCCATTTTACATTTTTTGAAATACCTTCAAAAGACAGCTTCTCATGAACTGTAAGTCCGATTGATGCCAGATCAGTTAAACAATCACCCCTGTCCGTGTTAAGCTTACACCATTATGGAGAATCATTTTCCACTAGGACCGACGACCACCAACATTTTTTGTTCACCATTATCTGCATTACAGTGGAACCTAGCTCATTGCTGCCAGTGCAGCTATGTACATTTTTTTTGTCAGGTGTATTTATACATTTTTATGACTTTTGTTGGTTTTTTAAAATTTTAATTCTGCATTCAAAACGTGCTGTACTACTCCATACGAATAGAATTATAAAATGTATTTCCTAATGGTCATATTCAGTGTGAACATGTTGAAATCTATGTACACTTCATACTTCATTGTGAGTACGGTCCACGTGAGGCTGTGTTTGTGTGCTGAGTAAAATCTGTTTTGTGAATGATTCTTGACCTGCGCTCGAGACAGGAAACGGCAAAGGCTGGAGACAGGAAACAAGTCAGGCTGCTCGACATGTGGCCTCTCTTCTGGAGCTGGCCCCCTATGAAACAGCCGCAGCTTGGAAATTCGCTCTGAAATTAATTACCAGGCTTGGGGGTCCCACCTGGCGCCCAGTGCAGAGGCTTGTGGTTTATTTGATCTCATGCCTTTGACCTTGATGCTCAGAGCCAAAATGGCGTCCACGCTGCCCTCAGACTGAACACAGTTTCACCATTTCCCCACCCACATGTGTAGCCCTCATTCACTTTGGCACGTCCCTCTGTAATGTCACTGTGGCAGTGGGCTCTTAGAGGCAAGGCTTATTCATGGTAGGGTGGGGGGGGCGGGCATGGTTACTTTATCCTTTGACAATGAAACAGCCGACCCTGCGGCTCGCTGTATGAAATGTATCAGGCAAATTGCAATTAATTATTCATTTGGCCAATTTTAATCCTTTGTTTTTTTTTCTTCCTTTTATTTATTTATTTTTTCCTTTTATCTTTTTTTTTGTCTTCTCTTTCCCCCGTTGCCTTTGTGTCCTCACAATGTCTCTGCTACGCTAAAGCTCTGTGGTAATGACTGAGGGGTGTTCGTGGTTCGCGTCTCTCTGCATTAGAGCCAGCTCGACATAGGTGGCTACTTAGGGACCCACGACTGCCAGGTGGCCCCCTAATTATTCTTAAATATATGTATTATTTATAATGTTGGGTTGGGGGCCCAAATCAACTCTTGCTTATAGCCCCTTAAAGGCCCAGTACTGCTCTACTAGTCTGCTTAGCTACAGCTCTGTGGTAATGACTAAGGGGTGTACGTGTTAGCGTCTCTGCTACGCTAAAGCTCTGTAGTACTGACTGAGGGGTGTACGTGGTTAGCGTCTCTGCTACGCTATAGATCTGTAGTACTGACTGAGGGGTGTACGTGGTTAGCGTCTCTGCTACGCTATAGATCTGTAGTACTGACTGAGGGGTGTACGTGGTTAGCGTCTCTGCTACGCTATAGATCTGTGGTAATGACTAAGGGGTGTACGTGGTTCGCATCTCACTGCTACACTAAAGCTCTGTAGTACTGACTGAGGGGTGTACGTGGTTAGCGTCTCTGCTATGCTAAAGCTCTGTGGTAATGACTGAGGGGTGTATGTGGGTTACATTACATTACAATTAGTTGGCAGACGCTTGTATCCAAAACAACGTACAATTAGTGCATATTGAAGGTCATTGACGCGACTACAAAGCAGATCTGACAGAGCACAACTTTCTCACAGCGTAGGAGCTATCCCTAGTAATGAACATGAATAGTACACACAGTCAGCTATACATTCTGAACTATAAAATAACCACTAGTCTCTACTAGTCTACTTAGCTACAGCTCTGTGGTAATGACTAAGGGGTGTACGTGGCTCTCTGCTACGCTACAGCTCTGTGATAATGAATGAGGGTTGTACGTAGCTAATTAGCGTCTCTGATATAGCTACAACTCTGTGGTAATGACTGAGGGGTGTACATGGTTAGCATCTCTGCTATGCTAAAGCTCTGTGGTAATGACTGAGGGGTGTACGTGGCTAATTAGCGTCTCTGCTACGCTAAAGCTCTGTGATAATGACTGAGGGGTGCACGTGGCTAATTAGCGTCTCTCTGCTACACTAAAGCTCTGTGGTAATGACTGAGGGGTGTACGTGGCTAATTAGCGTCGCTGCTACGCTAAAGCTCTGTGATAATGACTGAGGGGTGCACGTGGCTAATTAGCATCTCTCTGCTACACTAAAGCTCTGTGGTAATGACTGAGGGGTGCACGTGGCTAATTAGCGTCGCTGCTACGCTAAAGCTATGTGGTAATGATTGAGGGTGCACATGGCTAATTAGCGTCGCTGCTACGCTAAAGCTATGTGGTAATGATTGAGGGTGCACATGGCTAATTAGCATCTCTGCTACGCTAAAGCTCTGTGGTAATGATTTAGGGGTGTACGTGGCTAATTAGCATGGAGGAACTTTGTTCTTCACAAGAGCACGAAAACACACCAATGACCACTTCATTCATTTTCTGTTGACTCCACTTGTTATTGTACCCCGGTTTTGGGTGACCTGCTTCATCTCGACTCACACAGAACTCCTCAGATGCCTCTGATTAATGGAATTGCCCTGAGCACTGAAAGCGCCATTTAAAGAACTGAAAAAAAAAAAAAAAATGAAAAAAAGTACTTCACCAGTGCAGTTGTAGTCATAAACACGGCGCTCTTTTGTTCTGCAACAGACCCTGAAAATTCCCTCCCTCCCTCCCAGGATGTTTGTAGACCCCCGGCTGTCTTCGCCTCTACGCTGCCTTTCTTGTGGCGCCTAACGTCATTATTAGCCTTTTTTGTCCATTCTCTTTTATAGTCTGCCTCTTCTTCGTGACTCGCTTTTTTTGGGGGTGGGGGGGGGGGGGGTTCAGGCCTGGTTTTTGCCCCAGTTGTCCTGTTCTGTTTCCTCTGTAAAGCCTCTTTGTGACGGCGTATTTGTAAAAAGGAAATTGGATTGAATCGAGTTCTTAGCGGGTCGTTTCCCGCTCACCCTCTTGCTCACCAGATGACCTCTTAGCGATAATGCTAAACACACTTGTTTTTGCTATTCCAAATATGGGAGCAATGATGATGATGATGACCTCTGCTGGTGGAGATTTTTTGGGGCTCGTAGATTTCTTCTGGAAATTCGGTACGCGACCACAGAGCGGCACGTACCCCTGTCACCGGTCCTTCGTTAGCTTGTCAACTAATGCAGTGCAAATGGAACGACTTGAATGTTTGCTTGTTAGATACTCCACTACATTTGTTTCACATGATGTCACTTCCTGCACTTTCTACCAATACAATGACTTTCTGTACGCCATCTTTCCCATTTACATGCACTTGTTAGTCGCAAACAGACTAAAGTTTTGACACTCCCAAGAGTGTCTTCATCAAAGTCAAGACTTGATTTTGACTCTGGCGAAGATGTTGTGTTCTGTGTCGAAGCGTCAGTCTGTTTGCAATAAAATCTGAAAATTTGTGTGCTCCCGACTGAGATTCCTTTATCTTAGACTACGGTAAAGTTTGTATTCTGCAAGAAACCTCCAACCAGACTGTGACTTTGCATTCACTCATTCTGATTTTATAGGGCCTGGTTTGTATATAGAGGGCAACTGGGGACATGGTGCTATACCCCCCAGTCCCCACAAAAGATGGATTAGCTTGTCTTGCTTTGTATTGTCACCCGTCCGTACAAACAAAGGCTAAATGGCTTCAAGCTCAACAAAGCTTCAATTCTAATCAGATTTTCATAACAAAGTCTCCATTTTCCACCGTCACCTCTTGTTAGGGGATTACCCTAAATGGTACCCAAATCTTCAAGACGGGCAAATACATTGTGCATCAATTATCCACAGTCTGTTTGTATTCACTCATATGTTTGTTAGCAAATATCTACATATGTGGCTAACCAGTCAGAATAGTAACATTTAATGGATTAGGAAATTCATATCCATGTTTTCCCAAAGAAAATCTATTTTCTTTTCTGGGTTTTATAAACTAAAATCTGAAGCAATCGCTGAAGGAAGGGAAGGCAGATGTCTCATTAGCTTCAATGTGTTTTCTAAAGACTTTTATAATGAATTTCTGCTAAGCCCAGCACTAAGCATTTCAGTGCCACGCTGTCAATAAACCAGATGATTGCTATTCTCCGAGACAGGCTGGTGCAAATCATGTTTTTACTTCCTTTTGTTGTGAAGTAATGAACTCAGCTTTTTTTATTCGTTGGATGTTTCCCAGATAATCCTTTACGTGTGAAATGGGTTAACCAAATTCAGCTTCATTGTTTGCATGATCAGGCAGATTTAAAGTGGTGACTGGTGTGGCCATTTTGCAGCGCATGTTATTAAATAGCCTAGATATGTGCAGTGCCATTAATATTAGTTTTTTTTCCCCCTATTGTTTGGCAGTATTTTTTCATACATTAATTATTATTGTACTTTCATTCTTCTCACAATGGTTAGGCTCTTTTCTTCTTCTGTGGTTCTGTGGTTTCTGTGCTTCATTTCAGCTGGCTGCATATGAGTGGCTGTCCAGCCTGCCCTTGGCTTGTAAAGAGCACTCATTTATGCCAGACACCTGTATTGACTGACTGGACAGACACAGGAAGACTGAAGCGTTGTCAGGAGGGCTAGGTGTATACTGTGGCCAGTGTTTGAGCAGGGAGATCATCGGCACAAATTAGCCACAAGGTCAAAAGCAAAGACAAACACAATGGGGCAATACCCATGATTGTTTTATTGGCATTTAGCATTTATCCAGAGTGATGGGCAATGCAAACACATGTGCAAAGATCAGTGAGTGAAGTGCCGTAATTTCAGAGGGCTGAGGGTTGGGGGGAGTAGAGACCCCATGACAGACAGCAAGTGGAGCGAGTTCAGACTTGATTGACAACCTGTCAGCCACCCTATTGAGCATTAAACCAGGTTATACAAACAAGAACAAAACTGCCAGAATGAACCAATGAACTACAATAAACGAACAGCAGAAAATAACCACAGTGCTCTGGCAGAAATGAATGAAAAAGAATCATGTGTCAGGACGAGGTAAGGCGGGGTCTGTCTGATGCTCTTCTGAAGGTATGAATGAAGGGGCTGTGCCTTTGCTAGCCTGGTAGCGTAGCGGCAATGTTTTATTTTAGCGGTGGCCAGTGGAGGGGGGATTTTAGGGAGGTTGTGCCACTCCCACAGGGGCTCTGGCGCCTTTGAGCAGATACAGGTTAACGGACGAAACGGCACTGTCATGGAAATGAGATTCCTCTATGGGAGCCTGTCTGTGCACACCTAGCTCCACTTTACAGCTGACACTACCGCTAGATATGCATGGCCCAGGATGTGTGCGTGTGTGTGTGTGTGTGTGTGTGTGTGTGTGTGGTTGTGTGAGAGAGGGACACAGGGAGGGAGTGAGGAAGAGAACAAATGAGAGCGAAAAAGGCAGAGAGAGAGACGGGAGAGAGAGACGGGAGAGAGAGACGGGAGAGAGAGACGGGAGAGAGAGACGGGAGAGAGAGACGGGAGAGAGAGACGGGAGAGAGAGACGGGAGAGAGAGACGGGAGAGAGAGACGGGAGAGAGAGAGGGAGAGATTGAAAGGAAGAGAGAGAAGGAGATAGGGAGAGAGAGACGGGAGAGGGAGAGATTGAAAGGGAGAGAGAGACAGAGAGAGAGAGGGAGAGAGAGACGGGAGAGAGAGAGATTTACAGCAGTCGGTTGCTCCAGCAGCAGCAGCATTGTGTATTAAAGGCCACTCTGCCACTGCAGGATAGTGTTACGCAACGTCTTTATTATTACATTAGGGCATGCTCTGCTTATTCCCACAATATACTGCACGCACACGCACACACACGCACACACACTCATGCACACGCACACACTCTCACTCATGCATGCGCACACACACACACACACTCATGCACACACACACTCTCACTCATGCATGCGCACACACACACACACACACACACACTCTCACTCATGCACGCACACACTCACTCATGCATGCACGCACACACACACACACACACACACACACACACACACACACTCATACACTAAAAACATTCGCTCACACACATACTCACATCTATACATACACACACCTATACACACACACGCACACATGCACGCTCACTCATACACTAAAAACATTCGCTCACACACATACTCACAGACATCTATGCACGCGCACACACACACACACACACACACATTTTCAGCATCATGCTTCTAGAGTAAATCCATAACTGTGACAGTGAAGCATGAGCCCCAAACTTAGACTAATGGGCCATGAGTCTGAGAACTGACCTTTCGGTGACCCCTCTGTGACCCCCCCACCCCTCTTCTTTGCCCTCCTCTGCTGCAGATTGGTAAGAATAACAGTGTCATTGACTCCGCCCCCGCAGGTGGGGTCTCCACACAAGGCTCCGCCTCCTCCCAGGGTTACAGTGACAATACGCGCGTCTGATTGGCCGCAGCAGTCAGGAGGTCTTTGTGTCAGGCTTCAGTTGTGCTTTGTGTCCCAGCCTACAGGCATCGTCCCATCTCAGAGGACACGCCCACTCCCAACAGCCGGCCTGTTTATGTTAGGGCGGGGCCAGGCTCGACCCCGCCCACACCACTCCCTCATTGGTTACAGCAGAGGGAGTCTAGTTTACTGAGCACAGGCTCACCACTGTAGTCCCTTAAGCCTCGGTGCTAACGCGACCCGGACACACGTGACATTCTCACTCTCCTTGAAGCAGAATCTTTGATTGTGGTTCCATCAAGCCGATTGGGCGGGAGGGGACGCGGATGGTTGGTGATTGGCAGGCTCTTTTGGGCAACACCTGATGCCCCGCCCACCTCAGAGCCCAGAGGTGATGGAGGGAGGGAGGTCCTGTGCTGGAAATGGAGTGCGTGTGTGCGCGTGTGCGTGTGCGTGCGCGTGCGCGTGTGAGTTTTATGGCTGTTACTATTTTAGGGCCTGGATTCAATCAACGAAGTCCTTAACTTTGACTCGTAAGAATAAATTAGTTGCATTAAAGTGTTTGTTGTTATGTTAATATGAATCTAGGTCCATTCATCAGTAAATTTCTG
The DNA here is from genome assembly GCA_029718625.1 of Synaphobranchus kaupii. Lineage (NCBI taxonomy): Eukaryota > Metazoa > Chordata > Actinopteri > Anguilliformes > Synaphobranchidae > Synaphobranchus > Synaphobranchus kaupii. The sequence goes on from CM056387.1 coordinate 22,718,285, forward strand.
CTTGTGAATAAATAGGTAAACACTTGTATGTGTTTGTAAGTCAAAGTTAAGGACGATTGTTGGCTTAATGTGTTAATTTTAATTCCTTCTGTTCCGGCCTTGTCTGATCAGTTTAACACTAAATGTCTGCATTGTAACTACCTTGTCTGTACTTATCACTATCAGCTGTTATCACCTATTAATTTGCACTTTGTTTAGTTTGCCACAGTGGCTGTAGAACTCGTCTGCCAAATGAGTAAATAAAATAAATGTCTGCTATGGATTCTAGTCTCTCGTGTTCCTTGGTGGGTCGTTGATTTTATAAATTTTTTCCTTTCCCCTGTTAATGTGGATAGAGCTCGGCTGTAGGGATTTGATTGGCTGGGAATGGGTGTCCATACTGAAGGGGGCGGAGCTTGTGATGGACTTGTGTGTCGTGTGACAGATTATGTGCTTAGGGTGAGGGGGCATGCACCTTTATCAGTGCATCTAAAATGTCTGCTATAAGGAAACATAAACTAATGCACTTAAAAGGGAAAATATATTATATCCATTTTTTCTGAGAACCCTGTGTAGGTCTCTCTTGCAGCTGGCAAATCTGGCCCTCGAATCCAAATCCGGCCCTGGTTTTCTTTTCTCCCAGGTAATGAATTGAACAAGTAGATTTATGCGTACGGATTGGCCAGACTGTCTTCACACCTGACTCCCAGGTAAAGGCAGGGTGGAAAGCCAGCGGTTCTTGGCCGCATTGAGGAGCGTGATTTGAGTAAACAGGGCCCTTAGAGGTCCTGGGAGCCCAGTTTGTCGACCCCTGCGCCCAAAATAAGGGCGTCGCAGCCGCAGCATGGTAATGCGCAGTATGCATGCAGCATGCGGTGGTGCCAATGCTGCATGTGCATGCACTTCTCTGCGCCCGCTCTCCTGCGCGCCAATCAGAGACTGTTATACAGATGGCGCACTCAGCTCAATAGCGGTAACCCTCTTTCGCAAACATCGATCCCGGCCCCGCCCTCCCAACAGTCCCTGCGCCCGGAAACCAAAAACCTCTGTTGCCAAGGGCGGGTTTCCTCATCTGTTCCCACAAAGCGAAGCTGCGTTGTGAACGTGTGGCTGGTAAGTGTGGCTGGTAAGTTGCTGGTAAATGTGGCTGGTAAGTTGCTGGTAAGTGTGGCTGGTAAGTTGCTGGTAAGTGTGGCTGGTAAGTTGCTGGTAAATGTTGCTGGTAAGTGTGGCTGGTAAGTTGCTGGTAAGTGTGGCTGGTAAGTTGCTGGTAAGTGTGGCTGGTAAGTTGCTGGTAAGTGTGGCTGGTAAGTTGCTGGTAAATGTGGCTGGTAAGTTGCTGGTAAGTGTGGCTGGTAGGTTACGGTACAAATGCAGCTCTTGGCTCACCCCTCATTTCCAAGTCGCCCCACGCGCACACCATCGCTTTAATTCACAGATGACTCTGAAGGCCTGTCAGCCTGCCCTCTGTGCGGCCCGGGGGATCGCACCCCCGCGTTTGTAGTTTATTAATCGCGCCCCCGCGTTTGTAGTTTATTAATCGCGCGATGTCACAGTCCATGGAGGGGCAGATGGGAAGCGCTTCTTTCCTCTCAGACGCGAGGCCCCGCGGCCAGAAATAGTTTTTAATGCGGCGTTCGTATGCGGTGCGGGGCTGCCCGCGTCACGGCGCCCGTCAAGCGTACCCGAGTCTTCACGCTCTCTCTCTCTCTCTCTCTCTCTCTCTCTCTCTCGTCTGAGTTTTTAATTCCAGCGTCTGATTTAACACGCCGGTGTTCATTAACATTCTAATACCAACCACCCCTGGACCTGCGTGCCACGGCTGTAGACCCGCTGTAGTCCCGCTGTAGTCCCGCTGTAGACCCGCTCCCCCCCCCCCCCCCCCCCCCCCCCCCCCCATTGTCCCAACATTTGGCTTTCGAGACCCGGGCCCAGATGGGAAGTAATCAGCAAATGTTAATTACTTAATTGCTTTGTGACTGATTGTCCGATTTTTTAAAAGTGTTTAATTGGTCGGGTTGTCTTTAGCCAGTCCTTGATTCAGTAATTAATATACTTTGTGAGGATGTGAAGATAACGTAACTCTGTAAAGCTTTACCTAGGATTCTCTTGCCTAGGAGGGGAGAGCCAGAAATTGCTTTGTTGCATTGGGCATTAAAAGCAGTCCAGCAGCTTTGCAAATACCACATTCCAACTACAGATTCTATATAGCCACCAGATGTTCAACTTCGTGCTCTTAACGATCAGAGTTCTGTGTCAAAACTGCTGAAGCCGAGTCATTCCAATTTGATGCATTTTTAAAAATTATTTTACAGTTATTATTTTATTCCGATTGGCTGGAGGAGTGACATCATTGCACTTCACCCCACCCCCTCTCTCTCTCCCTACTCAGTTTTGGTTTTATATTCTTGCTAGCTGACTGTCAAGGTGAGCGATCCTGAGGCAGAGGTCGTAGGAGAGTGACATGGCGGTACAAAGGCACTTGATATTCACGGTGAAGATTTAGATGAGTGTAGTTTATAAGTGACATTTTTACTGTCCCTGAAATTAAAGACGGCGGTTAAAGGGCTCGGGATTTAACTTATTAATACGCGGTACGTGCACACTGGCACTGTCTTATAAGAAGCGGAGAGCCGCACTGTCCTAGCGGGCTGGCCCAGGATGCTCTTCCTCAAGGTTATACTGCAGGTACATCCTGTTCTCTTTTGTTCCACTGAAACTCAGCGCTCCAATCAGAGCAAACCGTGTTCTGCATGCGACCAGTTCTCACTTAAAGGGCCAGTTCACTCAAAAACGTGTCATAGTGAATCATAGTGTGTACCAGTGTGTATGTGTCATAGTGAATCATAGTGTGTACCAGTGTGTACGTGTCATAGTGAATCATAGTGTGTACCAGTGTGTACGTGTCATAGTGAATCATAGTGTGTACCAGTGTGTACGTGTCATAGTGAATCATAGTGTGTACCAGTGTGTATGTGTCATAGTGAATCATAGTGTGTACCAGTGTGTACGTGTCATAGTGAATCATAGTGAATCATAGTGTGTACCAGTGTGTACGTGTCATAGTGAATCATAGTGTGTACCAGTGTGTACGTGTCATAGTGAATCATAGTGTGTACCAGTGTGTATGTGTCATAGTGAATCATAGTGTGTACCAGTGTGTATGTGTCATAGTGAATCATAGTGTGTACCAGTGTGTACGTGTCATAGTGAATCATAGTGTGTACCAGTGTGTACGTGTCATAGTGAATCATAGTGTGTACCAGTGTGTACGTGTCATAGTGAATCATAGTGTGTACCAGTGTGTACGTGTCATAGTGAATCATAGTGTGTACCAGTCATAGTGAATCATAGTGTGTACCAGTGTGTACGTGTCATAGTGAATCATAGTGTGTACCAGTGTGTACGTGTCATAGTGAATCATAGTGTGTACCAGTGTGTACGTGTCATAGTGAATCATAGTGTGTACCAGTGTGTATGTGTCATAGTGAATCATAGTGTGTACCAGTGTGTACGTGTCATAGTGAATCATAGTGTGTACCAGTGTGTACCAGTGTGTATGTGTCATAGTGAATCATAGTGTGTACCAGTGTGTACGTGTCATAGTGAATCATAGTGTGTACGTGTCATAGTGAATCATAGTGTGTACCAGTGTGTACGTGTCATAGTGAATCATAGTGTGTACCAGTGTGTACCAGTGTGTATGTGTCATAGTGAATCATAGTGTGTACCAGTGTGTACGTGTCATAGTGAATCATAGTGTGTACGTGTCATAGTGAATCATAGTGTGTACCAGTGTGTACGTGTCATAGTGAATCATAGTGTGTACCAGTGTGTACGTGTCATAGTGAATGTCGTGCCTTGTCCGAGCAGGTGCTGTTACTCCATACATCTGCTCATATTAGAAATTATGTCCCTGGAAAATTTCATTGGAGGTGCTAGTTATTGATAGCAACATCATGCATGTCCCACGACCTGAGTTATGTTGCCATCAGAAATTTAAGATTAAACCTTTAGATTTTTACTGGAATTTAAGATTTTGTTTTATTATGTTATTGACAGCAAAAGGAATATTGTTCTACGGATATATCTGCCGCAATTGTTACATCATAATCTATGCTGTGGTACCAAGAATATGTTAGACACCCACTAATAACCATTTTTATAATAATACCTTGGGGAAAAACAAAAAACGTATCCAGCGTAATGATGTCTGTGTGTCAAGCACATTCTGTACATCACAACTTCCTGTCTGACAGCAGCAGTGGATTATCCCACATTATCTGTCAGTACTGCTTGGAAATAGCCAATGACAGGCCAGAATTTCCAGGGTTGATTCATAATTATTATTTTTTTTCTTCAAGTAGGCGCATTTTCAGCTTCCTCCTGATTCGGTTTTCTGCAGGTAAACTAGCGGTGAAAGGCAGGTGAGCTTGTGGAAGGATTGACTGGCAGCCGGTGACCTTGTCTTTAATTAACACTGACGGGACGCTGTCAGAACCGTGTGGAGCGGTGATTACTAGCGAACGGAGCAAAGGTCATCGGCTTGAAGTAATGCTGCTCCCGCGCCCGCCTTTACATTCATTACATTCATTAATTCACTCCTGCCAAACAGCACCACCTTTCCTACCTCAGGAAATCTTATTTTGTGCCCCCACCCCCCACCCCTCAGCCCCAACCACCTAAAGTACTCCTGATTGACAGACGATGCACATCGACCACACACTGTACCATGTTGCCTAGCAACCGGAAAGGTTACATATTAACATGTCGTAGCTCTTTGCTGCACAACAGGCCTGCCAGCCCCGTAGCGTTGCTGTGTGTGTGTGTGTGTGTGTGTGTTTTCACACAGGTTATGATGAGGCCCTCTCTCTGTCAAGTTCTGTTTGAAATGAGGCTCATTTAAATTACTTTTTTATTTTAAGATTTGTCAGCTTGTACTGTACCATTTTCTTAGCTGGAAGCGGTGTCTTGGTGTATAGTGTTTATGTAATGGTGGGTTACATACAAGTTAGAGACCGCTGTCTAGCAGCTCAATCCTGTGCCTGAAATTATCCAAAGAGAGAGCCGGCATGCGGCAGATTGCTGCAGGTAGTTTATTTTGTACGTTTTTTAAAGCAAAGTTCTGAGTTCTGTGAGTGCTTGCGGATATTTTTCTTTTTGAGGACACTGAAAACAGACCACCTGTGATGAAAGACGGCCATTTATAGGCTAACTATTTTTACCTCTTGCTATTATTGCTTTTACCGGAAACCCAATATCCTGCATGTCTAAAGTGTCCTTCAATATGCAAAGCTCTGCATAATGGTTTCGCCTGGATTTAGACTAACAAATGTACTAAATTATTAAAATTCCTGCTATTAATTGGGAATGAAGTCTGTTGTCATTTTCTTTGGTTTCCTTGAGAGTTATGCCAGATGAACTTCTAAGGATACGTTTCTAAAACGTTTATAAATGTAAAACATTTATAAAAACGACAGCAAACTTTCATGCAAGAGCCACAATTCAGAATTATTGTTTGCCGGCATGATTCACAGAAGGTGCACGCTACCCACACACATGCGTTTCCACGGATACAACGTGATTGTTCTGCGCACGTGCGCACACGCAGGAGCCTTTCAACCCCACTTGTAAAGCAACCAATTAGCCTTCCCCGGCGTAATTGTGATCTGTTCGTGCGATCCTGTCACGTTTAACGCCGTCCTGAGAGTGGAAATGTCGGAAAGGTTCACGGTTTAACATTTCAAGGGACGCATTTATTTTTGTGTAAATGTTACATGATGCCAGACCCATGTGTTTTCTATTATTTAAGACTGAAATGCGCATGACAGAACAGAGCTGTATGTAACAATTTAGTCCCTGGATATCCAGTGAAGACCTCACTGGAAGTCTGTTGTTTTTTTTCATCTTAAATTTTACTAGGGTGGGGGGGGGGGGCATTTCCACACTTTTTAGTTTTGATCACAGAGCTAATTTTATGTGGAAATGTTTGTACGATCAGCTGGAGTTGAAAAAGGCAGCAGTGTGGCATAGTGGGAAACTAAGCCGGAGCTCCAGGGTTTGCAGGTTTAAATCCCAGCCGTGGCACTTCTGTTGTTCCCGTGACCAACAGGTGCTTAACCTGAACCGCCTCAGTAAATATCCAGGTGTATAAACGGACTGTGCGCACAGTAAATATCCAGGTGTATAAACGGACTGTGCCACAGTAAATATCCAGGTGTATAAACGGACTGTGCGCACAGTAAATATCCAGGTGTATAAACGGACTGTGTGCACAGTAAATATCCAGGTGTATAAACGGACTGTGCGCACAGTAAATATCCAGGTGTATAAACGGACTGTGTGCACAGTAAATATCCAGGTGTATAAACGGACTGTGCGCACAGTAAATATCCAGGTGTATAAACGGACTGTGCGCACAGTAAATATCCAGGTGTATAAACGGACTGTGCGCACAGTAAATATCCAGGTGTATAAACGGACTGTGCGCACAGTAAATATCCAGGTGTATAAACGGACTGTGCGCACAGTAAATATCCAGGTGTATAAACGGACTGTGCGCACAGTAAATATCCAGGTGTATAAACGGACTGTGCGCACAGTAAATATCCAGGTGTATAAACGGACTGTGCGCACAAAACATGCATAAAAACCGTACTCCGGAGGCTGTGTTCATCCCCTCCTCCCTTTCTCTATCCCTCCATCATCTTCCAGCTCTGTAGCAAGAGGAGGGGAGGGAGAGATCGAACCAACACTGTTTTAGTCCTGCCTTGCAGGGCGCTTTGTATCGTGAGCGAGGCGTGGAACGCCTACTTCCTGGAAGCTCTTTGGTCGGCGATCGTACAGCGGTCAGGCTGTAGAAAGTAGGGGGGGGGGGTGGGGTCTGCCGGTTTGGGGTACGGGGAGGGGCGGTTCCAAGGCACTTCCACTGAAACGGGGCACACACACAAAGTCGTGTCTTGTCACTAGTTAGGATATGATGAGTGGGCTCCGCAGTAGGTGAAAACAAGTTAGCGAGCTAACTAGCACTCTGCTAACTCGCTTAGTGAAAACAAGTTAGCGAGCTACCTAGCGCTCAGCTAACTCGCTTGGTGAAAACAAGTTAGCGAGCTACCTAGCACTCAGCTAACTCGCTTGGTGAAAACAAGTTAGCGAGCTACCTAGCACTCAGCCAGCTCGCTTTCTCAATGCGTTCACAGTCCCCTTCTGCTCACTGGCATTCTTTTTTTCACAGCTATTGGCAACCTCGCGGGTTTGGTTGGGCAAGGAGAAGGTGTACCGCAGTTCGCTGAAAGGTGACATTTCTTCTGGCTCACGCCTCGCTCTCGAACCAAATCGCTTTCTCGTGGCGCGGTCCCTCGCGGTTCTCTCTGCCGCTTTGACGCTCGATTCCGCGTGTTTGCTTCTTTACTTCTCTCCGCAGGGCCCTGTAAATGCGTGAGGCAGTTGTGAATCAAGAGCGGTAACTGGGGAAAAAGAGAGAGGAGAAGAAAAAAAAAAAAAAGGTTGCAGGCTCAAATCCCGGATGCAGCAATTCTGCTTTGCCCTTCCACAAGGCACTTTTCGCCTTTGAGTCCTCTCTGTAAATATTGGTCTTCGGCTGCAGGGTTATAAATGGATAGAAAATGTGAGCCTCTTATAAGCTGCCCTGGATAAAGGTCTCGGCCGCACCCGGCTCGCTAATGTAATGTGCATCTCGAAGAGTAATGGAGAGGAGAGGAAGGGCATCGAGGCTCAGCCTCCTCGCCTCGCCTCGAACCCCGAGCCCAAATGTGCTGAGTCATTCCTGTCTAACGGGGAACAGCTGCTCCCTCCCTCCCTCCCTCCCTCCCTCCCTCCCTCTCTCCTCTACACAGTGCACAAAGAGCGCCGGAGGACAAAGAGAGAGAGAGCGAAGAGGAGGGAGAGAGAGAAGGAGGGAAGGTGCAGGCGGAGAGAGAGAGAGAGAGAGAGAGAGAGAGAGAGAAGGAGAATGGGGAAGAGAGGCACAGAGGAAAGAAGAGAGGTAGTGAGGGACAGGGAGAAAGAGGGGAAAAAAGAGAGGGAGAGAGAGAGAGGGGGAGAGCGAGAGAGAGAGCTGGAGAGAGCATACACTGAAAACAACGGAACGGGCTGAAGGGTAGCCAGAGGCTTTCGAAGTCATTGAATAGGGTATGTCTCCCCCCCTATACTTAAAGCGCTTGTCATGTGAAGTCAGGCAGTATTTAAAAACTCAATTATTTGCTCTGTGTAATACAGAACATTTCCACTCAGCACCCCCACCCCACCAGCTCTTTTTTCCTCTATGCTTTAATTACAGTGCAGCTCGGTAGTGCGCGCACACACACACACACACACACGCACGCACACAGTGGAAATTACGGGAAAGAGAAAGTGGAAGAGAGTAGGAGAGTGTTGACGTTCCTCACGGGGGGGGGGGGGGGGGGGGGGTGGTGTGTGACGGCCCTCTCTGACTCTTGGCTCAGGTGCTGAAAGATTCCGAAAGGAGGGTGTCGGAGAGGGAAATAAGGCCCGTCCCGAACAGCACGGTACAGGTGCCCTGCAGATCCTCGCGCTGTTGTGGCGCCCCGTTAGCGTGCTAACACAGTAGCGGGAGGCTAACCTTGCCTGACTCCACACAGCCTGGCCCAGGAACAGCAGCCTCCCAGGGTTGTGTGTGCATTACACTACACTCACTCAGCAGGCTCTCTCATCCAGAGTGTCTTACTGTGCAGCTCAACACAAATACATCCACCTGAGTAACGGGTGCACTGCTGCCGCACCTGGATAACAACTGTACCAGAGCAGTGTGAGTGTGCAGTGTTTATACGTGTGTGTGTGTGTGTGTTTACAGTCGTGTGAGTGTATAGTGCTTGTGTGTGTGTGTGTTTACAGCAGTGAGAGTGTATAGTGTTTATATACAGGGGGTGGACAAAATATCGGTAACACCTACAAAAAATGAATATTCTAGCAACATAACGAGTAGGCCCACTCTTTGCCTTCAAAGCAGTTTCACTCCTTCTAGGAATGCTGTCATACAGTTTCTGAACTGTGAGTAGTGGGATATTGGCCCATTGTTCAAGAAGGACAGTCTCCAGTTTTTTGAGGGATGAAGGAGGTGGAAATCTAGTTTGCACTGCGCTCCAGAACTTCCCATAAAAATTCAATTATGTTTAGATCTGGTGATTGTGCTGTTCATGGAAGGCATTTGACATCATCCTTTTGTTCTTGGAACCATTCTTTAATGTTTTTAGCAATGGTTTCATATTGTTTGTCCATTACACGTCCATGGAGAGCAATCATTGGACCCAATGAGTCCCATGAAACGGCTGCCCATACCATTACAGAACCATCACCATACTTAACAGTTGGCAACAGACATTGTGGATTGAATGCCTCCTTAGGCTTTGTCCAAACATAAACCCATACAGATGTATTAAAAAGAATAAAAGATGACTCATCAGACCATATCACTTTTCTCCATTGCTCAGGGGTCCTGGTTTTGTGTTCCTTAGTTACTTCCTTCCTTATGCGCTTTTGTGCATTAGCCTTGGATACAAATGGTTTCCGAATGGCAGCCCTGCCATAAATACCAGCTTTGTGAAGCTCACAACGTACTGTTTTTGTTGAGACTGGTTCAGATATTGTTTGATTCAATTCTGTGGTGATTTTTAGAGCGGTAGTTCTGTGGTTATTAGCAACTATCCTACCAAGTGTCCATCTGTCTCTGTCGGAGAGCTTTGACATGCGGCCACAGTTCTTTTTTGTTGATGCTGTTTTTTGGTGTTGGGCATATGTTGTCATAATTTTTGACATTGTTCTCCTTGCCGCCTTAAATAATTTTGCCGTTTTTGTGACGAATGCACCTGCAATTCGGGCACCAACTATTCAGCCCCTTTGGACCTCTGCTAGGAGGCTGTCTAGGCTTGTAATTGTAGTTTAGATGCTTCAAATTTAAAGCCATTTTTCATGGGTATTTCCGATATTTTGTATATATACACTACTCACAAAAAGTTAGGGATATTCGGCTTTCGGGTGAAATTTCAGGATGAACCTAAAATGCACTATAACCTTTACAGGTGAAATTAATTTGACCTTCTCTAAACTTTTGAATGCACATGTCCAACTATTCAATGTTTCAGTACTTTTTGCACAACTTGCTGTTCTCTAACAAGGAGCTGAACGGCAAAATTCACAACAGGTGTTTGATCCATGAATCGACCAATAAATTTCCTGGTTCAATTAGAATTGGTATTTAAACAGTCCTCTTCATCATGCTGTTCACATTTTGACATCATGAGACCAAGACGACACCTAACAATTGATCAACAGTACCTCGCCATTGCGAGGCTTCAAACAGGATGTTCTCAGAGGGAAGTGGCCACTGAGCTTAGAGTGTCACAGAGTGTCATCAGCAGGTTGCAACAGAGATACAGAGAGACTGGAAGAGTCACAGAAAGGCATAGAAGTGGACGTCCTTTAGCCACATCCCACACTGATGACCGCTTCATTGTGAACAGTGCCCTGCGGAACCGGATGATGAATGCCACTCAACTCCAGGCACATTTAAGGGAGGTGGGAGGCACCCAAGTGTCACGTCAGACCATTCGAAACCGTTTACATCAGCGTGGTCTGCGTGCTAGACGACCTGCAAGGGTACCTGACCACACCACCAGGCACAGGCGTCATCGTCTTGCATGGGCCAGGGAGCTTTTACGCTGGACGAGGGACCAGTGGGCCTCAGTGCTGTTCTCTGATGAAAGTCGATTCACGTTGAGCAGAAATGATGGCCGCCAACGATGTTGGAGACGTCAAGGAGAGCGCTATGCATTAGCCACTGTTGTCACCAGACGACCCTTTGGTGGTGGCGGTATTACAGTGTGGGCAGGTGTGTCTAGTCAATACAGAACTGCCCTACACTTTGTGAATGGTACAGTGACAAGCCCATACTACCTGAATAACATCATTAATCCAGTCATTGTGCCCCTGCATGAACAACACAGGCCTAATTTCATCTTCATGGACGACAATGCTCCAGCTCATCGAGGTCGCATCATTAGGGAAAGGCTGCTGGAGACTGGGGTACCTCAAATGGAGTGGCCTGCACTTTCTCCAGACCTGAATCCCATAGAAAACCTATGGGATCAGCTGAATCACCGTGTAGAGGCTCGTAACTCTGTACCCCAGAACCTCAATGACCTGAGGGCCGCCCTTCAAGAAGAGTGGGATGCCATGCCTCAGCAGACAATAAGTCGACTTGTGAACAGCATGAGACGTCGTTGTCAAGCTGTAATTGATGCTCAAGGGCACATGACAAGTTATTGAGACATTGACATTTTTGTTGTGGTATACCCACCACTGTTGTTGGCTTTTGTTTCAATAAATTGTTTGAGATGAGGAAATCACCATTGCATGCTTCTACTTAAATGCCCTACTTTCATGATACGTATAATATCACTGTAGCGTGAACTTACATTTTCCATAAATTTCACCCGAAAGCCAAATATCCCTAACTTTTTGTGAGTAGTGTATATATGAGTGTGAGTGAGTGAGTGAGTGAGTGAGTGAGTGAGTGAGTGAGTGAGTGAGTGAGTGAGTGAGTGAGTGAGTGAGTGAGTGAGTGAGTGAGTGAGTGAGTGAGTGAGTGAGTGAGTGAGTGAGTGAGTGAGTGAGTGAGTGAGTGAGTGAGTGAGTGAGTGTTTTTATATAAACAGTATTTGTGATTCACTCATTTGTCAGGTGGTTTGGTCCATTTCAGCACCTCTTGTATTTATGTGACTCTTTACAAACTGTTTTTTTACATTCACTGTGTAAAGCGCTCTTTCAAACCTTTGTGGCTAATTAGCTGTTCCACCCTCAGTTTATCCTTTGAGCCTTTCATTGCAGAAATCACAGCCACATTTTAAACGGGCCCACACACCTAATATAGACCAGTTTTTATCTTACTAGAGGGGCACCTGTTGTATGAAGTCCTGTGATGTAGAAGTAGTTCAATCATAATACTATTATGTGGGCTATATGACTCACAGAACGCTGTGAAGATGACCAATCAAGATTCAGCACATGAACTGAAATGAAATAAACAAATTGGAAAAATGACCATAACATTTTTTTTTGTTGTTTGTTTGTTAGTTTTTTGTGATTTTTGACTATAAACCACGCCTAGAGAAGCGAATACTTGAGCGAGTTTTGTCGATGGATTTGCTGTGTGCTTATATTGCTCTTACCCTTTAATTTTCCGCCTGTACTGGGTCCAGACTAAAATTAATTTTTAACTGAACAGTTTTGAGTTTCCTGTCTTTCAGAATAAAAAAATATTCACACACAAACAATATTCATATTCATACATCTCAGATTCTGCAAATAACTATTGGAAGTACAGTGTGATGGGGGTACTGCCTTTTTATGAACCTCCAGAATCACGAAACCGTCCCAAGTTATTTATTAGGTGTTCAGCACAGGAAATAAATTACGAGTAAAGTCCAAGCTCTGCACATTCTGGCTCATAAATGTTCTGTATTTGTGAGATTGTAGACGGGGCTACATTTTGACCAGCCTGGAAAGACACGTCTTTGCAACAACAAACAAAAAAAAAAAAAAAGAAGCGTTTTTGTGCTCTTTGATCTCAACTGTTTCCAAGGCAACAGAGCTTTATAACGAATCATGGAAGGCAGGCATTGAAGAGCTTTGGACATTTGTTGGTTGGAAATGCCACAGTGTCATTCAACCAAGGTAGAACTTGAGCTTTTTTTTTTCCCCATGCGGCGGAATGAAATATCGCTCATAACGCTCAAGCAATGTACTCGCGCCTCCAACGGAAAGAAATAATCTGAGATCTGTCAGACGGCTAGTTTCAATGCGAGGTACAGAGCTACCGCTAAGACACATCCCGGCGTGGTTGTGACAGCTTCAGTGTGTCGGCTTTAAAGGGTGCGGAAAACAGAATGGTGCTCGTGCGTTGTACTGAAAGTGTTGGGGGAAACATTTTCACATTGGGTTTGTGAAGGGCCAGCTACTCGGTAGTTAGCTGTGCATTCAGAGATACATACAATTAGAATGGGTGAAATATCTAGACTTTAGATTATTATACTAGTTTATATTGGTGGTTGATCAGTTTTTATTTTTGGCTTGAAGACGATACAGTATTTTCATGTTGTATATGATGTAGACATGTAAAACAAGAGTACCAGAAAATAAGATATCCAGAATCTTTTGATGTTGTTGGGTCACAGACATCAGGAAGTCATGGAGTGGAAAGGATATGCGACCATATTTTTTGATGGCCAAAAATGGGGGGGGGACTATGTACAGAAGGCTATATAATTTCCAAACGGTTCATCCGATATGGATGAAAATACCCTCAAATTAAAGCTGACAGCACTTCAACGTCATTGTCATTGAATCCTTTCAAACTCAGTGCTAGAGTACAGAACCAAAATAAGAACGAGATAATCAATGTTATTCACTTCACCCGTCAGTGGTTTTAATGTTGTGGCTGATCGGTGTATGTCGTATCTTAATAACCATTTACATGTGATCATTTCAAATGTAGTCAGCTAAAATGGCTCTTGAATCTTCTAGCATCAATGTCCATGAGAGGATATTTCTAGATTGAGCTCCATGCAGTTTTGCAGTGGATCTTTCTGGCTGACGTTTAACCGTTTACCTTTTGTAGGTTCCTAATGATTACAATGGGTCTTCTGGAGGATTTGTGTGTGTGTGTGTGTGTGTGTGTGTGTGTGTGTGTGTGTGTGTGTGTGTGTGTGTGTGTGTGTGTGTGTGTGTGTGTGTGTGTGTGTGAGTGAGTGAGTGAGTGAGTGAGTGAGTGAGTGAGTGAGTGAGTGAGTGAGTGAGTGAGTGAGTGAGTGAGTGAGTGAGTGAGTGAGTGAGTGAGTGAGTGAGTGAGTGAGTGAGTGAGTGAGTGAGTGAGTGAGTGAGTGAGTGAGTGAGTGAGTGAGTGAGTGAGTGAGTGAGCGAGCGATCCTGTTCAGCCAGAAGTACAGTAACACTTACGGTCTATCTCTGTCTGTCTGCTCTTTCCAGATTTTTCCATAGCCGCAAGCGGACTGGTGCAGCCATGTTCAGGAACAGCTTGAAGATGTTTGCTTAGCGGCGGAAAGTCCAACCGCAAGAACCGCAACAGCGGTAAGCCGCGCGGCCTCTGTCAAACCGCATTCATCCGGTCAGAATGTTCCGGTCACAATGAATATCCGTCGCCCAGGAAACCGTAGTAATCAAATTTGATCTTGAGTATTTTCTTGCGCCTTCTGCACACAGGTGCTCATTCAAATCGGCGGACGGACGGGGGGGGGGGTGGTGAGATGCATCAGTTTACCTCAAACTCAGACACAAACAAGCCCTTATCCTGTGCCAAGGCTGTGAAACTTACCAACGATGCCCTTCCTCTCCTCTCCATTACTCTTCGAGATGCACATTACATTACCGAGCCGAGACCTTTATCCAGGGCAGCTTATACACGGCTCGCATTTTTACTAACAGCTTCCTAGCAACACACTTACATGGCTAGCCGTGTAGCTCAATGGCGAGCCGTGTAGCACAATGGCTATCAGTGTAGTGGAATTGCTAGCAGTGTAGCTCAATGGCTAGCAGTGTAGCGCAGTGCCTTTCAGTGTAGTGGAATTGCTAGCAGTGTAGCGCAATGGGCTATCAGTGTAGTAGAATGGCTAGCAGTGTAGCGCAATGGCTAACAGTGTAGCTCAATGGCTAGTAGTGTAGCGCAATGGCTAGCAGTGTAGCGCAATGGCTAACAGTGTAGCTCAATGGCTAGCAGTGTAGCGCAATGGCTAACAGTGTAGCTCAATGGCTAGCAGTGTAGCACAAGCGTAAGTCTGCGGTGTTTAATTTTAGCCAAACGGAGCTCTCAGAACCTGGCACATAGCAGAGATGCCCGCGGGGGTGGTTTCCGCACCGATGACGCGGCGGACGTCCTCTTCATCCTCGAGAGCAGCGTGCCACGAAGCAGCGGGCGTCCGGCAGTGGGGTGCGAAGTCGCGCGCTGCCAGGCTATTTTTACACGGCCTGCGCAAATCCGCCTCCGCTGAGGTCCATAAATACCCCCGCAGACATGAGGCAGCTGCTGAACGGCACTAGCCAGCCAGCGATTACGCCAGGTTATCGTTTGCCCTTTTGAAAAAACACCTTCATCGCTCCTCACACAAAATACCTGCGGGCTGCACTACCCTGCATTCTAAGAAGATGCTGCTTTGCCTCGACACTGGCCAGGGAATCAGCCAACATTTGTCCTTAGGCGCCTGGTTTTAGATTTTTTGTTTTTCACCACTTCAAATGTAGTTTAGCAAGTTAAGCAATTACTGAAATTATCTTTTTGAAAACTTTTATTTTTAAGGGTGGGAGGAAAAAAATCAAATTTATTTTTCAGTAATTAAGGAGGGGAAATGTAGATTGGATCCAGGTCAGTTTATCAGTGGTATAATCCAAGAGCAGGGCTCTTACTGCTCTTACTAAGGCATCAGTAATGACACTCGAATGTAATAACTTCGTAAATTTGCGGCGATATTGCGAGCACCCGCAACCCTTAAGACATCCCGTAAACACTGAGCTTTAATTGCACTGTTAGAATGTGCCGTACAAGTGTGCCCTCGCCGGCTGTGCGTGGTCAACAGCGGTTGGCACCGATAAACGAGCCCGGTGCTCCACGCGCTCAGACGTCGCTGTCGTAGATCTGGAGGGAAACGACGCGTCTTCCACAAGTCTGCTTTAATAAAATAGGACCGTGGGTAAGATTGAGGGATTGAAGTCTTTTCTGAGAATGTAACACGCTTCACGTTACAGCAGCCGTAAGATGAGTTGGCTCTTTCCGCTGCTGTACGTTAGCTCTTGACATTGCCTCTGTATTTTTTTAAATTAGAGAGTGGGGATAGGATCAGTCTCCCTATTTTTGGACGGATGTTCTGTTCCGTTTATTTTTACTACTTGGGGGTTTTTAGCCACGCTGGCCTCACTAGGAAATGGGATGATCAGGGGTTTGTAGGCGCTGACCCGGAAACCGTGCGCTGTTCACAACTCAAGAGAAAGTCTAGAAGTTGGTGATTAAACGGCGTCTGGTAAATGTGGCTGAATACCGGCATACTTTCCAATGCTTTCCGTGCAAGTGGTTATAATGCCCGACGTGGGAGTGCTGTTGTACCCTTCTGACAGCCGCTTGGTCTCCCTGCTGCTCCTTGAATGGAGAGGTGCTTTCCCTTCATTTAAAATCCAGAAAAGAAAAGAAATAAAAACAAGATAAATTAAGGAAGTCCAATAAAATCCAGTCAAAAATGGTTGCAGAATGTGAGCAGTTTCAATGTTTTGACATTGTAAATTAGCCTGGAAGAGATCAGTTCATGTTGTGAAATAAATATACACAGATCTCGGTGTAGCTGGCCTTGTGCCCTGTCGCTGCCCCTAGAGGCAGAATGCTGAACTGCACCTTTACTTCAGTAACTGCCCGGGATACATTTCCTGTGATATATTTCCTTGTATTTCTATGAGCAATGTGATTGGTTCCAGCTGAATACAGCTCTGGGCTTTTTTATTTCACTTCAAATTTCAGGCGGATGGCAGGCCCCTGTTTGGTCTGATATCAGCGCCACTCCAGTATGAATTTGGCATAAAGGGACCCAGCCCGGACTCCCCAAGGCGCACACACAGTGAGGAGTCAGTGGAGCAGGGCTCTGTAATGACCTGTCTGGCCGGTTATCGATTTCCTCTTTAGCTTCAGCTCGTATTATTTCACATTTTGAAAACCTCCACCGTGTACAAATAGGCCTGTATAATGAAGTGGTCTCTCAGCCAGTCAGAAGGAGGGGGGGGCGGAGCCTGGAATGTAAGGAAGTATAGTTCTGTGCTTCAGCTCTCCCCCGTTAAATACGCCGTCCGACCTCCCTGCTCTTATTTTTGCTTATTGACCTGCAGAATTGTGCTGACAGTGTCTTTTCAACCGTACGCAGAAGGGATTATGTTATGATATATGTATTAACATATTGCTGCATCTCACATCTTCAGACATGTGAAACCCCCCCCCCCCCCCCCCCCCCCGCCTAATATAAGGGTATGTGCTGATTATCGCTTGTCAGATTTTGGCCCGCATATTTGGACATTTGTCCATAACTTTGACTCGCCAATAAATGCAGGTAGCAGTTTCCCCTTAGCTCATTCAAAAGCAGTGTTCCAGAACACTGGAATCCCTGTGGTGCCGAGCCAGTATGGCTGCCAAGTTTTTAAGAATGATCCTGTCAAGTTCAAATAATAAAAATGATAAATATTCAAATTTTCTGCTATGCGCTCGTCCCACACAAACAGCAGTACAGATTACGCTTGGGCATCATGTCATGGTTTATTTAGCTAGTAGCAGCATTTTGATGGATTTTTTAAAGTTTTTTTAAGCCCACGGTACTTAATGGGTTAACAGGCACAGTCTCTCATGTTTCTCATGAGTCTTTTCTGAATGTCACTAAACTGCTGCTGGGAGAAAGTGACACTCGCTTTCATTAGTGAGTGAAAGTTAAAGATGATGTGTAAAGGCCGCTGTACAAGAAAACGCTCTGGTGTTTAGTGATGTGGGCAGTGTACATACAGCAAGACGCTATCAAACAGCAAAATGTGTCATTTTCAACAAGATACCAGCCATTGTAAAACACGGGACGGCATAGCCTTCGGCTTCAACGGGGCCGGTTTACAGCCGATCAATGTCTTGGCATCAATATTACTGGTGGATATTATCAAAGACCATCATTTGCGTGAGATTTAAATGACCCCACATTTAGGGCCTTACGGCTGTGTTGTAATGGGGGGGGGGGGAGTGGGGTGGGGGGGGAGTGGGGTGGGGGCCCGGGAATCTGGCCCCCAGACCACGCCTTGCACAGCGGTCCCCTCATTGCCGAGCGTGACACCAGGTGAATGCATAATATGCACTGTGTACATTCATGCGCATTTATTTATGTGTGTGTCTGTCTCCCCGCCTGCTCTGCAGTGAATACAGAGTGTGTTTTCCTGCGGTTGTGCTGACCAAAGCAAAATTAATGTTCCACAGAGATGGGCAATAAAGGCAATCATATCTTATAACATCGTATCGCAGCGTCTTAATACGCAGGACTTAGAGGTGCCTGGGGTCGAAACGAGTGCGATCACATACCGGCCTACGTGCATAAGGGCAACTTACGATAGTAACTCTCAATAACATCTTACCTCTCCATGGTCTTTCTGGCTGCTCCAGAGTGCCAAAGCGAAACGGCTCTGTTTTCAGTGTTTTAGTCGCTTCCTGACCCACTTGGGTGTTTGTTATGAGGAGATTTTTAGTTTTTGGGTTTGATCTTGTGAGAGAGGGGGGGACAGTGGAGACCCCAGAGTAGGGTAGACGGACGTGTCTGGTCTCTCACTCTGTTTCCAGACAGCTCCACAGGCACTGATAAGCACCTTTGAGTCAGGGGGTTCATTAATGAGAAATTGAAGACCCCCCTCCTTCCCCGGCTGCAGGTTTTGGTGTAAATTAAATCAAAGCGGTCTATGTCTCGCTGAGCCGTCAAGAAGAACCCGCACGCTGGCCGAGAAGCGGCTGTTTCTGTTACGTCGTGGTGCGATTTTCCTTCGCCTCCAGATCTTCTTTCCCTTTGTGAGGAGAATCGTAAACTCTCGACGGAGCCAGTCAGACGAGCCTTAATGCGGTGGCAGAGGTGGCCTTTCTCTGGTCTAAACCCTTTGAGAAGGCTGCGGCAAACACGTGAGATCATTGTGTGGGTTGCTAAACACAAGCTTGGACTCTGTTCAGTGGCCATTCATTTTCCATAGCGTTCTGCCAGGATGTAAATATCACTCCCAATCCGCAGCTCTGTGAGCCGTTCAGGGGTTTACAAGAAGCACAGGGGAACCCACTTCCAATCAGCACGTGATTCTCGGGAGTCCTGGAGTGGCTCAAACTTCCCC
Source organism: Synaphobranchus kaupii (assembly GCA_029718625.1). NCBI lineage: Eukaryota > Metazoa > Chordata > Actinopteri > Anguilliformes > Synaphobranchidae > Synaphobranchus > Synaphobranchus kaupii. The sequence continues at coordinate 22,737,185 of CM056387.1, forward strand.
GATCTTCCCCCGACTCTCAGCGGCTGATTGATTTGTGACCTGTTGGGTCTCTACACAGACTCCACACTGAGGAATTGCTGCTGTGTGTGTGCGCGTGTGTGTGTGCGCTTGATTGAGTGTGTGTGTGTGTGTGTGTGTGTGTGTGTGTGGCAGCCTTGCCACAGTGGTGCTGGGACCCAATTAGAAGCCGAGGAACCCATCAGACGGAGCCGTTGAGCACAGACCCTGATTATGTGAGAGTAATGCATGCCATGATGCAGCGTTTTTTGGGGCGCTGGTGGCTGTTGCTTGCTTTGTCCTCCCCAGGTTTTCTGCAGTTAATGAGTTCCTGCTGCATTTATTTCTGTACACATTGGTTCCTGTCTGTTGGCCGCACCGGTGGCATTGGGACCACTACAATTAGAAAGCATTAGACGGCAAGAAGCTTTGGGGGGAAAGGCACCAATTAAATCCCTGTGTAAAAAAAACAAAAAAAAACAAAAGACTAAAACAGATTTGGTGACTCAAAGCAAATTAAGCATTGTTACGTTGATGTTAAAGAACGAAAGAAATAGTGTTATTTTAAAATATACATGCATTTTCATTGCTGTATGTATTGTATTGTAGATGAAATGTAGGGCTAGTTTGATAAAGGCCTTGATGCACCACTGTACAGTGTGACAGAGGAATGCCGGGCCTCACCCCATACACAGCTCCAGTGCTCTCTAGACTAGAACACTGTTGAAATAGACAAGCTCCCTGGAGGTCCGGTAAGTACCGCGCAGTCTCTTTCATTGGCTTGCTTTTCGAAATGGACAGAGAGGAACCATCTGAAGTCAAACCCCTCACGGGACTTCTAGAAGAGGAAACCAGTGGGGGTCCAGGCGAGTGGTTCCATCCATCCATCCGTCCATTATCTAACCCACTTATTCCTGGTCAGGGTCGCGGGCGGGCTGGAGCCTATCCCAGCATGCATTTAGGCGAGAGGCAGGAATACACCCTGGACAGGTCGCCAGTCCATCGCAGGGTGCACACACCATTCGGCTAGTGGTTCTCAAACCTTAAATTTCCATAAGTTGGCAGCCGGTTTGCAACCTAGTAGATTCCATTCTACCCGTTCTGAAAAAACAGCTATTCGCCTGATGGTGTCTGGTACAGTGTCATGTGTTTTATATTTTGTTTTTTTTGTTTTTTCCATTGAAAATAAAGGGGATTTATTAGTCCATAAATCAAGCTTTGTGATTATGCAAATTGTGGCGCATATGTCGAAGTGCTACAGCTGACGACTCTTTATAAAACTGGCTCGTGCGCTGAATAGTTTTGTTGCTCTGTAAGGAAAAGTGAAGTGATTGCGGGATAAACGCTAGGTTGTTACTGCAGGTGCACGTGTAAATGGCCCCCTTTTTTACTGTTCAGCGTGATTATAGGAAACGGCAACGCGTCGCGCGAGCCCGGAGCGCTTTTCCTCAAGATGTCCGCGGCGATAAGGCGCCGTGTATTTTCTTCATCGTTGCCCCTGACCTTCCTCTTCATTGAGAAGTGAGGGAGCGCGGTGTTAGATATCAATCTGAACGTGCGGGGGAATGTGCTGAAGGCATTCTTATAACCGGGGGGGGGGGGGCTACGTGTGCTGAGTTCAGCTGAGCTCGTTTTGGGTAGGGCTTCAAGGCTGGCCCTCTCCGTTGTCTTATTAAAGGGGAATCAGGCGATGATGAATCATTCATGCAAGCCCCCCCCCCCTTCCCCCGCCAACGTCTCGACAACCGCTCGTCCTCCTCACTGCGGGATCCACGGACTGAAAACACATAATCACGTGACCTCCCGTGATTGAAGGGCCGCTGCTCGCTCGCGCGCTT
>CM056387.1:22739519-22783159 GCA_029718625.1 Synaphobranchus kaupii
AATATCCCTAAACTTTTGTGAGTAGTGTATATGTGAGTGAGTGAGTGAGTGAGTGAGTGAGTGAGTGAGTGAGTGAGTGAGTGAGTGAGTGAGTGAGTGAGTGAGTGAGTGAGTGAGTGAGTGAGTGAGTGAGTGAGTGAGTGAGTGAGTGAGTGAGTGAGTGAGTGAGTGTTTTTATATAAACAGTATTTGTGATTCACTCATTTGTCAGGTGGTTTGGTCCATTTCAGCACCTCTTGTATTTCTGTGACTCTTTACAAACTGTTTTTTTTACATTCACTGTGTAAAGCGCTCTTTCAAACCTTTGTGGGCTAATTAGCTGTTTCCACCCCTCAAGTTTATCCTTTGAGTCCTTTCCATTGCAGAAATCACAGCCACATTTTAAACGGGCCCACACACCTAATATAGACCAGTTTTTTATCTTACTAGAGGGGCACCTGTTGTATGAAGTCCTGTGATGTAGAAGTAGTTCAATCATAATACTATTATGTGGGCTATATGACTCACAGAACGCTGTGAAGATGACCAATCAAGATTCAGCACATGAACTGAAATGAAATAAACAAATTGGAGAAAAATGACCATAACATTTTTTTTTGTTGGTTTGTTTGTTAGTTTTTTGTGGTTTTTGACTATAAACCACGCCTAAAGAAGCGAATACTTGAGCGAGTTTTGTCGATGGATTTGCTGTGTGCTTATATTGCTCTTACCCTTTAATTTTCCGCCTGTACTGGGTCCCGACTAAAATTAATTTTTAACTGAACAGTTTTGAGTTTCCTGTCTTTCAGAATAAAAAAATATTCATACACAAACAATATTCATATTCATACATCTCAGATTCTGCAAATAACTATTGGAAGTACAGTGTGATGGGAGGTACTGCCTTTTTATGAACCTCCAGAATCACGAAAACCGTCCCAAGTTATTTATTAGGTGTTCAGCACAGGAAATAAATTACGAGTAAAGTCCAAGCTGCTGCACATTCTGGCTCATAAAAGTTCTGTATTTGTGAGATTGTAGACGGGGCTACATTTTGACCAGCCTGGAAAGACACTTCTTTGCAACAACAAACAAAAAAAAAAAAAAGAAGCGTTTTTTGGGCTCTTTGATCTCAACTGTTTCCAAGGCAACAGAGCTTTATAACGAATCATGGAAGGCAGGCATTGAAGAGCTTTGGACATTTGTTGGTTGGAAATGCCACAGTGTCATTCAACCAAGGTAGAACTTGAGCTTTTTTTTTTTCCCCCATGCGGCGGAATGAAATATCGCTCATAACGCTCAAGCAATGTACTCGCGCCTCCAACGGAAAGAAATAATCTGAGATCTGTCAGGACGGCTAGTTTCAATGCGAGGGTACAGAGCTACCGCTAAGACACATCCCCGGCGTGGTTGTGACAGCTTCAGTGTGTCGGCTTTAAAGGGTGCGGAAAACAGAATGGTGCTCGTGCGTTGTACTGAAAGTGTTGGGGGGAAACATTTTCACATTGGGTTTGTGAAGGGCCAGCTACTCGGTAGTTAGCTGTGCATTCAGAGATACATACAATTAGAAATGGGTGAAATATCTAGACTTTAGATTATTATACTAGTTTATATTGGTGGTTGATCAGTTTTTATTTTTGGCTTGAAGACGATACAGTATTTTCATGTTGTATATGATGTAGACATGTAAAACAAGAGTACCAGGAAAATAAGATATCCATAGTCTTTTGATGTTGTTGGGTCACAGACATCAGGAAGTCATTGGAGTGGAAAGGATATGCGACCAATATTTTTTGATGCCCAAAAAATGGGGGGGGGGGGACTATGTACAGAAGGCTATATAATTTCCAAACGGGTTCATCCGATATGGATGAAAATACCCTCAAATTAAAGCTGACAGCACTTCAACGTCATTGTCATTGAATCCTTTCAAACTCACTGCTAGAGTACAGAACCCAAAATAACAACGAGATAATCAATGTTATTCACTTCAACCCGTCAGTGGTTTTAATGTTGTGGCTGATCGGTGTATGTCGTATCTTAATAACCATTTACATGTGATCATTTCAAATGTAGTCAGCTAAAATGTCTCTTGAATCTTCTAGCATCAATGTCCATGAGAGGAGATATTCTAGATTGAGCTCCATGCAGTTTTGCAGTGGATCTTTCTGGCTGACGTTTTAACCGTTTACCTTTTGTAGGTTCCTAATGATTAAAATGGGTCTTCAGGAGGATTGTGTGTGTGTGTGTGTGTGTGTGGTGTGTGTGTGTGTGTGTGTGTGTGTGTGTGTGTGTGTGTGTGTGTGTGTGTGTGTGAGAGTGAGAGTGAGAGTGAGAGTGAGAGTGAGAGTGAGAGTGAGAGATGGAAGTGTTGATCCTGTTCAGCCAGAAGTACAGTAACACTTACGGTCTATCTCTGTCTGTCTGCTCTTTCCAGATTTTTCCATAGCCGCAAGCGGACTGGTGCAGCCATGTTCAGGAACAGCTTGAAGATGTTGCTTAGCGGCGGAAAAGTCCAACCGCAAGAACCCGCAAACAGCGGTAAGCCGCGCGGCCCTCTGTCAAACCGCATTCATCCGGTCAGAATGTTCCGGTCACAATGAATATCCGTCCGCCCAGGAAACCGTAAGTAAATCAAATTTGATCTTGAGTATTTTCTTGCGCCTTCTGCACACAGGTGCTCATTCAAATCGGGGGGGGGGGGGGGGGGGGGGTGGGCGGTGGCGGTGAGATGCATCAGTTTACCTCAAACTCAGGCACAAACAAGCCCTTATCCTGTGCCAAGGCTGTGAAACTTACCAACGATGCCCTTCCTCTTTCTCTCCATTACTCTTCGAGATGCACATTACATTACCGAGCCGAGACCTTTATCCAGGCAGCTTATACACGGCTCGCATTTTTACTAACAGCTTCCTAGCAACACACTTACATGGCTAGCCGTGTAGCTCAATGGCGAGCCGTGTAGCACAATGGCTATCAGTGTAGTGGAAATTGCTAGCAGTGTAGCGCAATGGCTATCAGTGTAGTAGAATGGCTAGCAGTGTAGCTCAATGGCTAGCAGTGTAGCGCAATGGCTAGCAGTGTAGCGCAATGGCTAGCAGTGTAGCTCAATGGCTAGCAGTGTAGCACAAAGCGTAAGTCTGCGGTGTTTAATTTTAGCCAAACGGGGCTCTCAGAACCCTGGCACATAGCAGAGATGCCCGCGGGGTGGTTTCCGCACCGATGACGCGGCGGACGTCCTCTTCATCCCTCGAGAGCAGCGTGCCACGAAGCAGCGGGCGTCCGGCAGTGGGGTGCGAAGTCGCGCGCTGCCAGGCTATTTTTTACACGGCCTGCGCAAATCCGCCTCCGCTGAGGTCCATAAATACCCCCGCAGACATGAGGCAGCTGCTGAACGGCACTAGCCAGCCAGCGATTACGCCAGGTTATCGTTTGCCCTTTTGAAAAAACACCTTCATCGCTCCTCACACAAAATACCTGCGGGCTGCACTAACCCTGCATTCTAAGAAGATGCTGCTTTGCCTCGACACTGGCCAGCGAATCAGCCAACATTTGTCCTTAGGCGCCTGGTTTTAGATTTTTTGTTTTTCACCACTTCAAATGTAGTTTAGCAAGTTAAGCAATTACTGAAATTATCTTTTTGAAAACTTTTATTTTTAAGGGTGGGAGGAAAAAAATCAAATTTATTTTTCAGTAATTAAGGAGGGGGAAATGTAGATTGGATCCAGGTCAGTTTATCAGTGGTATAATCCAAGAGCAGGGCTCTTACTGCTCTTACTAAGGCATCAGTAATGACACTCGAATGTAATAACTTCGTAAATTTGCGGCGATATTGCGAGCACCCGCAACCCTTAAGACATCCCGTAAACACTGAGCTTTAATTGCACTGTTAGAATGTGCCGTACAAGTGTGCCCTCGCCGGCTGTGCGTGGTCAACAGCAGTTGGCACCGATAAACGAGCCCGGTGCTCCACGTGCTCAGACGTCGCTGTCGTAGATCTGGAGGAAACGACGCGTCTTCCACAAGTCTGCTTTAATAAAATAGGACCGTGGGTAAGATTGAGGGATTGAAGTCCTTTCTGAGTAACACGCTTCACGTTACAGCAGCCGTAAGATGAGTTGGCTCTTTCCGCTGCTGTACGTTAGCTCTTGACATTGCCTCTGTATTTTTTTTAAATTAGAGAGTGGGGATAGGATCAGTCTCCCTATTTTTGGACGGATGTTCTGTTCCGTTTATTTTTACTACTTGGGGGTTTTTAGCCACGCTGGCCTCACTAGGAAATGGGATGATCAGGGGTTTGTAGGCGCTGACCCCGGAAACCGTGCGCTGTTCACAACTCAAGAGAAAGTCTAGAAGTTGGTGATTAAACGGCGTCTGGTAAATGTGGCTGAATACCGGCATACTTTCCAATGCTTTCCGTGCAAGTGGTTATAATGCCCGACGTGGGAGTGCTGTTGTAACCCTTCTGACAGCTGCTTGGTCTCCCTGCTGCTCCTTGAATGGAGAGGTGCTTTCCCTTCATTTAAAATCCAGAAAAGAAAAAGAAATAAAAACAAGATAAATTAAGGAAGTCCAATAAAATCCAGTCAAAAATGGTTGCAGAATGTGAGCAGTTTCAATGTTTTGACATTGTAAATTAGCCTGGAAGAGATCAGTTCATGTTGTGAAATAAATCTACACAGATCTCGGTAGCTGGCCTTGGTGCCCTGTCGCTGCCCCTAGAGGCAGAATGCTGAACTGCACCTTTACTTCAGTAACTGCCCGGGATACATTTCCTGTGACATATTTCCTTGTAGTTTCTATGAGCAATGTGATTGGTTCCAGCTGAATACAGCTCTGGGCTTTTTTATTTCACTTCAAATTTCAGGCGGATGGCAGGCCCCTGTTTGGTCTGATATCAGCGCCACTCCAGTATGAATTTGGCATAAAGGGACCCAGCCCGGACTCCCCAAGGCGCACACACAGTGAGGAGTCAGTGGAGCAGGGCTCTGTAATGACCTGTCTGGCCGGTTATCGATTTCCTCTTTAGCTTCAGACTCGTATTATTTCACATTTTGAAAAACCTCCACCGTGTACAAATAGGCCTGTATAATGAAGTGGTCTCTCAGCCAGTCAGAAGGAGGGGGGGCGGGAGCCTGGAATGTAAGGAAGTATAGTTTCTGTGCTTCAGCTCTCCCCCCGTTAAAATACGCCGTCCGACCTCCCTGCTCTTATTTTTGCTTATTGACCTGCAGAATTGTGCTGACAGTGTCTTTTCAACCGTACGCAGAAGGGATTATGTTATGATATATGTATTAACATAATGCCTGCATCTCACATCTTCAGACATGTGAACCCCCCCCCCCCCCCCCCCGCCCCCAATATGTGCTGATTATCGCTTGTCAGATTTTGGCCCGCATATTTGGACATTTGTCCATAACTTTGACTCGCCAATAAATGCAGGTAGCAGTTTTCCCCTTAGCTCATTCAAAAGCAGTGTTCCAGAACACTGGAATCCCTGTGGTGCCGAGCCAGTATGGCTGCCAAGTTTTTAAGAATGATCCTGTCAAGTTCAAATAATAAAAATGATAAATATTCAAATTTTCTGCTATGCGCTCGTCCCACACAAACAGCAGTGCAGATTATGCTTGGGCATCATGTCATGGTTTATTTAGCTAGTAGCAGCATTTTGATGGATTTTTTAAAGTTTTTTTAAGCCCCACGGTACTTAATGGGTTAACAGGCACAGTCTCATGTTAATTTGAGTCTTTTCTGAATGTCACTAAACTGCTGCTGGGAGAAAGTGACACTCGCTTTCATTAGTGAGTGAAAGTTAAAGATGATGTGTAAAGGCCGCTTGTACCAAGAAAACGCTCTGGTGTTTAGTGATGTGGGCAGTGTACATACAGCAAGACGCTATCAAACAGCAAAAATGTGTCATTTTCAACAAGATACCAGCCATTGTAAAACACGGGACGGCATAGCCTTCGGCTTCAACGGGGCCGGTTTACAGGCGATCAATGTCTTGGCATCAATATTACTGGTGGATATTATCAAAGACCATCATTTGCGTGAGATTTAAATGACCCCACATTTAGGGCCTTACGGCTGTGTTGTAATGGGGGGGGGGAAGTGGGGTGGGGGCCCGGGAATCTGGCCCCCAGACCACGCCTTGCACAGCGGTCCCCTCATTGCCGAGCGTGACACCAGGTGAATGCATAATATGCACTGTGTACATTCATGCGCATTTATTTATGTGTGTGTCTGTCTCCCCGCTCTGCTCTGCAGTGAATACAGAGTGTGTTTTCCTGCGGTTGTGCTGACCAAAGCAAAATTAATGTTCCACAGAGATGGGCAATAAAGGCAATCATATGTTATAACATCGTATCGCAGCGTCTTAATACGCAGGACTTAGAGGTGCCTGGGGTCAAAACGAGTGCGATCACATCCCGGCCTACGTGCATAAGGGCAACTTACGATAGTAACTCTCAATAGCATCTTACCTCTCCATGGTCTTTCTTGCTGCTCCAGAGTGCCAAAGCGAAACGGCTCTGTTTTCAGTATGTTTTAGTCGCTTCTTGACCCAATGGGGTGTTTGTTATGAGGAGATTTTTAGTTTTTGGGTTTGATCTTGTGAGAGAGGGGGGGACAGTGGAGACCCCAGAGTAGGGTAGACGGGACGTGTCTGGTCTCTCACTCTGTTTCCAGACAGCTCCACAGGCACTGATAAGCACCTTTGAGTCAGGGGGTTCATTAATGAGAAATTGAAGACCCACCCTCCTTCCCCCGACTGCAGGTTTTGGGTGTAAATTAAATCAAAGCGGTCTATGTCTCGCTGAGCCGTCAAGAAGAACCCGCACGCTGGCCGAGAAGCGGGCTGTTTCTGTTACGCTCGTGGTGCGATTTTCCTTCGCCTCCAGATCTTCTTCCCTTTGTGAGGAGAATCGTAAACTCTCGACGGAGCCAGTCAGACGAGCCTTAATGCGGTGCCAGAGGTGGCCTTTCTCTGGTCTTAAACCCCTTTGAGAAGGCTGCGGCAAACACGTGAGATCATTGTGTGGGTTGCTAAACACAAGCTTGGACTCTGTTCAGTGCCATTCATTTTCCATAGCGTTCTGCCAGGATGTAAATATCACTCCCAATCCGCAGCTCTGTGAGCCGTTCAGGGGTTTACAAGAAGCACAGGGGAACCCACTTCCAATCAGCACGTCATTCTCCGTGGAGTCCTGGAGTGGCTCAAACTTCCCCGATCTTCCCCCGACTCTCAGCGGCTGATTGATTTGTGACCTGTTGGGTCTCTACACAGACTCCACACTGAGGAATTGCTGCTGTGTGTGTGCGCGTGTGTGTGTGCGCTTGATTGAGTGTGTGTGTGTGTGTGTGGTGTGTGTGTGTGGCAGCCTTGCCACAGTGGTGCTGGGACCCAATTAGAAGCCGAGGAACCCATCAGACGGAGCCGTTGAGCACAGACCCTGATTATGTGAGAGTAATGCATGCGATGATGCAGCGTTTTTGGGGCGCTGGTGGCTGTTGCTTGCTTTGTCCTCCCCAGGTTTTCTGCAGTTAATGAGTTCCTGCTGCATTTATTTCTGTACACATTGGTTCCTGTCTGTTGGCCGCACCCGGTGGCATTGGGACCACTACAATTAGAAAGCATTAGACGGCAAGAAGCTTTGGGGGGAAAGGCACCAATTAAATCCCTGTGTAAAAAAACAAAAAAAAACAAAAGACTAAAACAGATTTGGTGACTCAAAGCAAATTAAGCATTGTTACGTTGATGTTAAAGAACGAAAGAAATAGTGTTATTTTAAAATATACATGCATTTTCATTGCTTGTATGTATTGTATTGTAGATGAAATGTAGGGCTAGTTTGATAAAGGCCTTGATGCACCACTGTACAGTGTGACAGAGGAATGCCGGGGCCTCACCCCATACACAGCTCCAGTGCTCTCTAGGACTAGAACACTGTTGAAATAGACAAGCTCCCTGGAGGTCCGGTAAGTACCGCGCAGTCTCTTTCATTGGCTTGCTTTTCGAAATGGACAGAGAGGAACCATCTGAAGTCAAACCCCTCACGGGACTTCTAGAAGAGGAAACCAGTGGGGGTCCAGGCGAGTGGTTCCATCCATCCATCCATTATCTAACCCACTTAATTCCTGGTCAGGGTCGCGGGCGGGCTGGAGCCTATCCCAGCATGCATTTAGGCGAGAGGCAGGAATACACCCTGGACAGGTCGCCAGTCCATCGCAGGGTGCACACACCATTCGGCTAGTGGTTCTCAAACCGTAAATTTCCATAAGTTGGCAGCCGGTTTGCAACCTAGTAGATTCCATTCTACCCGTTCTGAAAAAACAGCTATTCGCCTGGTGGTGTCTGGTACAGTGTCATGTGTTTTATATTTTGTTTTTTTGTTTTTTCCATTGAAAATAAAGGGGATTTATTAGTCCATAAATCAAGCTTTGTGATTATGCAAATTGTGGCGCATATGTCGAAGTGCTACAGCTGACGACTCTTTTATAAAACTGGCTTGTGCGCTGAATAGTTTTGTTGCTCTGTAAGGAAAAGTGAAGTGATTGCGGGATAAACGCTAGGTTGTTACTGCAGGTGCACGTGTAAATGGCCCCCTTTTTTACTGTTCAGCGTGATTATAGGAAACGGCAACGCGTCGCGCGAGCCCGGAGCGCTTTTCCTCAAGATGTCCGCGGCGATAAGAGCGCCGTGTATTTTCTTCATCGTTGCCCCTGACCTTCCTCTTCATTGAGAAGTGAGGGAGCGCGGTGTTAGATATCAATCTGAACGTGCGGGGAATGTGCTGAAGGCATTCTTATACCGGGGGGGGGGGGGCTACGTGTGCTGAGTTCAGCTGAGCTCGTTTTGGGTAGGGCTTCAAGGCTGGCCCTCTCCGTTGTCTTATTAAAGGGGAATCAGGCGATGATGAATCATTCATGCAAGCCCCCCCCCCCCCCCCTTTCCCCGCCAACGTCTCGACAACCGCTCGTCCTCCTCACTGCGGGATCCACGGACTGAAAACACATAATCACGTGACCTCCCGTGATTGAAGGGCCGCTGCTCGCTCGCGCGCTTCTGGCTCGCCAACGGAACGCCGGAAGTTCGCTCGCACGTAAGCTCGATCCAGGATGAAACCTCATCATCGGCCGCCCCGCCCCGCCCCGCCCGTAGCAGCCATTTTGAGTGGAGTGGAGCGGATGCCTGGCAGGCGGGACGGTTTCCCGGGTGATGCCCGTTCGGCCACGCAGAGTCAGCAGGGCTTGGCGGCGCCCCCCAAGTTGCCACGGCGAGGCGTGGCGGCATTCAGGGATCCCCCCCCCCACCCCGTGCCTTCCCTTCTCTTGACCCAAAATACCGCACGCCTCCACTGACCCATTTAAAATAAAGCTCTCGCAGGGCATCAAATTAGCTTTCTCACCCCACTGGCCAGAGTGGCTTGTGGATTCTAAAAATCACCAACATTTTTACCAGCCACATGACCACCATATTACAATATAACACAACCAGGTTTGTTACCTGCCAAGGTGGCTGCTAGAGTAGGAAATCTTACCAGCCAAAATAGTTTTTGTTTTCACCTTAAAATCCGCTACCAATTCTGTCCCGAGAAACCAGGTGCGGCGAGTTAACCGTGTAATTAATCTGCTTTCAAGTGCTGAATAACGGCAGAAATAGCCAGCAGACCCCGTGGCTCTATGGGGAGATATTTTTGTCTGCTTTTCTAAAGGAGAGTAAAACCTGGTGGTGGAATCTGAAAATCTCTGGCCAAACTACACCCGTTTCCCCTTACCATCTCTCACATCTGTGACGGACCCTTCTCTCGCTCGCTCTCTCGCTCTCTCTCTCTCTCTCTTTTTTCTCCTCTTATTTCTCTCCCTCCTTCGCCATCGCTCTCCTTGCCCTTGCTGTTGATAGGTCTGGCCCCGTGCCCATCGCGTCTGGATGGCGTTTGTGGGGATGAATGGGAGGATGGGAGGACAGAGCTAAACCAGACAGGGCACATTAATCTGGGGAAACGGTGGCTGTTTGGTACAGCCTTTCCGGACCAGACCCAGGCTCTGTGTTTTCTCGGAGCTGGCAAACGTGTCCCCTGTCCGGGAACCTCCTTTCACCCCTTTCATCCCAACCCCCCCCGGCTGGACGAAGAGGGGGGGAAACGTGAAGGTCCGATTGAGAACCCAACGAATAATCCCGACACAAATCCTGTCCCTTTGAATTCAGACTGTGTGAAAAGAGCACCGTCGCCATGGAGAGCTCCGTCCTTATGCTAACAATCTCCCGAATGTTCCCATTACGTAGACCCACACTGTCCCATCTCTCCTTTGTCTAATGCCGTCTTCATGGGCATTAGCACGACTGCTTAAAACGTTAGCACGACTGCTCAAAATCACCTAAACGACTGCTAAAAAGCACTGGCACTGAACGTGCTGCAGAGTGCAAGGCTGTGTCCGAATCACGCCCTTCTATACTATTGAGTATGCTAGTTGAGTACATCGGATAAGAAAGTTAAGTAAAAGAAATGTTCTGTAAATGTAGTGTACCAGTTTCTAAAAGTAGTGTAATCCCCGGGTGATATACTTATTTAAGGGTTTTCCGTTGATAATAGTATCGAGGATATTTTTCGCATACTGTCTGCACCTCACTAAACAGTATGCAGTAAACAGTATGCTAGTACAAAGGTACACAGTAGCTACGGCTCTGATTCCGACGCAGCCCTGGAGAGAAAGTGATCGCTCTCTGAACGTCCTTCCTAAACTGCTCTAGATACTTGGTGCAGTGCAGACGGGATCCTGCTCATTGTCATTGGCTATGTGGCCTGGTGCAGGACAATCAGTGGCCACTGTCAATACTGAGTGTAAGACTAGAGCTAAAAGGACTCCGCTTGGGAAGATGCCCGGTGTTCACCATTTTTCAAGTGTTGCTGTTGACACTTTGTGAAGATTAGGGGAGTTTATAACCCTCCGCCGACAGGCCCTGATGTCTGTTGTCGTCGGCGACGTGCCGGTTATCGACCTGGCATCAGGGACAGGGCACAAAATAAGCAGAAGTTGTTCGCTGCCCAATGGAACTGGCTTTTCTTCTGTCACCGCTCCCCGTGATTGATGATGTCACTAACAATCCTGCTTGTCGTTAATTAAGAGACGTAAGGACTCTGCCCTGGCTGCAGCGTCCACCAATCGGCAGCTGACCTGAGGGGGTGTGAAATTCGGGCCCCTGGGAAAATAAGTGAGCCAGACAGCACAGGAATCCTGAAGCTGAAGTCCCGTACTGGCAGACAGGAAGTCCCGCACTGCGAAACAGGAAGTCCCGCACTGCGAAACAGGAAGTCCCGCACTGCCAGACAGGAAGTCCCGCACTGCCAGACAGGAAGTCCCGCACTGCCAGACAGGAAGTCTCGCACTGCCAGTCCTGGTGCATGGGGGGGTTCTTAAAAAGTTGTGCAGATCTGAGGTTTTTGAGCAGTTGGCTGAGATTTCATACCTGCCTTGGAGCCGGGGAACTTTAGGCTTGCTAATTTAAAAAAAGCCGTTTCCTTCCTCTAACGGTTGTGCGCTGTGCAGACAGACCCGGCGTGACCTCCTGTATCACACACTGTCCTCCCCCTGTTTCTACTCCCTCCCCATCCTCCTCTTCATTCATCCTGGGGAGAGCGAACTGTGGTTAAAAGCCTGAGCCCTGTTCATTTAGCACATGGTAATGTGTTGTCATGGTGATTGCTTTTTGCAGAGTCCACCCCCCCCCCCCCCCCCCACTCTCTCCATGTGCCCTTGTTATGGTGAGCACTTCCGCAGGGCAGGTACCTGTAGGTGTGGCCGTATTTGTTTCATATTTTTTTTTATAGCGGAACAGTATATTTGTTTATACAGAGAAAGGCAAACATCTGCTGCTGGCCTAACTCAGGAAAAGCCGATTTACTGTGTATTCCTGTGATTTATGATGGGAGAAGAAGTGTGACTGAAAAAGATTGGACTGCAGAGTGGACGGGGTTAGGACAAGAGAGAGAGAGAGAGGCCATAGGTACAGGATGTGTGTACAGTAGGATGGTGTAGTGTAGGCTAGCTCAGAAAAACCAACCTGATAGGCCAATGCAGGTTAGAGCATGATATTGATATTTTATTCATTATATACATGATATTTTTGAGCTTTAGAGACTGTTCCACCATATTCTGTTCCACTGCCGCTTGTGGTCTGTTTCCAAGGCGACGTCACGATGCTCGGATCAGGGCCTAGCGACCGTGAACCAGCAGCTCCTGAGTTAAAAGCCCTGGCATGTCCCACCATCGTGCCCCTGGAGGGAAACGCTGGCGGCGCTGTCATGCCCTCCTGCTGCCCTCGCGGATGAAAGGGAGGCCCCCGCCCCCGCCCCCGCCCCCCGCCCCGCCCGGGCAGCCCGCGGCACGGCTGGAATCAGAGCGGAACAGAGAGCCCGCTCATCTCAGTACGGGTAGCGCCATTCCCCACTCGTTCCGAAACGGGAGAGCTCCAGCTCCCGGCCCTGTCGGAAAAGGCAGTTGTCGGCGCACACGGAACAGGAACGCAGTCATGTTGTAGTTTTCCTGTTCACCAGGTTGCACTACAGACTCCTAGCGGAGGCCGCGCCTAACGCTAAACAATAAAAACCGCTATTAGCGTAGCGGGGCACCGGAGCTTCATTGTGACAGCGAGCAGTCGTCACAGCGACTGACGTATGACGATGTCACGCTGGGCGTGGCACCCTGAGTATTACTGCGCGGCAATATGTGCTACAAAATCACACAGAGATGAACGTGTGTCAAGAGAGAGGCGTGTTATTAAAATGCTAATTTCATGCTCCGTGCTTTTATTTACTTTGATTTGATGTAACCATATAATGGATCAGGTGGGGTCTCATTAGAAGCCCATTCCAGCACATTTATGTATGTCATACTTGAAATATTATTTAATTCTTTTCTTTGTTCAAATAAATGGACTGAACTAATGTCAGTGAGTGACATCACATATCAGCCCCCCTGGTTGGAGGCGTTTCTTGATGAAGACGACGCTCTGGTGAGAGGAAGGAAAATCAGAGGCGGAGACGAGCCGTAGGTCTGAAATAGATTTTGTTTCGGCGCCTATGAATAGCAGGAAAGATGATGTTTTAGCATCTCCGCCCCTCGCTGACTCAGTATCGCGGTACAGCTTGAGGGCGGGGCACAGTTCTCTGTTAAATGGATGTGGGGAAGTAGGTAAAGAGCACCGATGTAGTACTGTTATGTGTGTGTGTGTGTGTGTGTGTGTGTGTGTGTGTGTGTGTGTGTGTGTGTGTGTGTGTGTGTGTGTGTGTGTGTGTGTGTGTGTGTGTGTGTGTGTGTGTGTTCGTGTGTGTGTGTGTGTGTGTGTGTGTGTGTGTGTGTGTGTGTGTGTGTGTGTGTGTGTGTTTGTGTGTGTGTGTGTGTGTTCGTGTGTGTGTGTGTGTGTGTGTGTGTGTGTGTGTGTGTGTGTGTGTGTGTGTGTGTGTGTGCGCGGCTGCTGGTGGTGAATACACTGTGCCATGGTTAGTAGTCCAGCTGAGACATGTTTGGGGCACTTTGGACAATAAGAGGTTTCAACCCGAATATGCCCTGAATGACAAGGAGAGGGGTTTGCTATTGCTGAGAGAGCGAGAGAGAAAGAGAGAGATGGGGGGAGAGAGAGAGAGGAGAGGGGGGGGGGGGGGGGGGCAGAGAGAGAGGGTGGGAGAGGGAGGGAGGGATAGCTAGAGAGAGAGAGAGAGAGAGAGAGAGAGGGGGGGAGGGAGGGAGGGATGGCTAGAGAGAGAGAGAGAGAGAGAGAGAGAGAGAGGGGGAGGGAGGGAGGGAGGGAGGGAGGAGGGAGGGAGAGAGAGGGGGAGGGGAGGGATGGATGGCTAGAGAGAGAGGAGGGAGGGGTGAGGTCTACCTCACTTGACTGTCCTTTGTGTGCGCACTGGCACCTGGCACTCGAGTTCCACACTCGCACTGCGGAGCCCTCTCTCTCTCTCTCTCTCTCTTTCTGTCTCTCTTTATCTCTGTCCTCCCTCGCCTTCTCTTTCTCCGTCGCTCCCCTTTCCTCCCTCTGTTCCCCTGTTCCTTCCTCCTTCTCGTTCCGTCTTCTTCTCCCCGCATTCCGCCCGCACTCGTTTAACCATCCTCCTTTCCTCCGCTCCCTTACCATGGTGCAGGATTATTACAGCTGGGAAATTGAGCGTGTTCATCAGGCAGAGGTGAGCTGTGTGTGTGAGTGTGAGTGTGAGTGTGTGTGAGAGGGGGGCTCGGGGCTGTCCGTGGTTTTTAGTGAGGACCGGTGAGGGTTTGGGGGTGAGTGGGGCTTGGGGGTGAGTGGGGCGCACTTGTTTTTGGCAGCCGAACTGAGAGTTGACGACAAATGGATTTGATGGACGGAGAGCAGTGAGGCAGAGTATTTGCACTGAACCCTGACCGCTAACCGCTAACCGCTCCAGCTGTGTTTGTGTTTCTCGCATCGTCCCGCTTTAGCGGCGGGCAGCTCTGTTCTGTGGAGCTTTTGCCGACATTAACTCTCCTTCTACACTTTTCTGTCCTGCGCCCCCTCCTCCCCCCTCCCCCCCTCCCCCCTCCGCACGGATCGTTTGCACCTGCCTGCGTTGTCATCATCAGCATCAGAATCTGCTCTCTCCCTCTCTCTCTCTCTCTCTCCTCCTGTCTCTCTCTTTCTCTCTCCCTCTCTCACTCTTTCTCTCACTCTCTCTCTCTCTCTCTCTCTCTCTCTCTCTCTCTCTCTCTCTCTCTCTCTCTCTCTCCCCCTCACTCTCAGATGTTGAATTGTAATTGTGATATGCTTTATTGGCATGACCACACATGCGTCCAGTGTTGGCAATAAAGCACATTTCAATGTGAATTTAAAATGAAAATGAGTGCGAGAGAGAGAGAGACAGACAGAGACCAGGGTGCCAAAGTTTTCAGTGTTCATTGGCCACACTAAGAGGTCCACTGTCTGCTCCTGTGCTAACCCCCCCCCCCCCCCCCCCCCCCATCGCTCTGTCACCCTCCTTTAATTTCTGCTCTTGTGACGCAGTCAGCAGGACTTTCCGCTAGTTTTGGGGCGCTCGCTCGGCGGGTCTGTGGAGGTTTTCTGCGCTGGAGGCTCGAGGCTGTAGAATCTGGGCCCTCTTTGTTTCACGTCCGGTATCGGGTGGAGGAACTGTGCTGTTTTACACAGAGCCGAAACGCCGTTTACTGCACTGGGTCACAGCGGAGCGTTAGCTTGAGGTGCTGAGGTTCCCTCGTTCTGTGTGTGTGTGTGTGTGTGTGTGTGTGTGTGTGTGTGTGTGTGTGTGTGTGTGTGTGTGTGTGTGTGTGTGTGTGTGTGTGTGTGTGTGTGTGTGTGTGTGTGTGTGTGTGTGTGTGTGTGTGTGTGTGTGTGTGTGTGTGTGTGTGTGAGTGAGTGAGTGACGGATGAGCTTTTCTCTTTGAATTTGAGGTTTGAATTCTTTTTAGTTACCAAGTTTAAAAAAAAAAACTTGAGTAATCAAAGCCTGCTTTGTTTCCCTAAGCAACGTATCAAACTCCAGATCTAAGAGTGGAAATAATGACTCACTGCAAAGAGATTTACATTCACTCGTCTTTAGGATGATGACGAAGAATAAATCTCTGGATGTTTTGTCATCAAAAAAGGAAATTACAAATCAAAGTAATCGATTTGTGGTCTAATGGTAAAATATCTTTGGTGACAAATTTATGACATTGTGCATTTTCAGCGAAAACCACCTGCCATGCTGTTGCTTTGAGAATTCCACTCACGTTATTAAAATGTTTCAGTAAATACCCCAGTGAATAAAAAGTATTATATTTTTACAAAAACTGAGAAGAAATAACTCGAGCAAGTATTCTATGCATAGTACAGCTGTAAAGTTGCATTTTATTTTATCAGTGTTAACTGCCCTCTACGCATGAAGCTCTAGTGCAGCTCTCTACATCGATAGCATGAACGCTAGCATGAACGATAGCATGAACGCTAGCATGAACGATAGCATGAACGCTTACCACGACAGCCTGTCGGCTCTCATTACCACGTCTTCGTTTTCGGCGTCGTAACATCGACATCCCGCCGAAATGTTGCAGCAGCGTTGCGAGGCTGTTCCGTCAACGCTTTTATGGCCGGGTCCTCTCCTCTGCCCGCCCTCCACGAGCTCCCCGCACCCGGTGCACCTGCTCCTCCTGACACGGACGGGGTCGGAGGATTCATCACCGTGGCGACATCGTTTATCAGAGCAGACGGGGCGCAGTGGCGCCCCCACACTCCCCAGCTCTTCTGTGCAATCAGCACTCCATCACCCTCACACTGCATCTTAACGCTGAACCCCCAAACTCACCCCCCCAACCAAAAAAAGCCGTATTGTCTACTTCCTCTAATGCCTAGCTGAGTGTTCCTGGAAGGGGGGGGGGGGGGTGAATTGTCTGGTGCATTTTAATCTTGGAATGCTTAAGCCTTAATCTCACATGCACCGATTACAATATAAACCTGCCAATTATGCAGTGAATTTTGAAATCTTTGTCTGTTCAGATCTGTTTAGCCCTGTTTAGCCCTGTTTAGATGTGTTCTCAAACAAGGTCCACAACAGGGCGTCTGGGTGACAGCCGCATAAATACTAGAAAAGCGTGTGTACGCATATACACACACGCACGCACGCACG
Source organism: Synaphobranchus kaupii (assembly GCA_029718625.1). Taxonomy (NCBI): domain Eukaryota; kingdom Metazoa; phylum Chordata; class Actinopteri; order Anguilliformes; family Synaphobranchidae; genus Synaphobranchus; species Synaphobranchus kaupii. The sequence continues at coordinate 22,756,133 of CM056387.1, forward strand.
CACGCACACACACACACACACACACACACATGGACACACACACACACACATACACACACACACACACACACCACGATTCAATCACCTCCTCCTTTGTACAGGGTTCCATAAATAATGAATGCTTATAAAAAATACACTCACTAGATGGGTGGTTTGGTAATGTTTGTGTGTGTGTGTGTGTGTGTGTGTGTGTGTGTGTGTGTGTGTGTGTGTGTGTGTGTGTGTGTGTGTGTGTGTGTGTGTGTGTGTGTGTGTGTGTGTGTGTGTGTGTAGGAACTACCTGCAGTGTACCGAGCGAAGTGATTAATATTAAGAGAGAGGAAAGGGAGAGGGAGGTAGAGAAAGTAAGAACGTAGAAAACAGGGCGCACGGACGGCTGGCGTAATCGCAGGATTCTGATTGGACGGCTGGCATAATCGCAGGATTCTGATTGGACAGCAGTGTGTGTCTCACATGACACCTCAAACATACAAGACCCAATAGTAGCCAACTGGTGAGGATTTATTATAAATATTTTTTTTTGTTGTTGTAATAAAACGTGCTTTGTGATGACTGTTGTTGTCAGCGGGTGTGCTACTGCCATCCCACGCTTCTTACACTAAAAGTTTAATTTCAGAGGTTCTTTAAGCGGTGCCGTTTTCCCATCGATGGCTTGCTTACTTCAGCCAGTTTAGCGCCCGCACCAGCCAGCAGTACAGCTCAGTCGGCTGAAACTCTGCCATTTATAAAGATCAGGCCTAGCGCAGGTCAGCTTTTTCACACTCTGCCTCTGCTGCTTTCGTTGGGATTTCAGTTTATTTTTTTGATGATGGCTCTTTTTGCAGGGCAGTCCTGTGAAGTACCTAAAGCACAGCCCAGACAGTGTGTGTGTGTGAGAGCTGCAGCCAGAATCACTCCCTCCTGGGGGTGTCTCGCTGGCGTAGCCTGTAAGAGCATCGTCCGTATGCTCACTGCGTGCCGTGATGTCGGCGGTTCGAATTCGACCGTGTGACCTTTGTCGCAGTTCTCTCCCTCTCCCCGTTCTTCCTGTCTCTCTACACTGTGCTGTCCAGTCAAGCTGAAAAAGTATATAAAAAATATATTAAAAAACGAAGAATGTCTCCCTCCTGGTTTTGTTTATAGAAGCAGTCTGCTGAGGCCTGATGGGAAGTGTAGTCAGACGTGAGCAGAGCAGGAGATGACAGACATGGCTGCTGTTTGAAAGGCCTGGGCGCTCTGCTCCAACCTCCCCTGCTGTCAACAGCGTAAATGTGCTGAATAATTTATCTGTGTGTGTGTGTGTGTGTGCGTGCGTGCGTGCGTGCGTGCGTGCGTGCGTGCGTGCGTGCGTGCGTGCGTGCGTGCGTGCGTGCGTGCCCGCCCGCCCGCCCGCCCGCCCGCCCGCCCTTGTTCTCATGTGTCTATCTGCTCCCGCTCTTGAGTGTGTGCATGTGTGTGTGTGTGTGTGTGTGTATGTGTATGCACATGCCCTTGTGTGTGTGTGTATGTATGTGTATGCACATGCCCTGTGTGTGTGTGTGTGTGTGTGTGTGTGTTTGAGCTCATGTTTGTGCACATTCCTGTGTGCAGCGGTTTCTCTCTCTCTCTCTCTCTCTAACGTACAGCTCGAGTGTTACTGAAATGTTCACTGATTTCAGCATGTTTATTTTAATCATACTGCACTTTGTCTGAATGTGTAACAGGCTCATAATGACACGTATGCATACACTGGGATATAGAGTGCAGCGAAGCACAATCCTCTCCAGAAATCACTGTCAGAAAACTCCAGGTCCCAGGGGGCCGAGCGAGAGTCTCGCATCTCCTCAGTGTTCTATCGGCTCGCTGCGAATCTGTGTTTACCATAGATGTGCATATTTAACTAGACTGGTGTGCACGCCCTCAGCCAAACTAAGCCGTGAAGCATCCGGAAAGTAAACCTGGACTGCGTATGTTGAGTACAAATCATTGGAGCGCCCATGGAAGTGAATGGGGAATATCAGACATACAGTCAAGCTGGAAAGTCTGCACACCCCTTTCACCTTCTCCACGTTTTATTACGTTACAGACTTATACTACAATAGATTGAGTTCATTTTTTGCCTCAAACATCTACACACAATAGCCAATAATGACGAAGTGAAAACAGGTTTTTAGAAAATATGCAATTTTATTTTACTGACAAAAATAGGTTATTTAGGGGTTACATATCTGTACACACCCTTAGCCTAATACTTGGTTGCTGCACCTTTGGCAGCGATTACAGCTTCAAGGCGTCTTGGGAAAGAAGCTACGAGCTTGGCACACTTGTTTCTGGACATTTTTGCCCATTCCTCTTGGCATATCCTTGCAAGCTCCATCAGGTTGGATGGGGAGCGTCGGTACACAGCCATTTTCAGCTCTTTCCACAGATGTTCAATTGGATTCAGGTCTGGGCTCTGGCTGGGCCACTCAAGGACATGCACAGACTTTCTCCGAAGCCACTCCTTTGTTCTCTTGGCTGTTTGCTTCGGGTCGTTGTCATGTTGGAAGGTAAACCTTCGCCCCAGTCTGAGGTCCAGAGCACTCTGGAGCAGGTTTTCTTCAAGGATCTCGGTGTACTTAGCTGCATTCATCTTTCCCTCTATCAGGACTAGTCGACCCATTCCCGCTGCTGAAAAACATCCCCACATCATGATGCTGCCACCGCCATGCTTCACTGTAGGGATGGTATTAGCCAGGTGATGAGCGGTGCCTGGTTTCCTCCAGACGTGACGCTTGGTATTCAGGCCAAAAAGTTCAATTTTGGTTTCATCAGACCAGAGAATCTTGATTCTCATGGTTTGAGAGTCCTCTAGGTGCCTTTTGGCAAACTCCAAGCGGGCTGTGATGTGCCTTTTACTAAGGAGGGGCTTCCGTCTGGCCACTCTACCATAAAGGCCTGATTGGTGGAGTGCTGCCTGGATGGTTGATCTTCTGAAAGGTTCTCCCATCTCCACAAGGATACGCTGGAGCTCTGTCAGAGTGACCCTCGGGTTCCTGCTCACCTCCCTGGCTAAGGCCCGTCTTCCCTGATTGCTCAGTTTGGCCGGGCAGCCAGGTCTAGGAAGATTCTTGGTGGTTCCAAACTTCTTGCATTTACGAATGATGGTGGCCACTGTGCTCTTTGGGACCTGTAAAGCTGCAGAGATTTTTCCATACCCTTCTCCAGATCTATGCCTTGTCACAATCCTGTTTCTGAGGTCTGCAGATAATTCCTTTGACCCCATGGCTTGGAGTTTGCTCTGACATGCACTGTTAACTGTGGGACCTTATATAGGCAGGTGTTGGCAATCCCCAATCATGTCCAATCAATTGAATTTATCACAGGTGGACTCCAATTAAGTTGTAGAAACATCTCAAGCAGTATCAGTGGAAACAAAATGCACCTCAGCTCACTTTTGGGTGTCATATCAATATATGATATTTTACATTTTGATTTTTAATAAATTAGCACAAATGTCTAAAACCCTGTTTTCACTTTGTCATTATGGGCTATTTTGTGTAGAATTTTGAGACAAAAAATGAACTCAATCTATTGTAGAATATGTCTGTAACGTAATAAAACATGGAGAAGGTGAAAGGGGTGTGCAGACTTTCCGGCTTGACTGTACATAATTCCCCCATGGTATTTTGAAACTCAATTAACGATCACTACATTTCATATGAAGAGCAGATTGTGAGAATATGTTTAATTTTTTGCCATAACTTAATTTCAATAAATATTGTCCCAAAACATCCGGACCAAAACAATTATTGTTTCAGAACTGCTGCACATAATTACATTTATGAACACAAAATTCACGGATGAGGTTTTCTTTGGTTGTTAAATCACCTTGGTTTTCTACATTAAATTCAATGGGTAGCAAGCCAAGCTCCTTTACACTGAACAATCATGCGCAGTATATGTACGCTCTATGGTCTGGCCCCTCGTACCCTCTCCAGTGTGTATGTACACTCTATGGTCTGACCCCTCCTACCCTCTCTAGTTCCTGTGTACACTCTCTGGTCTGGCCTCTCCTACCCTCTCCAGTGTATATGGACACTCTATGGTCTGACCCCTCCTATCCTCTCTAGTTCCTGTGTACACTCTATGGTCTGGCCCCTCCTACCCCCTCCAGTGTATATGGCCCCTCCTACCCTCTCCAGTTCCTGTGTACACTCTATGGTGTTTACTGTGCCTGCCTACGAGTGTGAGACCCCCGGACTGTGTGAGAGAACGGGTCTCTTCCCTCCCCCTGTCACGCGCGGCATTTGTTTGGAGAGGGTGGGTGAAATTGGCGGACAACGCGACCGGGCTCCTTTGCGGGAGCAAAGGATTGTGGGAAGCCCCACCACCCGGGAGGCCGGTTGTGCCCCACCGCTCGGGTCCTGAGGCGATCGATAAACCCGCCGTTGGCTCGGCCCGCCGTGGTAGACCCCGGCGCTCTCAGCAGAGCACAGGGAGTCTACGGCCCTGCACCTGGGCCTTAATCAGAGCTCAGGTACGCAATGAAATTAAGGTGCGCTTTTATGAGAGGCGTCGCCACGGTTCAGTGGTCTGGTAGCAGAGCGGGCGCTAAACGGGAACCTCACAGAAGGACATTATGGGTAGTGTTCTGCATCTTGAGGAAATACTCCCAGCCGCCTTAAATTAGGGCATGATTCAGTTTCCTCGCAATTCCTCATATTCGCCGGTAACCTCCTTCTCCTCCGTCTGTCTGGAGTTTTTTGAACATGCCAAAGTATGGATACTTTAGAAACCAGCTGTGAACCCCAGCGAGGATTTGTCATCTTTGAGTTACAAATGGATTAAATCTTAGCTTTCTTTCTTTACAAACACAGTTTGGAAAGTTAAATTAGGTGGTTCCCGTAGTCATCCACTAAAAAAAGGCTAACGCTTCCAGCTTCCGTTTAATTGTGTGAGCTGAAGTTAAGGCCGAACGTTAATCGAGTCCTGGCTTGCGTCCGTGTTTATAGTCGATTGCTAAGTCGTGTTTCGCTGGCGTAATTACCAGCGAGTGACGGCTGTATCTGGGCTCGTGTTTTTGGGTACTTCATCCTTCCCCACTGCGCGTGTATTCCCGGGAGCACGGGAGGATCTCCTGCTGCTGATTGGTGGGAAGCCAATCCCAGCATGCCTGGCGGCGCCGCCCACTCAGTGCCACACAGAAGCTTCTCCGAGCCTCACGGCCTACACGGGATGCCTGGCAGCGCCCCGCCAACGCCTCCACCCGCAAACCGGCGCATTCCATCTCCACAGCCACGCACAACGCTCTGTCACTCACGTGCACATACACAAACACACATACACACATACACACAACCACACACAAGCACATACACTTAAATACACACACACATCTAACTGTTTGTAGGATAGGAAAAATACTTGTGAATCAAATTTTATTGGTATAAGGTTCATATTTATTTTTTGATTTGTGAGACAATAATACCCCCATGATTATAAGTGTCAGGCCAAATTGATACAGTGGGGATTAGTCTACATTGGAATACCAGGCCAGGCTGATGCAGTGGGGATTACTCTACATTGGAGTACCAGGCCAGGCTGATGCAGTGGGGATTAGTCTACATTGGAGTACCAGGCCATGCTGATGCAGTGGGGATTAGTCTACATTGGAGTGCCAGGCCAGGCTGATGCAGTGGGGATTACTCTACATTGGAGTACCAGGCCAGGCTGATGCAGTGGGGATTACTCTACATTGGAGTACCAGGCCAGGCTGATGCAGTGGGGATTAGTCTACATTGGAGTACCAGGCCAGGCTGATGCAGTGGGGATTAGTCTACATTGGAGTACCAGGCCAGGCTGATGCAGTTGGGATTAGTCTACATTGGAGTACCAGGCCAGGCTGATGCAGTGGGGATTAGTCTACATTGGAGTACCAGGCCAGGCTGATGCAGTGGGGATTAGTCTACATTGGAGTACCAGGCCAGGCTGATGCAGTGGGGATTAGTCTGTATGTGCTGAGTCATCATTCTCTGAAGTCCCGAGCGGTGGAGTCCTTGAGGACAGCGACTGTAACGGTTGTGAGCTTTTCGATACGGCCTCTTGGCCCTTCCTCCGCTGATTCAGCGTCTAAGCGGCACGCGTTGTTCTCCGCTGATTGTGGAATGCGGCGCGGTGCACCAGTGACCTTCATAACGTCCGCTCATTACACGGTCAAGGACATCTGGGGAATCGCTGCTCAAATTTACCGATTAGGCACGCAGTTTTACCGCCCTATATTAAGAGCCCGGTTTATTTAATCTCCCCGCCCCAAAACCCCCTCCTCCCCCAATCTCAACTGTTCTTTTATTTTATCTCTCAGTAGCTCTGCTGGCCCACTCTCCGGTTAAGCTCTATATCCTGCCTCGCCCTTGTGGCTCTTTGGCTGCAGTAAGTGGGCCTATGAGAAGAGGCTATTGAATAGGGGCTGATTACAGGGATGTGGTGCAGTGTGTGAATTGGCTTTAGACTGGCCCTAATACCCCGAAATCCCTCCTCAAAGCCCCCTGACCGTCCCTCTGGGGTCAGACTCAAGCGCAGCGGAGCCGCATTACTGATGCACTTCCTGTGTTCAATGCGGGTAAAATAGCAGCACGTGCAGTGAGGAGAACAAAAAGAAGAAGAAGAAAAAACCGCTATTTGAACACGCGGCGCATTCAAATGAACAGGAAGTAAAAAGACAGCCAAAGTTCTCTCTCGTGTCACGTTGCCACGGCGAGGTTTCGGGGTCTGAAAGATGCTCCGGGTTTATCGCTTATATTAGAAAGCCAGATTTCTTGCGTCCTTTTGCGTAAGATAGTTTTGATTTTCAAGCACATTGCCTCGTGCCAAGCTCCTCATAAAAGAATTTCACCTTGATTGGGAATTAAACTTGAAGCTTGTTTATTCTCTGCCTCATCAATCAACCTTGTACATCCATTTGTTTTTCCTCCAGCCTTATAATTATAATTTTTTACCTTATCCATCCATGCACTGTACTCATCAAGTAATAATAACTATTAAATATGACTAAACCATAATCCTGTGTTTGTGATGGAACAAACCTTTTTTTTCTTTTGGTGGTGTGGTGGATCACTGACGTTGTAAAAGATATTTGTGGGAAAAGTGATATTTTCAAGCCCCAGGCCGCCAGATGGACACATTCATGAATGGATTATAATTGAATGCAAATTTAATGTAAGTGATCAACAGTGCAGACATTATTATAGTGAGTTTTTATTACAGATGCAGGTTTGTGGAAGCAAATTATTTTAATTTAAGGAAACAACAAACACAATATGCTCCTGTTGAAAATGATTTGTCTTTTGTTTTGAGCCCATTAAGTAGATCAGTGATTTCAATGGGTATTCAAATTTATTTATGAAGAATAATTAGTCTTTTCATTCAGTAGCTACAGAATAATTATTCATTCAGAAATGCTTTGAAACCGTTCATTTAAAAAAAAAAAATAAAAAAAAATGGAATTAAGCTGTACTGAGACAGCAGGCCAGATATTTACATGGAGCTGATATTTACAAAGATATGTTGGAAAATCAAGTTGTATTTTATTACGCACACACATACGCAGACACAGAAGCACATGCGCAGACACACAAGCACACACGCACACACAAGCACACACGCACGCCTCACAACAATAGATTTCTTTCGCAAAGCTGTTTTATATCCATTTAAACGTAGAAACGGCAGGAAAATATTCCAGTGTAGTCAGATCAACTGTAATTAATTGAGCGCTCAGCTGGAATGAGATCCGGCGCATAGGGTACACCCCTAGGACCGGGCTTGGCAAACGACCCGCCCCGATACGATCGCATCTCACATTCCAGTTAATCGCACAGGAACGTTAAAACGGAAAGAGGATACTTTGATAATCAAGTGTTTACTAATCTCTGCATTATTGTTGTGGTCCTCATAAAGTCTGGTCCTCATAGAGTCTGGTCCTCATAGAGTCTGGTCCTCATAAAGTCTGGTCCTCATAGAGTCTGGTCCTCATAGAGTCTGGTCCTCATAAAGTCTGGTCCTCATAGAGTCTGGTCCTCATAGAGTCTGGTCCTCATAAAGTCTGGTCCTCATAGAGTCTGGTCCTCATAGAGTCTGGTCCTCATAGAGTCTGGTCCTCATAGAGTCTGGTCCTCATAGAGTCTGGTCCTTATAGAGTCTGGTCCTCATAAAGTCTGGTCCTCATAAAGTCTGGTCCTCATAAAGTCTGGTCCTCATAAAGTCTGGTCCTCATAGAGTGTGCTCTCTGCCTTGTTCTGTCTGTTGTTTTGAGGTTCTGACTAGAAAGCAAAAAGGCCTGGATGGATGCAGAGGAGAAATGTGCCTGAATAGATATTCTGCTGAGGTAGATACCAGAATGTAGTGCTAACAGAGCAGCCGCAACCTTCGCACTTCCAGACAAATGGAAACACATACACACATACACACACACACACCCACATGTATAATTTAGACTTATATATATATATATATATATATACATACACACACATACACAGACTTACACACACAGATAGATATAAATATTACATAAAATATGAATGTAACATAAAATATTGAATTGGCTACACACACAAACACACGCACACACACACGCACAGAGGGCTGAATTGCCTTCTTTCCAGGTGCTGTTTTGACAACGCAGTGATGATGTTATTCTCTAAATCCCCTGCCGTGAGCAATAAACATGTTTTGAAACCGAGAAATACAATAAAATATGAGGTGAAAATATCTGTATTCTTTTTTTTTTCCAATGTAATTCAGATTGAAATACGAACACACTGATACAGGCCCCCCGCGTTAGCCCCCGCGTTGTTAGCCCTCTCGCGTTAGCCCTCTCGCGTTAGCCCCTCGCGTTAGCCCCCCACATTAGCCCCCCGCGTTAGCCCCCCGCGTTAGCCCCCCACGTTAGCCCCCCGCGTTCCTGCGTTAGCCCTCTTGCGTTAGCCCTCCGCGTTAGCCCCCCGCGTTCCTGCGTTAGCCCTCTCGCGTTAGCCCCCGCGTTAGCCCCCCGCATTAGCCCCCGCGTTAGCCCCCTCGTGTTAGCCCCCCCGCGTTCCTGCGTTAGCCCTCTCGCGTTAGCCCTCCGCGTTTTCCTGCGTTAGCCCTCCGCGTTAGCCCTTCTCGTTAGCTCCCTCGCGTTAGCCCCCCGCGTTCCTGCGTTAGCCCTCTCGCGTTAGCCCTCCATGTTAGCCCCCGTGTTAGCCCCCCACGTTAGCCCCCGTGTTAGCCCCCCGCGTTAGCCCCCTGCAGGCACGGCCGAGAGACTGAGACCGTTGGCGATGTAGCTGCTTGTTTGCATTTGGCTTGGTCGATCGCCTATGAGGGAGCCACTTTTAACAAGCCAAAACGAGAGAAGAGAAACGTCTGTTGTGCCCGTGTGTGTGTGTGTGTGTGTGTGTGGTTGTGTGTGTGTGTGCGTGCGTGCGTGTGTGTAATGTACGTGCATGGGAATGTTTGTGGTAATCTGACTCGTCCGTGTGTATGGAAGCATCACTTCAAAGGTAACTTAAGGTACAAAGCTGGTCATCGAGTCAGTGATGAAAGCAGTGTGTTTTCTGTGGGTGAAGTAGATGGGACATCACAATATTAATCTGCACAATGCTGAACAGTGCAGAAGGCAGTGGTTGAAGTCGGGTTCATTTCTCTTGGTGCAATTTGCAGTGCCATTAGTTTTATGCGCATGTGATCAGTTCAGGATTACATTACACTGCTTTTTATCCTTTAGGCTTTTAGAATTCAGTGGACCAGTTTGCGTTCCCAAATTGTTTATTTTTTTGTTTGTTTTGTCTCAGCAGACTCCCTGCTGGGCTTGTGTTCGTACGTGTTTCTGTTTGACTCAATGAGTTATTGGATTTGACGGGACGTGGATTTTGTGTGAATGTGGATTTTTGATCCTCAGGACACCGTATAATTTTTTTCCCCCATTTCCGACGTGTGATTGATGTGTGATTGATGTGTGATTGATGTGTGATTGATGTGGGATTGATGTGGGATTGATGTGGGATTGATGTGGGATTGCATTAAAGGCTCCAGCAACAGCACTTATGGAAACAGATGTTTGTTGTTGTTTCAGAGCTGTGGTGAATTCCAATGCCCATCTCCTGTTCTGAGAAAAACCACGCACATGTAGTGTGGAAGAACAGCGAAATGCACATTAGGGAGTAGGGTCACGTGCTTAGCAGGGGATTTAGGGGATTTTTTTATGGGTACGGAATTGGGCTTGTAACCGAAAGGTTGCAGGTTAGATTCCCAGGTAGGACACTGCTGTTGTACCCTTGAGCAAGGTACTTAACCTGTATTGCTTCAGTATATATCCAGCTGTATAAATGTAAATGTAAGAATGCTTAAAATAAGTAAATAAATAAATCAAACTCTAAATTGCTCTGGATAAGGGCTGTAATGTAATTTACAGCCCAGATTGCGAAATATTGTATCTGAGGTTGTGCGTGCGTGCGTGATACGTGTCCTTATCTGTCATGCTTTTGTGTGTGATCATATGTCTGTGGGCGATTGTTTGCACAACGTTGGAGGCGTATGGAGTTATCCCAGCTTCAGGGGGTTTGTGGAGTCAGTGGTGCTTTGCAGGGAGAGATTAGCCATGTTTTCTCCGTAGCGTTTGTAGTTTTGCCAGGATTCCATTTCTATTTTCGAATCATTGGTTAAACCTTCAATTTCACACATCTGCGAACCAGTGAAAAGTAAAAATATCTCAATAATCTACGCTTTCATTTCAAAGTACATAAGAGTCGGTCAAAGTTCTCTTTCTTGGCGTTTATTTAACATTTAATGGGAATTTTGCAGGTATAAAACGGGTTAAAAAAACAGGACAGTGTACAAAACCAGAGCCTCCCTCCCTGTGGGCCGAAACTGTTATGAACCTCAAAATTACGTGAAGAAAAATATTATCATTCTGAATCCCTGCAAGCCTTAATATAGACTCCTGCAGGACCGCCTGGGATGGAGGGAAATGACATTTCTAATGGCTCCCTTCATTCTGACAGCTTCTATGCAACAGTACTTTATTTATAACTGTAAACCAAGGCCTAGGAGGGTGATTGACAGCCAATGGCTGCACTGTACAGCACAGACGTACGTGTGCACTGTTGTGGAGATGAGAGGCGTCAGTGTTCCGGGGCTATCCTTTGTTTCCATGGAGCTAATTACGGCCGCTCGGGGGCGGGTGGGGGGTGGGGGGGGGGAGTGGGCGGGGGGGGCAGCACATTGTGTCGGCACGCAGGAGACTGGCTGAGAGGAGCAAAGGGGTCCTGGAGAGGTTTTTGGCGAGTCACTGTCAGGGTTGCTGGGTTACACGGCTCAAGGCTCCCCTCTGTTGCCGGGGGCGATGATCCTCGAACAGGAGCGAGGAGGGTAGAGGAGTGGGTACCAGCGTCTCCTCAGTTATCATCACATCCTACAGTCCTACTGCTTATAGTGTTTACAGTATCCATCACATCCTACAGTCCTCCTGCTTATAATGTTTACAGTATCCATCACATCCTACAGTCCTGCTGTTATAATGTTTACAGTATCCATCACATCCTACAGTCCTGCTGCTTATAATGTTTACAGTATCCATCACATCCTACAGTCCTGCTGCTATAATGTTTACAGTATCCATCACATCCTACAGTCCTGCTGCTTATAATGTTTACAGTATCCATCACATCCTGCAGTCCTACTGCTTATAGTGTTTACAGTATCCATCACATCCTACAGTCCTACTGTTTAGTGTTTACAGTATCCATCACATCCTACAGTCCTCCTGCTTATAATGTTTACAGTATCCATCACATCCTACAGTCCTGCTGTTATAATGTTTACAGTATCCATCACATCCTACAGTCCTGCTGCTTATAATGTTTACAGTATCCATCACATCCTACAGTCCTACTGCTTATAATGCTTACAGTATCCATCACATCCTACAGTCCTGCTGTTATAATGTTTACAGTATCCATCACATCCTACAGTCCTGCTGCTTATAATGTTTACAGTATCCATCACATCCTACAGTCCTACTGCTTAGTGTTTACAGTATCCATCACATCCTACAGTCCTACTGCTTATAGTGTTTACAGTATCCATCACATCCTACAGTCCTACTGCTTATAGTGTTTACAGTATCCATCACATCCTGCAGTCCTACTGCTTTTAATGTTTACAGTATCCATCACATTCTGCAGTTCTACTGCTTATAGTGTTTACAGTATCCATCACATCCTACAGTCCTACTGCTTATAGTGTTTACAGTATCCATCACATCCTGCAGTCCTACTGCTTTTAATGTTTACAGTATCCATCACATCCTGCAGTCCTACTGCTTATAGTGTTTACAGTATCCATCACATCCTACACTCCTTATGTTTACAGTATCCATCACATCCTACAGTCCTACTGCTTATAGTGTTTACAGTATCCATCACATCCTACAGTCCTACTGCTTATAGTGTTTACAGTATCCATCACATCCTACAGTCCTGCTGCTTATAGTGTTTACAGTATCCATCACATCCTACAGTCCTGCTGCTTATAGTGTTTACAGTATCCATCACATCCTACAGTCCTACTGCTTATAGTGTTTACAGTATCCATCACATCCTACAGTCCTGCTGCTTATAATGTTTACAGTATCCATCACATCCTGCAGTCCTACTGCTTATAATGTTTACAGTATCCAACATCCCGGGTTCAGTGGATACGCGCACACACACACACACACACACACACACACGCAGATACACACACACACACACACACACACACACACATACATATTTTCGCACATACACACACACACACACACACACACACATACACACACACATACATATACATATATACGCACACACACACACACACACACATACATATATACGCACACACACACACACACATACATATATACGCACATACACACACACACACACACACACACAGTGGTGTTCTCTGTGGCTGTTGTTTGCAGGTGTGCTTGCGACCAAAAAATGAATCTAAAATAATGAGCAAGATCCCAGCAGTAGCGACTGAATGATCAGTAATAAGAAAAGTCAATTATCTTTAGCTAATCTACAGTGTAATGAGTTCATCAAAGACAGTCACAGATGCATTGCACCACTTTGTTAAACTTTTGATTAGACCCTAATGCATCCTTTATTAACCACTGATAAAATCTGAAATATTCCATTTTTCTGTCAAGTTATTGAGCAATCCAGATGAATCATCTGACTTCATAAAACATGTAAAAACCACCCCATGTTGAAACATACAACATATTACAACATATATCCTTCCAAAAATATAGCCTTTCTATTTATTGTATGTGTTGTGTTGCCGGCCTCTTGACTTTGACACATTTGATCCCAAGTACATCAATGTAAATTAGGCTTAAATGACCGAACAAACAATTAGTTCAATAAAGGTTTAAGGTTTGGTGACCACTAATTAACCCTTTGATGAGTAGGTTTTTTTTTTTGTAATGTAACTTTCAAAATTTCAAGTCAGTGTTCTAGAACTCTGAGTTGCTTTCAATTAGCAGTAGTGATTGTGACATCAGCATTAGAATGTTCAGTTAAGAACATATTTGTGATCTTGCACCTTAAAGGGTTAACCAGTGATGCATGAGTTATCCCAGTGTAAAAACATAGTCTTTGTTGGCCCTGAAATATCGTAAGTCATAATGAACTGTTATGGCTGGTGAATGGTAAATGGTAGATGCTTAGTGTAGAAGTCATGGTGTACCATATTGAGGTTCCAGATGATTTGAGAGGATGAAAATTGAGTTCCTAGACCTTGAGTTCCTGCTGCTGCTATTTAACTCCACTAAGGTGTCTGGAATTACTTTGAGCTTTCCGTGACAGACAGCTGCTCCTCACACGCAAGGGAGCGTGGCCGTTTAGCTCTTTTCTGTTTCTGTATATGTTCAGCACTCTTCCTCATAACCAATGAGAGCGCTGAAGTCCGTTATAAGGCCATTCATTTGACATTTGCCAGTAAATTTGGTTGAAACGTTTTAGATTGCATTAGAGAGGTCTGTGAAAAGTGCTTGGCTTTGTGCATTATTAGACGTGCTACTGGAACCCTGGTTGATGGACTGACCGCTGAGATCCAGCCCCACCTCCAGCCCCCGCCTCTGCTACCCCTGGGTGTTAGTAGAATGTTGATCCACCCTCTGGGTGGGGCAGAAGAGCAGAGTTGTTAATATTAGTAATGCATGTTATTCTCACAGACTCTCGATTCCTCAAAGCACCTTCAAATGCAGGTTAGCTTTACCTCTCCAGCCTCCCTCTCTTCCTCCTGTCTCAGTACCAGTTCTCTCTCTCTCTCTGTCTCTTTCTTTTCACCTCTTTCATCTCTCCCTCTCCCTCTCTCTCTGTCTCTGTCTCTGTCTCTCTCTCTTTTCTCCTCTTTCATCTCTCTCCATTCGCTCTCCCTTCTTCCTCTCCAGCCCAGCAGGGCTTTGAGTGTGTCTCATCCTCGCCCTTCTTCACCCCGCCCCGCCCCGCCCCGCCCCGCCCTGCCCCGCCCTGCCCCCTCCCCTCTCCCATCTCTCCCTCCTTCCTCTCTGTAGAGTATGAAGAGCCGACGGGTTGTTTTATGGCCCCACAGCGTTTCTCAGTGCAGCTGGTCTATGGCTTCATTGTCCTTCTTACGGTACACATGGAGGGAATTGGAAGAGCTGCTATAGATTTGCTGTCCCACATTCCATCCACCCACCCAAAAGCTCATTAGCGGCTCGCTAGCTTTCATTCACTTCTTTATGCTTGGGTTTATCTACGTAGCTAATTAATGTTAGCAGCTACCTCGCTACTGCTTTTACCAAGGTTGTTAACATTAGCTTCTGTCCAAATATCAATTCTCCTCTTGGACCCTCAGGATAACTGGTGTGAATGGGATTTCGGACACTGACAGTGTAAAACCAAGCCAGCTTTGGTCCAGAGACTAAAGAATCATGCGCTTGGCCATTAGCCGTACCATGATGTAGCATTAGCACATGCTGACCTTGCACAGTGGTGGGAAATGTCAGTTATTTTTGTCCCTCGGAGGCCACCGTGACACACGGCAGCAGAAGGACCCAGCAGTCTGCATCCGCACCGTGGCAGGGCAGGCAAGCGCAGTGCGTTTTAACCCCGGCGCTGATTAACCATTTTGAAGAGTAGGTTTTTTTGGAATGCGTTTTTTTTTTGTTTTTTTTTTCCCTCCGAAATTCTAAGTCATTGTTCTAGAACTCCATTGTTTTCGATTACCCGTAGTGATTGTGACATCAGCATTAGAATGGTTCGGTTAAGAACATTCTTAATCACATGCTTGTGATCTTGCGCATTTAAAGGGTTAAATGTATTCCTCCTTTTAAACTCGGTCTGGTGGGAGATCTCTCGGGGGAAGCACACTGCCCCCCCCCCCCCCCCCCATAGATTGCATTCCACAGTCACCAGTGCAGAGCTGGAACTCTGCTAGGGAGGGACTCTCTTCCTCTCCTACCACACCCAATGAGAACAGTGCTGCTTCTGGGGGGGGAAAAAATAGCTCCATTCTCACCCATTTCCTCTGTGTACTGATCTCCTGTTATCTCCTAGGGGTATTTTTCTGTGTGTGTGTGTGTGTGTGTGTGCGTGTGTGTGTGTGTGTGTGTGTGTGTGTGTGTGTGTGTGTGTGTGTGTGTGTGTGTGTGCGTGTGTGCGCGTGTTTGTCCGTGTGTGTGCACGTGTGTGTGTGTGTGTGTGTGCGCGTGTGTGTGTGTGTGTGTGTGTGCGTCTATGTGTGTGTCTTTAATTGGCTTTCTGATGCCTCGTACCCGGAGGGCGGTGTCTGGCAGTGTGGCGTAACACCTGCTCGGAACACGGAGCCACTGCACCTGCAGGGGAGGGGTGACAGGTGGTCGTCACGGTCACATGAGCGTGCTGAAATGTGGACGCCGCCCCGGACACCCCCCTAACTGATAAGACAGGCTGGCGTCCACGCTCCATTCATTAAGGGACTGCAGTACATCATAATTACTGATCTGGCAGCTGTCAGAAAAGCACCTGCACACAATTAGTTTGGGGAGGATCTGTTTACGCTCAGATCACGGCTGCCACGTGCTAACTTTACATGCAAGGATGCTGTCGGACAAGCGCTAGAGTCTGTGTGCACTGTTTGTAATAATGATGTATATTATCCATAGAGTGTGTGCACAGGATGTGTGTGTGTGTGCGTGGAAATTGTGTGTGCGCGGAAAAGACAGAATGGAAAATGTGTGGTATATATATCATAGCAGTATGATTTTTTTAAAAATAATAATTTTAAAAGAAAAGATAAGTGTGACTTGTTGTACGGTATTTTCACACTCTTTAATTATTTCCCCCTGAGTGTCAGCACCATAGATATAGAACCATTGGTGTGACATATTTCATAGTTTAGCGGCACAATTTTTGAGACTTTTCCCAGGTAAGATGGTGGCCAGTAACCATGGTTTTATATCTATGAGCCAATCATCAGCTATCTGGCTTCTGAGACCCGATTATGACATCACAGTGGGTTAGAAAGTACATGACACTTTTGCCATAGGTTCCTATTATAGCTGTACCCAGGTAAGATGGCTGCCAAATTGTTCCATTTCAGAATTCCAAATTACTATTACATTACATGATATGTCACATCTATGGTTCTATATGTATGGTCAGCTCCCTGCTTCTGAGGTCCCGCTGTAGCGATGGAGCGCTCCTGCAGCATCACAGGCTGCTTTAAGAACTGAAGCGGCCAAATCCGGAACCTTCTCCCACTCTGCTGTCTGCCTCCTGGCTCCCCGTCCCCCCTTCAGGCCCTGAGCTCTGTGCTATGGCAACGTTTTCACAATGTTCTGGCTTTTCGTCACACCCCCCCTCGAGCTTGCGTCTGTAACAGGAACGTTTTAACAACGTTCCGGCTGCTCATCCCACCCCTGCTTGTGTCTGTAACACAAAACGTTTTCACAACGTTCCCACCCATTGGCAGTGGCAGGAGCGGTGTTCACACGAACACACCGATACTGACGCCCCGCATTCTCCTGCATCCTCCTGTTGTTGCCGTGACATCACTGTAACCATGGCGCCGAACGCTGTGGGGAATCTCATGCGCCTGTGTGGTTACCGCATCACCGCGCCCTTCTCTCGGTCTAACCCTTTTTATACAGTCTATGGGTCTGACACTGTAACTTACTGCCTGTGCAGTACTGAGGACGCCCTGTGTGAAAGGCTTGTGAATCACAGCAGGAAAAATAATACGCACGCGCACACGCACACCGTTTAATAATTCAGCAGCACGCAGCACACAGACAGGTTCGATCGAGTCAGGTTGCATTGTGGGACATTTTTTTAAATCTTTCCTCTTCCCCATTGTTCGTATTCTTCTTCCCACTGGTGAGTTTTTTTTATTTATTTTTTTTATAACCACCTCAATTGCTCGCTTTTTTGGGGGTTTTATGTCGATCTGAGAGTTCCTGAACCAGTGCAGTTACTCTTGAGCCCAGTGCAGTTACTCTGAGCCCAGTGCAGTTTCTCTTGAGCCCAGTGCAGTTTCTCTTGAGCCCAGTGCAGTTACTCTGAGCCCAGTGCAGTTTCTCTTGAGCCCAGTGCAGTTTCTCTGAGCCCAGTGCAGTTTCTCTGAGCCCAGTGCAGTTTCTCTTGAGCCCAGTGCAGTTTCTCTTGAGCCCAGTGCAGTTTCTCTGAGCCCAGTGCAGTTTCTCTGAGCCCAGTGCAGTTACTCTGAGCCCAGTGCAGTTTCTCTGAGCCCAGTGCAGTTTCTCTGAGCCCAGTGCAGTTTCTCTTGAGCCCAGTGCAGTTTCTCTTGAGCCCAGTGCAGTTTCTCTTGAGCCCAGTGCAGTTTCTCGGAGCCCAGTGCAGTTTCTCTGAGCCCAGTGCAGTTTCTCTGAGCCCAGTGCAGTTTCTCTTGAGCCCAGTGCAGTTTCTCTTGAGCCCAGTGCAGTTTCTCGGAGCCCAGTGCAGTTTCTCGGAGCCCAGTGCAGTTTCTCTTGAGCCCAGTGCAGTTTCTCGGAGCCCAGTGCAGTTTCTCTGAGCCCAGTGCAGTTTCTCTTGAGCCCAGTGCAGTTACTCTTGAGCCCAGTGCAGTTTCTCTGAGCCCAGTGCAGTTTCTCTGAGCCCAGTGCAGTTTCTCTTGAGCCCAGTGCAGTTACTCTTGAGCCCAGTGCAGTTTCTCTGAGCCCAGTGCAGTTTCTCTGAGCCCAGTGCAGTTTCTCTTGAGCCCAGTGCAGTTTCTCTTGAGCCCAGTGCAGTTTCTCGGAGCCCAGTGCAGTTTCTCGGAGCCCAGTGCAGTTTCTCTGAGCCCAGTGCAGTTTCTCGGAGCCCAGTGCAGTTTCTCGGAGCCCAGTGCAGTTTCTCTGAGCCCAGTGCAGTTACTCTTGAGCCCAGTGCAGTTACTCTTGAGCCCAGTGCAGTTTCTCTTGAGCCCAGTGCAGTTTCTCTGAGCTCAGTGCAGTTTCTCTTGAGCCCAGTGCAGTTACTCTTGAGCCCAGTGCAGTTTCTCTTGAGCCCAGTGCAGTTACTCTTGAGCCCAGTGCAGTTTCTCTTGAGCTCAGTGCAGTTTCTCTTGAGCCCAGTGCAGTTTCTCTTGAGCCCAGTGCAGTTTCTCTGAGCTCAGTGCAGTTTCTCTTGAGCCCAGTGCAGTTACTCTTGAGCCCAGTGCAGTTTCTCTTGAGCCCAGTGCAGTTTCTCTTGAGCCCAGTGCAGTTTCTCTGAGCCCAGTGCAGTTTCTCTGAGCCCAGTGCAGTTTCTCTTGAGCCCAGTGCAGTTTCTCTTGAGCCCAGTGCAGTTTCTCTTGAGCCCAGTGCAGTTTCTCTTGAGCCCAGTGCAGTTTCTCTGAGCCCAGTGCAGTTTCTCTTGAGCCCAGTGCAGTTTCTCTTGAGCCCAGTGCGGTTTCTCTGAGCCCAGTGCAGTTTCTCTGAGCCCAGTGCAGTTTCTCTGAGCCCAGTGCAGTTTCTCTGAGCCCAGTGCGGTTTCTCTTGAGCCCAGTGCGGTTTCTCTGAGCCCAGTGCAGTTTCTCTGAGCCCAGTGCAGTTTCTCTTGAGCCCAGTGCAGTTTATCTTGAGCCCAGTGCAGTTTCTTTTGAGCCCAGTGCAGTTTCTCTGAGCCCAGTGCAGTTTCTCTGAGCCCAGTGCAGTTTCTCTGAGCCCAGTGCAGTTTCTCTTGAGCCCAGTGCAGTTTCTCTGAGCCCAGTGCAGTTTCTCTGAGCCCAGTGCAGTTTCTCTTGAGCCCAGTGCAGTTTCTCTTGAGCCCAGTGCAGTTTCTCTTGAGCCCAGTGCAGTTTCTCTGAGCCCAGTGCAGTTTCTCTTGAGCCCAGTGCAGTTTCTCTGAGCCCAGTGCAGTTTCTCTTGAGCCCAGTGCAGTTTCTCTGAGCCCAGTGCAGTTTCTCTTGAGCCCAGTGCAGTTTCTCTGAGCCCAGTGCAGTTTCTCTTGAGCCCAGTGCAGTTTCTCTGAGCCCAGTGCAGTTTCTCTTGAGCCCAGTGCAGTTTCTCTGAGCCCAGTGCAGTTTCTCTTGAGCCCAGTGCAGTTTCTCTGAGCCCAGTGCAGTTTCTCTTGAGCCCAGTGCAGTTTCTCTTGAGCCCAGTGCAGTTTCTCTTGAGCCCAGTGCAGTTTCTCTGAGCCCAGTGCAGTTTCTCTTGAGCACAGTGCTGAAAAGCCCTGGTGTTGGTCTGGGACTGGACTGGTCTAGATTTTGCAGAGCTGGAAGTACTGTAAATTATGATTTTAATATAATCATCATGTGTTCAAAGCTAAATCTCTCTTTAGAGCTATTACTCTGTGATTGATAGACACTGCCTTCATGCTGAGTGATTGAGGGATTGATTGGGGCAGCCTAGGGAACAACAGTGTTTTTTGACAACAGAAACAGACTGAGCAAGATAGATATCTTACAGACAGACAGAAAGATTGTCTGTCTGTCCGTTTAATAAACTATCTCTCTATGATGGTGGCTGCTAACCTTGTACGTTCCATACGCAAAGATAAGTAAAAGCAATGGAAGGAATGGTACGGTCTCCAGGAGTTTTTGATTATTCTAGGTGCATGCAGGCCATAGGCCCCATTAATGACTGTACTACAGTAGTGTGTGGATGTGAGTGGACTCCTATATGGACGCCTATTGGAGCCAGTGAGACAGGCTGTACTCAAAACGTGGTTTTCAATTCGCCTCTGTCATCAGAACAATGCAAGATTACACGCGCCGCTGTAACATGCAGTTCTGCCTGTAAACGCCACCGTTAAACGCTGAGATCATTACGTTAATGGGTTAGTCCGTTAGTCGTTATAGACTCTGCCAATAACGTGTGATCTTTTCACTGAGTTGAGACAAGCCAGTAGGGCCTTTTGCAAACTAAATTTTTTTTTTATTTTTTTATTCTCTGTGTTTTTATGCGTAATTACAGTTGGTCTGAAACGCACGGTACTTGTTACTCCCCTCGGTGCTCTTGTTGAAAACCTTCCTGCGGGGAATAGCCTCCGTCGGTCGCGTGTGGTTTGAGAACTTAGCTTACGGTGAAGTGCAATGTGTACGTAAGAATCAACCAGCCAGACTACCACTGTGGAATACACGGAGAATACAATTACTAAAGATTGCTAGTAATTTGAATTCCTGCGTATCCAGGCCGGGTCCATTTTCAGCAGTCCGCTGAAGGGAGTCTTCACTGTTTACCTGTGAAACATTTAAACCATGAAAGAACATTATTTTAACATTATTTTAACATTATTTTAAAGGAATTTGGTGTTTTCAGTTTCAGGCATGATTTATTTTCTTTTTAATGTTTTATCAAAAATGTCCACACACTTCATTTTTCGGCTAATACGGCTAATATAATGTCATCCTTAGTGTTTTTTAATTGGACTTTCACATAAATTTATTTAATTGCCACTCAACACATTTCTAGTACATGTATAGCATTTTAAATACAGTTTGTCTCTGAAATGAAGTCCTGATTTGATTGTGTTAACCTAGTTTGTGCCACTTATTTCTGTAAATTATGTGCAACAGTCACACTATCAGCGTTCAGCTATATTTTGCACGGAATTGAACTAATTATATATCCTTAGTCTCATGTCATACACTTTTCAGGAAGGTTTTCTCTGTTCTCAAACATGAACACTTGGCTGCATCACAGATTTGGAAAAAATATAGCTTGGCTTGTTTTGTTTAACCGTTTTTTGTTTAAGGCGTGAGATCACAAATATGTGATTAGAATGTTCTAAACTGAGCATTCTAATGCTGATGTAACAATCACTACTGGTACTTGAATGTAATGGAGTTCTACCTAGAACACTGACTTAGAATTGTGAAAAAAACATTCCAGAAAACCTGCTCTTCAAAGGGTTAAGAGTTTTAACCGCGGGGTGGTGTGGTGTTTAAACCTGGAGGGTATCTACAGCCTCATCGTTAATAATGGTCAGGTGGACACCTGTAGTTCAGCTGGCAGGTTGGGCACTAGAGTGAACAGAAGTGGGTGTGCCCAGAAAAAGGCTAGCATACACCCTGCCCAATTTATGGAGGGTGCCTTATTGATGGGACAAGCCAGTTATAGTAAGATGTTCCAAAATGCGGAGAGATATGTGTGGGGGGGGGAAAAAAAAAACCAAGTTTCTGAGAGTGTTATGATTGACACGTCTGACTGGAACCAAACCCACCGCCCACAACCAAAAAACGTTCCCGCAATCCGCCTCTGCCTGCGCCTTTCAGAAAAGCCTCGTCCGGTCTCACAGAGGGGTCCAGAATTGGTTTTGGAGCAGTGTAATGAGCCGAGAGATTTTCGGAAAAAGGAGGGCTTTATCTCGGCCCGTTTCGCATGTCGACTGCTAGACGCCAGCCGCCATGAAATCTGGCCCCGTTTCAGTCCGTTTCATTCAAAGGTCGGCTCTGTAACTCAAACAGTGATGCAGTCGTACGTCTCCTTGCTCTGTTCCTCATCCACCCCATTAATTCCCCCCCCGCCAGCATCCACTAATATCATACGTAATTACCGTCCAGTGGTATGATTACATTGATGAAAAGCCTGGAACTGTTCATTGCGGTAGAAAAGGAATAATCTTTTTTTTGTCCAGGAGGGAAAATAAATTGTTCGGTACGTAAGTGAATTAGAATTTTGAACGCCTCAGATTCAGATTTATTATTTTAATCGTTCATTTGGTTACACCGACTTGCTGAACGGAGATAATCGACACTTTATTAATTCGTATTGCTGTACATTAACGGGACCAATTCGGTTTGACTTTGCCGAAGGCAGTGGCATTGCCAGCTCGGAATGAAACCTGCAATCACCTTGCATCACAGCGCTGCCCAGCGCCATGTCATATTGGAGTTATTCATTAAACCCTTTACGCTGTAAGGTCGCAAATATGTGATTAGAATGTTTTTAGCTGCACATTCTAATGCTGATGTACCCATCACTACTGGTAATTGAAAGCAATGGAGTTCTAGAGCACCGACCTATTATATAATTTTGAAAACAACATTCCAAGAAATCTACGATTCAAAGGGTTAAGTAGCCCAGGAGGAATCAGAATCCTCGGTCTGTCACAAAGTTGCATCATTAGACAGGAGAGCATGTCTCGCACACAGTCTAATAATAAAGTATAACCGCCCCTGTTGAATGCATCATCCTATTCGTTTGGCCCACTGACACACAGGTTCAGATGTGCTATACATAGGTATAGTTCTATATCTATAGAATAGAATAGAATAACTTTTATTTTCCCATTAGGGAACTTCAGTTGTAGCCCCAGCAACACCAAGAAAGACATAGACAGTGGGGCAGACCCACAACACACAAACGAACATATCAAATAAAGACATTAAATAGAATCATTGCATTAATAAAACTAATTAAGTGAATTAAAGTGGAATGCAGCCATAATTAAAAATAGCCCCCGCTGTCCCGAGATGTCCTATGATGCTATATATGTGCCCCAGTGCATGCTGGGACCCCCCCCCCCCACCGCAGGTCCATGAAGGAGCCCTAGGGGTCCTCAGTTGAATGGGGGAGGGGAAAGTCACCTTTTAATAATATTTAATCTCTTTTTTTGATATTTGATAAATATGTCCCTGTACTCCACAGGACTGTGGTGTCAACATTGCATGAAATAAACTTTGTCTGGTAAATATTGTGATGCAATTATTCATAAATGTAAGAATTATATAAAACACACTAATGAATGTGATTTTTAAAAATACACTAATGAACACACTAATGAATGTGATTTTAAAAAATGTTTATATTTTATGCTAGCAGGTCCACAGGGCTGGTTATTCTAGGGGAGTGTCGATTGTGACGTTGTACTTTGTCATGTCTTCCTGGCCTTAAATCTTAGACATAGCTTACTATGTGAACTAGACCCGATGTTCATGGCTATGGAAAGCTTCTGTGTATGATGGAACTGTACTTTATCTGACCTGTTTGTAGTTTGTAGTTTGTGTGACCTTTGTGCTGCGGATGGGAAGCGTCTGCTAAATGACTGTAATGTCATGTGACTCAGCGTGCACTTCCCCTCCCGTCCTGCAGGTGGCAGCTCCACAGACAGCGACTGCGCCTTCGAGGGAGACTACACGGTGCCCCCGCTGCCGGTGACGGAAGGCATGCAGCACATCCGCATCATGGAGGGCGTGTCCCGTTCGCTGCCCTCCTCCCCGCTGCTCACACACCAGGCCATCAGCATGCGGCTGCAGCCAATGAAGAGGCTCACAGGTAAGCCCCGCCCCCGTCCCGGCTCCTCCCACTCCGGGGCTCCGCCCACCATGACCTGGGCACACACACCCGCTCAACCCCTCCTCTCTGTTATGGGGGGAAGTAGCCATGGTGTCAGATTACCCCAGAGGTTTCCTTAGTCTATCCGAGCCCAAAACTAATTCAGTCTTTAAGGTTCGAAGCAGTGAAAAGAACGGTGTGAACTGTGAGAGACTACAGGGCCTGACTACATCAACGCAGATTACGAGCTTCTGGCACCTAATGTCCGTGTCCACAGTTCAGGAACTGGACCTGAACCCAGTGTACTGGTGTCGCAAGAGAACCGCGGTCTATGGAAGAGACCCAAACCCGAATTAATTATTTTTACCATACCCGTGAGACAGACTGAACCAGGCCCATCTCTCTGTTACTGCCGTGGAATGGCTCCTAGCACTAGGCCTGTATTATGATGAAGTTATATTGGCTTATGTTGTTTTTACCATGGCCTTTCTGCCATGCCAAACCCGTAATGGGGCCGTATCAGGGTAATATATTTCTCAGGGTCTGTCCGGGGCTCTGAAACTTTGAAACTTCACACAACCCACTTCTTAAAGAAACATGTTATCTGTGGCTCAGCCCTTATTAAAATATGGCCTATCATTTTCAAAATATGGCGTTAGAATGTTTAACACAACTAAACAAATTCATGTGCAATGTAACTAATGCAATGTGACTAATGTCAATGGAATTTGTATTATACTGTATACGGTTGAAGTCGGAAGTTTACATACACTTAGGTTGAACTCATTAAATCTCATTTTAACCACTCTACAGATTTTATGTTAGCAAACTATAGTGTTGGCAAGTCAGTTGTGTCATGCACAAAGTAGATGTCCTAAGTAATTTTTCCAACAATTGTTTACAGACAGATTATTTCACTTTTAATTCATTATATCACAATTCAAGTGGGTCAGACGTTTACACTAAGTTGACTGTGCCTTTAATTTTTTAATATTTGGTCGCATATCCTTTGGCTTTGCATGCCATGACTTCCTGATGTCTGTGACCCAACAACATCAAAAGACTCTTGATATCTTATTTTCTGGTACTCTTACAAACGATACTATAACGTCTCTGCATTTGAATGGATCTCTATGGAAATTGGGGGGTGGGACTAGATTTAGCTGTAAATTACACTGGAACAGTATGGAACACATAGTTGGCTAAATGGCTCTAAGTCATCAAGGGTCTGACGTATGAAACTAGCCTTAAATCATCACTCTGCTGTCAGAAATACAGTAGATATGATGGATAACTTGAAGGGTTTCTTCTCCTGACTTATTTTTCTATAGAGTTCAATAGGAAAATTTGTCAGGAGAAACAACCCTTAAAGTGATCCATCCATATATACTGCATATCTGGCAGCAGAGTGATGGTTTGAGGCTTGTTTGATACCTCAGACCCTTGATGACTTACAGCCATTTTACCAATCATGTATTCCATACTGTTCCAGCATAATTTACAGCTAAATCTAGTCCGACCCCCAATTCCCATAGAGATCCATTCAAATGCAGAGACGTTATAGTATTGCTTGTAAGAGTACCAGAAAATAAGATATCAAGAGTCTTTTGATGTTGTTGGGTCACAGACATCAGGAAGTCATGGCATGCAAAGCCAAAGGCTATGCAACCAATATAAAAAATGTAAAGGCACAGTCAACTTAGTGTATGTAAACTTCTGACCCACTGGAATTGTGATATAATTAATTAAAAGTGAAATAATATGTCTGTAAACAATTGTTGGAAACATTACTTGTTTCATGCACAAAGTAGATGTCCTAACTGACTTGCCAACACTATAGTTTGCTAACATGAAATCTTTGGAGTGGTTAAAAATGAGTTTTAATGACTTCAACCTAAGTGTATGTAAACTTTTGACCACAACTGTATATACAATATGTACATGCATCCTGGGCTTATATACAGTCAGTTATTTGCAAAGATTTATACAGTATATCGCAATCCACTTAGACTTGTCTGATGACCCACAGTTTGGGAACCACTCCGTTAACACGGTTCAGCTGTATCTGCATGTCTGAGAATGTGCGGCGTAGCTTTTCTGTTTATATTTGCTTTTCCGTGGCAGAATTCTGCCGCGTATACGACACTGTGAAGTTGACGTTCTGCCCGGCAGTAAAAATAACAACAACAAAAAAAATTGGCAAAACAAAAACGGAACAAGAATGTGCGTGCGGGGTTTAAAAAATGGACTGACTACACCGATGTTTACGTCTTAAGTTTTTGTACGGAATGCCTTTGCTTTTCGGCTTTTTGGAGCTTAAGAGCCGCAATCCCACAGCTGGCCACCAGAGTGCGCCACATACTCTTTTCTACTCTTTGTTCCCCCACTTTTCCCTCCAGTGGCGCTGCCTCGCCAAACTGAGGCGGGTGACTGGTAGAACATTTATATAATGCGGCGTGAGTGATTTAAATGGCGTAATTGCCCATCTTAAAGACCTGTCATTTTCACGGGGCTTTCTCGCTGGCGTTTGGAAGACGGCGCGTTTGCTCAGGTACGTCTCGGGAGCCGGGGGAGGGGTGGCGGTGCCGGCGTGGGGTTATGCAAATTAAATTTCACAGGGAACTGGAATCTTATCTTGTAAGAGCTGCTCTCTTTTCAACGGTGTTGACAACTTACTGTACGGCATTACAATGTTCTGTGTTCTTTTTCCACTGTGGTTGAAGCTGCTCGGTGCTGTACATATGAATGATTTTAATTGGGTGTTTTTGTCCTTTTTTAATTTGACACAAACATTCATGTTTTTTTTTGTTTTTTTAATTGCATGGCAGGAGATTGAATAGCCTTTCAAATTTCAAATTGGTTGGTTTCTGCATTGAATGTTCACCAGTACGCTATGTGCTGTGCGTTGTTTTGAAGTTAGCTGTTAGGTGTAGAGCGTTGTGGGGCTTTCAGCTTGTCAGGCAGGCTTTGCGCTTGTAATATGTGTTTTTTTCTGCGGACACGGTATGAATGTTATTACTATTTCAGTTTAATTCAGTCATGTGGGCAAGCCAAAGTGTGAGGTCACGCCCCATAGCGACCGATCGCAGCCGCGCAGGTGTTTGAGCATCGCGGTTTAATAGCTCAGTCACGCGTCTCTGTGCTCCCGTTCTGTGTCTGAGGGCTTAATGGGGAAGACAGCTGGAGGGTGGGCTTGGAGGTTCGGGGCTGCCCTGGACAGGCTGGATTGAGAGGCCTGTTTGCTAGAATGAGAACCTTCAGGTGTGCTTGGGAGGGGAGTACAGGAGTACCGTTGCCGCTTATAGGGTCCTATATGTTTTGAGGTGTCATGTGAGACACAAAGGCACTAC
>CM056387.1:22783659-22892940 GCA_029718625.1 Synaphobranchus kaupii
CACAAAACGTTTTCACAACGTTCCCACCCATTGGCAGTGGCAGGAGCGGTGTTCACACGAACACACCGATACTGACGCCCCGCATTCTCCTGCATCCTCCTGTTGTTGCCGTGACATCACTGTAACCATGGCGCCGAACGCTGTGGGGAATCTCATGCGCCTGTGTGGTTACCGCATCACCGCGCCCTTCTCTCGGTCTAACCCTTTTTATACAGTCTATGGGTCTGACACTGTAACTTACTGCCTGTGCAGTACTGAGGACGCCCTGTGTGAAAGGCTTGTGAATCACAGCAGGAAAAATAATACGCACCGCGCACACGCACTACCGTTTAATAATTCAGCAGCACGCAGCACACAGACAGGTTCGATCGAGTCAGGTTGCATTGTGGGACATTTTTTTTAATCTTTCCTCTTCCCCATTGTTCGTATTCTTCTTCCCACTGGTGAGTTTTTTTTATTTATTTTTTTTATAACTACCTCAATTGCTCGCTTTTTTGGGGGTTTTATGTCGATCTGAGAGTTCCTGAACCAGTGCAGTTACTCTTGAGCCCAGTGCAGTTACTCTGAGCCCAGTGCAGTTTCTCTTGAGCCCAGTGCAGTTTCTCTGAGCCCAGTGCAGTTTCTCTGAGCCCAGTGCAGTTTCTCTTGAGCCCAGTGCAGTTTCTCTTGAGCCCAGTGCAGTTTCTCTGAGCCCAGTGCAGTTTCTCTGAGCCCAGTGCAGTTACTCTGAGCCCAGTGCAGTTTCTCTGAGCCCAGTGCAGTTTCTCTGAGCCCAGTGCAGTTTCTCTTGAGCCCAGTGCAGTTTCTCTTGAGCCCAGTGCAGTTTCTCTTGAGCCCAGTGCAGTTTCTCGGTGCCCAGTGCAGTTTCTCTGAGCCCAGTGCAGTTTCTCTTGAGCCCAGTGCAGTTACTCTTGAGCCCAGTGCAGTTTCTCTGAGCCCAGTGCAGTTTCTCTGAGCCCAGTGCAGTTTCTCTTGAGCCCAGTGCAGTTTCTCTTGAGCCCAGTGCAGTTTCTCGGAGCCCAGTGCAGTTTCTCTGAGCCCAGTGCAGTTTCTCTTGAGCCCAGTGCAGTTTCTCTTGAGCCCAGTGCAGTTTCTCTGAGCCCAGTGCAGTTTCTCTTGAGCCCAGTGCAGTTACTCTTGAGCCCAGTGCAGTTTCTCTGAGCCCAGTGCAGTTTCTCTGAGCCCAGTGCAGTTTCTCTTGAGCCCAGTGCAGTTACTCTTGAGCCCAGTGCAGTTTCTCTGAGCCCAGTGCAGTTTCTCTGAGCCCAGTGCAGTTTCTCTTGAGCCCAGTGCAGTTTCTCTTGAGCCCAGTGCAGTTTCTCGGAGCCCAGTGCAGTTTCTCGGAGCCCAGTGCAGTTTCTCGGAGCCCAGTGCAGTTTCTCTGAGCCCAGTGCAGTTTCTCTTGAGCCCAGTGCAGTTTCTCTGAGCCCAGTGCAGTTTCTCTTGAGCCCAGTGCAGTTTCTCGGAGCCCAGTGCAGTTTCTCTGAGCCCAGTGCAGTTACTCTTGAGCCCAGTGCAGTTACTCTTGAGCCCAGTGCAGTTTCTCTTGAGCCCAGTGCAGTTTCTCTGAGCTCAGTGCAGTTTCTCTTGAGCCCAGTGCAGTTACTCTTGAGCCCAGTGCAGTTTCTCTTGAGCCCAGTGCAGTTACTCTTGAGCCCAGTGCAGTTTCTCTTGAGCTCAGTGCAGTTTCTCTTGAGCCCAGTGCAGTTTCTCTTGAGCCCAGTGCAGTTTCTCTGAGCTCAGTGCAGTTTCTCTTGAGCCAAGTGCAGTTACTCTTGAGCCCAGTGCAGTTTCTCTTGAGCCCAGTGCAGTTTCTCTTGAGCCCAGTGCAGTTTCTCTGAGCCCAGTGCAGTTTCTCTTGAGCCCAGTGCAGTTTCTCTTGAGCCCAGTGCAGTTTCTCTTGAGCCCAGTGCAGTTTCTCTTGAGCCCCAGTGCAGTTTCTCTGAGCCCAGTGCAGTTTCTCTTGAGCCCAGTGCAGTTTCTCTTGAGCCCAGTGCGGTTTCTCTGAGCCCAGTGCGGTTTCTCTGAGCCCAGTGCAGTTTCTCTGAGCCCAGTGCAGTTTCTCTGAGCCCAGTGCAGTTTCTCTTGAGCTCAGTGCGGTTTCTCTGAGCCCAGTGCAGTTTCTCTGAGCCCAGTGCAGTTTCTCTTGAGCCCAGTGCAGTTTATCTTGAGCCCAGTGCAGTTTCTCTTGAGCCCAGTGCAGTTTCTCTTGAGCCCAGTGCAGTTTCTCTGAGCCCAGTGCAGTTTCTCTGAGCCCAGTGCAGTTTCTCTTGAGCCCAGTGCAGTTTCTCTGAGCCCAGTGCAGTTTCTCTGAGCCCAGTGCAGTTTCTCTGAGCCCAGTGCAGTTTCTCTGAGCCCAGTGCAGTTTCTCTTGAGCCCAGTGCAGTTTCTCTTGAGCCCAGTGCAGTTTCTCTTGAGCCCAGTGCAGTTTCTCTGAGCCCAGTGCAGTTTCTCTTGAGCCCAGTGCAGTTTCTCTGAGCCCAGTGCAGTTTCTCTTGAGCCCAGTGCAGTTTCTCTGAGCCCAGTGCAGTTTCTCTTGAGCCCAGTGCAGTTTCTCTTGAGCCCAGTGCAGTTTCTCTGAGCCCAGTGCAGTTTCTCTTGAGCCCAGTGCAGTTTTCTCTTGAGCCCAGTGCAGTTTCTCTGAGCCCAGTGCAGTTTCTCTTGAGCCCAGTGCAGTTTCTCTGAGCCCAGTGCAGTTTCTCTTGAGCCCAGTGCAGTTTCTCTGAGCCCAGTGCAGTTTCTCTTGAGCCCAGTGCAGTTTCTCTGAGCCCAGTGCAGTTTCTCTTGAGCCCAGTGCAGTTTCTCTTGAGCCCAGTGCAGTTTCTCTGAGCCCAGTGCAGTTTCTCTTGAGCCCAGTGCAGTTTCTCTTGAGCCCAGTGCAGTTTCTCTTGAGCCCAGTGCAGTTTCTCTGAGCCCAGTGCAGTTTCTCTTGAGCACAGTGCTGAAAAGCCCTGGTGTTGGTCTGGGACTGGACTGGTCTAGATTTTGCAGAGCTGGAAGTACTGTAAATTATGATTTTAATATAATCATCATGTGTTCAAAGCTAAATCTCTCTTTAGAGCTATTACTCTGTGATTGATAGACACTGCCTTCATGCTGAGTGATTGAGGGATTGATTGGGGCAGCCTAGGGAACAACAGTGTTTTTTGACAACAGAAACAGACTGAGCAAGATAGATATCTTACAGACAGACAGAAAGATTGTCTGTCTGTCCGTTTAATAAACTATCTCTCTATGATGGTGGCTGCTAACCTTGTACGTTCCATACGCAAAGATAAGTAAAAGCAATGGAAGGAATGGTACGGTCTCCAGGAGTTTTTGATTATTCTAGGTGCATGCAGGCCATAGGCCCCATTAATGACTACAGTACAGTACTACAGTAGTGTGTGGATGTGAGTGGACTCCTATATGGACGCCTATTGGAGCCAGTGAGACAGGCTGTACTCAAAACGTGGTTTTCAATTCGCCTCTGTCATCAGAACAATGCAAGATTACACGCGCCGCTGTAACATGCAGTTCTGCCTGTAAACGCCACCGTTAAACGCTGAGATCATTACGTTAATGGGTTAGTCCGTTAGTCGTTATAGACTCTGCCAATAACGTGTGATCTTTTCACTGAGTTGAGACAAGCCAGTAGGGCCTTTTGCAAACTAAATTTTTTTTTTTTTTTTAATTCTCTGTGTTTTTATGCGTAATTACAGTTGGTCTGAAACGCACGGTACTTGTTACTCCCCTCGGTGCTCTTGTTGAAAACCTTCCTGCGGGGAATAGCCTCCGTCGGTCGCGTGTGGTTTGAGAACTTAGCTTACGGTGAAGTGCAATGTGTACGTCAGAATCAACCAGCCAGACTACCACTGTGGAATACACGGAGAATACAATTACTAAAGATTGCTAGTAATTTGAATTCCTGCGTATCCAGGCCGGGTCCATTTTCAGCAGTCCGCTGAAGGGAGTCTTCACTGTTTACCTGTGAAACATTTAAACCATGAAAGAACATTATTTTAACATTATTTTAACATTATTTTAAAGGAATTTGGTGTTTTCAGTTTCAGGCATGATTTATTTTCTTTTTAATGTTTTATCAAAAATGTCCACACACTTCATTTTTCGGCTAATACGGCTAATATAATGTCATCCTTAGTGTTTTTTAATTGGACTTTCACATAAATTTATTTAATTGCCACTCAACACATTTCTAGTACATGTATAGCATTTTAAATACAGTTTGTCTCTGAAATGAAGTCCTGATTTGATTGTGTTAACCTAGTTTGTGCCACTTATTTCTGTAAATTATGTGCAACAGTCACACTATCAGCGTTCAGCTATATTTTGCACGGAATTGAACTAATTATATATCCTTAGTCTCATGTCATACACTTTTCAGGAAGGTTTTCTCTGTTCTCAAACATGAACACTTGGCTGCATCACAGATTTGGAAAAAATATAGCTTGGCTTGTTTTGTTTAACCGTTTTTTGTTTAAGGCGTGAGATCACAAATATGTGATTAGAATGTTCTAAACTGAGCATTCTAATGCTGATGTAACAATCACTACTGGTACTTGAATGTAATGGAGTTCTACCTAGAACACTGACTTAGAATTGTGAAAAAAACATTCCAGAAAACCTGCTCTTCAAAGGGTTAAGAGTTTTAACCGCGGGGTGGTGTGGTGTTTAAACCTGGAGGGTATCTACAGCCTCATCGTTAATAATGGTCAGGTGGACACCTGTAGTTCAGCTGGCAGGTTGGGCACTAGAGTGAACAGAAGTGGGTGTGCCCAGAAAAAGGCTAGCATACACCCTGCCCAATTTATGGAGGGTGCCTTATTGATGGGACAAGCCAGTTATAGTAAGATGTTCCAAAATGCGGAGAGATATGTGTGGGGGGGAAAAAAAAAAACGAGTTTCTGAGAGTGTTATGATTGACACGTCTGACTGGAACCAAACCCACCGCCCACAACCAAAAAACGTTCCCGCAATCCGCCTCTGCCTGCGCCTTTCAGAAAAGCCTCGTCCGGTCTCACAGAGGGGTCCAGAATTGGTTTTGGAGCAGTGTAATGAGCCGAGAGATTTTCGGAAAAAGGAGGGCTTTATCTCGGCCCGTTTCGCATGTCGACTGCTAGACGCCAGCCGCCATGAAATCTGGCCCCGTTTCAGTCCGTTTCATTCAAAGGTCGGCTCTGTAACTCAAACAGTGATGCAGTCGTACGTCTCCTTGCTCTGTTCCTCATCCACCCCATTAATTCCCCCCCCCGCCAGCATCCACTAATATCATACGTAATTACCGTCCAGTGGTATGATTACATTGATGAAAAGCCTGGAACTGTTCATTGCGGTAGAAAAGGAATAATCTTTTTTTTGTCCAGGAGGGAAAATAAATTGTTCGGTACGTAAGTGAATTAGAATTTTGAACGCCTCAGATTCAGATTTATTATTTTAATCGTTCATTTGGTTACACCGACTTGCTGAACGGAGATAATCGACACTTTATTAATTCGTATTGCTGTACATTAACGGGACCAATTCGGTTTGACTTTGCCGAAGGCAGTGGCATTGCCAGCTCGGAATGAAACCTGCAATCACCTTGCATCACAGCGCTGCCCAGCGCCATGTCATATTGGAGTTATTCATTAAACCCTTTACGCTGTAAGGTCGCAAATATGTGATTAGAATGTTTTTAGCTGCACATTCTAATGCTGATGTACCCATCACTACTGGTAATTGAAAGCAATGGAGTTCTAGAGCACCGACCTATTATATAATTTTGAAAACAACATTCCAAGAAATCTACGATTCAAAGGGTTAAGTAGCCCAGGAGGAATCAGAATCCTCGGTCTGTCACAAAGTTGCATCATTAGACAGGAGAGCATGTCTCGCACACAGTCTAATAATAAAGTATAACCGCCCCTGTTGAATGCATCATCCTATTCGTTTGGCCCACTGACACACAGGTTCAGATGTGCTATACATAGGTATAGTTCTATATCTATAGAATAGAATAGAATAACTTTTATTTTCCCATTAGGGAACTTCAGTTGTAGCCCCAGCAACACCAAGAAAGACATAGACAGTGGGGCAGACCCACAACACACAAACGAACATATCAAATAAAGACATTAAATAGAATCATTGCATTAATAAAACTAATTAAGTGAATTAAAGTGGAATGCAGCCATAATTAAAAATAGCCCCCGCTGTCCCGAGATGTCCTATGGTGCTATATATGTGCCCCAGTGCATGCTGGGACCCCCCCCCCCCACCGCAGGTCCATGAAGGAGCCCTAGGGGTCCTCAGTTGAATGGGGGAGGGGAAAGTCACCTTTTAATAATATTTAATCTCTTTTTTTGATATTTGATAAATATGTCCCTGTACTCCACAGGACTGTGGTGTCAACATTGCATGAAATAAACTTTGTCTGGTAAATATTGTGATGCAATTATTCATAAATGTAAGAATTATATAAAACACACTAATGAATGTGATTTTTAAAAATACACTAATGAACACACTAATGAATGTGATTTAAAAAAATGTTTATATTTTATGCTAGCAGGTCCACAGGGCTGGTTATTCTAGGGGAGTGTCGATTGTGACGTTGTACTTTGTCATGTCTTCCTGGCCTTAAATCTTAGACATAGCTTACTATGTGAACTAGACCCGATGTTCATGGCTATGGAAAGCTTCTGTGTATGATGGAACTGTACTTTATCTGACCTGTTTGTAGTTTGTAGTTTGTGTGACCTTTGTGCTGCGGATGGAAGCGTCTGCTAAATGACTGTAATGTCATGTGACTCAGCGTGCACTTCCCCTCCCGTCCTGCAGGTGGCAGCTCCACAGACAGCGACTGCGCCTTCGAGGGAGACTACACGGTGCCCCCCGCTGCCGGTGACGGAAGGCATGCAGCACATCCGCATCATGGAGGGCGTGTCCCGTTCGCTGCCCTCCTCCCCGCTGCTCACGCACCAGGCCATCAGCATGCGGCTGCAGCCAATGAAGAGGCTCACAGGTAAGCCCCGCCCCCGTCCCGGCTCCTCCCACTCCGGGGCTCCGCCCACCATGACCTGGGCACACACGCCCGCTCAACCCCTCCTCTCTGTTATGGGGGGAAGTAGCCATGGTGTCAGATTACCCCAGAGGTTTCCTTAGTCTATCCGAGCCCAAAACTAATTCAGTCTTCAAGGTTCGAAGCAGTGAAAAGAACGGTGTGAACTGTGAGAGACTACAGGGCCTGACTACATCAACGCAGATTACGAGCTTCTGGCACCTAATGTCCGTGTCCACAGTTCAGGAACTGGACCTGAACCCAGTGTACTGGTGTCGCAAGAGAACCGCGGTCTATGGAAGAGACCCAAACCCGAATTAATTATTTTTACCATACCCGTGAGACAGACTGAACCAGGCCCATCTCTCTGTTACTGCCGTGGAATGGCTCCTAGCACTAGGCCTGTATTATGATGAAGTTATATTGGCTTATGTTGTTTTTACCATGGCCTTTCTGCCATGCCAAACCCGTAATGGGGCCGTATCAGGGTAATATATTTCTCAGGGTCTGTCCGGGGCTCTGAAACTTTGAAACTTCACACAACCCACTTCTTAAAGAAACATGTTATCTGTGGCTCAGCCCTTATTAAAATATGGCCTATCATTTTCAAAATATGGCGTTAGAATGTTTAACACAACTAAACAAATTCATGTGCAATGTAACTAATGCAATGTGACTAATGTCAATGGAATTTGTATTATACTGTATACGGTTGAAGTCGGAAGTTTACATACACTTAGGTTGAACTCATTAAATCTCATTTTAACCACTCTACAGATTTTATGTTAGCAAACTATAGTGTTGGCAAGTCAGTTGTGTCATGCACAAAGTAGATGTCCTAAGTAATTTTTCCAACAATTGTTTACAGACAGATTATTTCACTTTTAATTCATTATATCACAATTCAAGTGGGTCAGACGTTTACACTAAGTTGACTGTGCCTTTAATTTTTTAATATTTGGTCGCATATCCTTTGGCTTTGCATGCCATGACTTCCTGATGTCTGTGACCCAACAACATCAAAAGACTCTTGATATCTTATTTTCTGGTACTCTTACAAACGATACTATAACGTCTCTGCATTTGAATGGATCTCTATGGAAATTGGGGGGTGGGACTAGATTTAGCTGTAAATTACACTGGAACAGTATGGAACACATAGTTGGCTAAATGGCTCTAAGTCATCAAGGGTCTGACGTATGAAACTAGCCTTAAATCATCACTCTGCTGTCAGAAATACAGTAGATATGGATGGATAACTTGAAGGGTTTCTTCTCCTGACTTATTTTTCTATAGAGTTCAATAGGAAAATTTGTCAGGAGAAACAACCCTTAAAGTGATCCATCCATATATACTGCATATCTGGCAGCAGAGTGATGGTTTGAGGCTTGTTTGATACCTCAGACCCTTGATGACTTACAGCCATTTTACCAATCATGTATTCCATACTGTTCCAGCATAATTTACAGCTAAATCTAGTCCGACCCCCAATTCCCATAGAGATCCATTCAAATGCAGAGACGTTATAGTATTGCTTGTAAGAGTACCAGAAAATAAGATATCAAGAGTCTTTTGATGTTGTTGGGTCACAGACATCAGGAAGTCATGGCATGCAAAGCCAAAGGCTATGCAACCAAATATAAAAAATGTAAAGGCACAGTCAACTTAGTGTATGTAAACTTCTGACCCACTGGAATTGTGATATAATTAATTAAAAGTGAAATAATATGTCTGTAAACAATTGTTGGAAACATTACTTGTGTCATGCACAAAGTAGATGTCCTAACTGACTTGCCAACACTATAGTTTGCTAACATGAAATCTTTGGAGTGGTTAAAAATGAGTTTTAATGACTTCAACCTAAGTGTATGTAAACTTTTGACCACAACTGTATATACAATATGTACATGCATCCTGGGCTTATATACAGTCAGTTATTTGCAAAGATTTATACAGTATATCGCAATCCACTTAGACTTGTCTGATGACCCACAGTTTGGGAACCACTCCGTTAACACGGTTCAGCTGTATCTGCATGTCTGAGAATGTGCGGCGTAGCTTTTCTGTTTATATTTGCTTTTCCGTGGCAGAATTCTGCCGCGTATACGACACTGTGAAGTTGACGTTCTGCCCGGCAGTAAAAATAACAACAACAAAAAAAATTGGCAAAACGGAACAAGAATGTGCGTGCGGGGTTTAAAAAATGACTGACTACACCGATGTTTACGTCTTAAGTTTTTGTACGGAATGCCTTTGCTTTTCGGCTTTTGGAGCTTAAGAGCCGCAATCCCACAGCTGGCCACCAGAGTGCGCCACATACTCTTTTCTACTCTTTGTTCCCCCACTTTTCCCTCCAGTGGCGCTGCCTCGCCAAACTGAGGCGGGTGACTGGTAGAACATTTATATAATGCGGCGTGAGTGATTTAAATGGCGTAATTGCCCATCTTAAAGACCTGTCATTTTCACGGGGCTTTCTCGCTGGCGTTTGGAAGACGGCGCGTTTGCTCAGGTACGTCTCGGGAGCCGGGGGGAGGGGTGGCGGTGCCGGCGTGGGGTTATGCAAATTAAATTTCACAGGGAACTGGAATCTTATCTTGTAAGAGCTGCTCTCTTTTCAACGGTGTTGACAACTTACTGTACGGCATTACAATGTTTTGTGTTCTTTTTCCACTGTGGTTGAAGCTGCTCGGTGCTGTACATATGAATGATTTTAATTGGGTGTTTTTGTCCTTTTTTAATTTGACACAAACATTCATGTTTTTTTTTGTTTTTTTAATTGCATGGCAGGAGATTGAATAGCCTTTCAAATTTCAAATTGGTTGGTTTCTGCATTGAATGTTCACCAGTACGCTATGTGCTGTGCGTTGTTTTGAAGTTAGCTGTTAGGTGTAGAGCGTTGTGGGGCTTTCAGCTTGTCGAATGTAGGAAGGCAGGCTTTACGCTTGTAAAATGTGTTTTTTTCTGCGGACACGGTATGAATGTTATTACTATTTCAGTTTAATTCAGTCATGTGGGCAAGCCAAAGTGTGAGGTCACGCCCCATAGCGACCGATCGCAGCCGCGCAGGTGTTTGAGCATCGCGGTTTAATAGCGTCAGTCACGCGTCTCTGTGCTCCCGTTCTGTGTCTGAGGGCTTCATGGGGAAGACAGCTGGAGGGTGGGCTTGGAGGGTTCGGGGCTGCCCTGGACAGGCTGGATTGAGAGGCCTGTTTGCTAGAATGAGAACCTTCAGGTGTGCTTGGGAGGGGAGTACAGGAGTACCGTTGCCGCTTATAGGGTCCTATATGTTTTGAGGTGTCATGTGAGACACAAAGGCACTACAGAGCCTCTGTCCAATCAGAACTGCCGTCCAATCAGAATCCTGTGATTTCGCCAGCAGTCCGTGTGCCCTGTTTTCCCTCTACCTCTCTATGCTCCTTTTTTGTCTTTCGCATTCTCTCTCTCTCTCTCTCTCTCTCTCTCTCTCTCTCTTTCTCTCTCTTTCTCTTTCTCGGTCTCCTTCTTGCTCTCTCTCTTTCTCCCTCTCTTTCTCTCTTTCTCCCTCTCTCTCTCTCTCTCTCTCTTTCTCTTTCTCTGTCTCCTTCTTGCTCTCTCTCTTGCTCTCTCTCTTTCTCTACCTCCCACTCCATCCCCCACTTTATTTGTCTCTCACCGGCTTGCTCTCCTTTGATCTCTCTCTTTCTCTCTCTCTCTCTCCTTCTCACACACTCCCTCCCTCTCCTGCAGACACTGCAAGGAGAGTGCCATCTCCCCACCCACCTCCTCTCCCCACCTCCTCTCTTCTCCTCTCCTCTTTCCCTGTGTTACATAAGCCAAGCGGAGGAGTGCATCTCTGCTCCTCCCCTGCTCCGGCTCACGCCTCCTCCTCCCTCACCTGCTCTCCTCCTCCCTCCCACCTCCCCCCACTCCCGCGCCTCCCCCCTCAGCTCCTCATTAACTCTGAGGGCGGTGTTTCCCAAAAGGCGTTTATCTAGATAAAGATTTAGATAAAGATCATCTTTAGGCTATTTTGCTTTTATATTACTTTCATTGTTTGTTTGTTTTTTGTCTTACTTGTATTATCTTTTTCTATGTAATGTCAGTAAATTTGAATCATTTTAATCATAAAATTAATGAAACACAAAACACTCTAAGATGGTCTTAACTCTTAAGATCCTTTTGGGAAGTGGAGCCCGGATTGAAAAAGCACTTCATTGGTATGAAATACATTTGTAAATATTACCAAATATTACCAGGCCTGTAAATGATCAATAAATGCTATGTATAACTGGGGCAACACATAATAATAAGGAGAAGAGCCATGTCTTTGTGGTGTCAGCTGTTTCTGTTGCAAGGGTGCGATCACAGAGCCTGTGCTTGGTTCTGTGCTTGGTTCTGTGCTGATCTATGGTCTCTTTCTGCTATTTCCAAAGGGAATCCGTTTCGTTTTGTGTTTTGATGGCATCGTCCCCACATCTCAGATGAGTGGTTTTGCTTTGTTTCATAATTAGGTTTCGGGATGATGACAGAGAAGTGAAATCAACGTGAAAGAGCTTACCTTTTTACAGGTGAGAGGGGGGGGGTTTAAGAAAGAGCTTACCTTTTTACAGGTGAGAGGGAGGGGTTTAAGAAAGAGCTTACCTTTTTACAGGTGAGAGGGGGGGGTTTAAGAAAGAGCTTACCTTTTTACAGGTGAGGGGGGGGGGGTTTAAGAAAGAGCTTACCTTTTTACAGGTGAGAGGGGTTTAAGAAAGAGCTTACCTTTTTACAGTTGGGGGTGGGGGGGGGGTTGGGTTTAAGGAGTAAAAATCAATGAACAGCTGATTGAGTCACACTGAATGCACTTAGGTGAAAATGGTTGCGAAGCTAACCTGCAAAATACCATGAGCAATAAATTCAATGCTTTATTGGGGCGATTTAAACGGGGCAACAATGAACATGGCTAAAACTAATGCCTGTGCTGAATCCATCCATCCGTCTATGTACATGCATGCATACATCTGTCACTACATGCATACATCTGTCACTTTCTTTGTCTCTTTTTGGTTGCCATGGAGACGGTTGCCATGTGAGATGTTTACATTATTCCACTGCATCTGTCAGGTTTTCCCTCTTTCCTTGTCTAAATGGAGTCGTCTTGTTCATTTGTTTATTTCCTTTTTGACTTCGGCTGCAATTGTCTGATTTCTGTGGCCTTATACCGAGCTGTTAATGATAAATTAAACCGTCTTTACAGGGCTGTGAAGTGCACAAGCCACACTGGCCATGGTGGCCTCCGAGGCTGATGGATACAGTTAATTCATTTGATTTGGTCAGCATTTCGCCAGTAAAATACTGCGTATTCGGCAGCAATGACCAAAACGACTGGTGCCCTTTTAAGCCTGTGAGTGAATCCTATCATCTTCATTCCACTCACTGCCCTGCCTCGCCTGTTCAGTTAGCATATCCAAAATCCATTTTCAGTTTTTCTACTTATTTTCTGAAAGGAAAAGGCAGTTCTGTACTGATTTGTCTTATTGCAACTATTTGAGCTTGAAGAACATTGCCCCTCTGATTTCCGCTAATATCGATGGTGGATTAAGAGAGTCTGGCACATTGACCTGTGATTTCCGCTAATATCTATGGTGGATTAAGAGGGTCTGGCACATTGACCTGTGATTTCTGCTAATATCTATGGTCTATCTATCTATCTATCTATAATATCTTCCTAGTTACACCAGGGAGTTTTTCCTTGCCACTGTTGCCCTTGGCTTGCTCTTGTGGGGGGGTTTAGGCTGGGTTTTGCTGTGAAGTGCATTGTGACAACTTGTTGTGAAATGCGCTATATAAATAAATATTGATTGATTGATTGATGGTGGATGAAGAGAGTCTGGCACATTGACCTCTGATTTCCGCTGATATCTATGGTGGATGAAGAGAGTCTGGCACGTTGCCCTCTGATTTCCGCTGATATCTATGGTGGATGAAGAGAGTCTGGCACATTGCCCTCTGATTTCCGCTGATATCTATGGTGGATGAAGAGAGTCTGGCACATTGACCTGTGAATGCCGCTGATATCTATGGTGGATGAAGAGAGTCTGGCACGTTGTCCTCTGATTTCCGCTAATATCTATGGTGGATGAAGAGAGTCTGGCACGTTGCCCTGTGAATGCCACTAATATCTATGGTTGATTAAGAGACTGCGGCACATCGCCCTCTGATTGCGGCTAATATCTATGGTGGATTAAGAAAGCCAGAGACAAGCCTCACAGATTGTGTATGGTAACCAGACTGTCAGCTCCAATATTCCTTTCATCCTCTAGATCCTGTGCTACCTACTACAGCAGGTTCCACCCTATATTAGGTTGCAGGGTGGTGCATCGATCTTATGGAGGGCATATGCTGAAAATTAGACATGCGGGGTGTGGGGGGGGGGGGTATGGGCTCAAATAGGCTGAAATAAAGAGTTAAAGATGGATTAACCCTGTGAAAACTACCGTGTGCCAAATGCGTCTGGCAGAACCTTATTCTGGGATTGTCCATATTTTGAATCCGATAAAAGATAAAAAGAAATAACGGGCCTCTCTGTGCTGCCGCCGTTACCGCTACCGCTGTAAACAAAGCTACTGCCGTTTCCATGGCGAGCACAGGGCCACTGAAGCGGGGTGAGGACAGGCTTTGATGTGATGTAACCACTTATAGGTGCCAAACAGGAAGTGCACACCAACGGGCGGCTATATCTGGCTCTGGTTTAGCATTCGTGTGTCATGTGTGAATACGCTAACAGCCAAAGCCGGGGTGAAATTGGCATTTCGGTTAAAGGCAGTGGGGTTTTTGGGCAGAAATGTTGTTGCAATGGCAGGAGGGCTAAGGGTGGGGGTGGTTGGGGGGGGTCGTGAACTAGTGAATCTTGAAGAGATTGCAATATAACAGTGGCGCTCCTTGACAGCCGACTGCGCAAACCAGTAGAACAGTAAGTCTGTGGGAACAAATCTATTCCGGGATTTTATTTATTTATTTATTTATTTTTAACATAATTTAAAGGAGACAGTCGAACATTGGGGGGGATGCGTCACAGTCTTCCTACGAACCCTGAAAGAGGGAGACGCAGCCCCGACAAACAGCTGCTCACCCCAGAGTGTGGGGGTCCCAGGGTTACACAAGGACAGAAAAGACTGAACTATTTTACCCATAATCCTCCACTGCGCAGGTACTGCTGAACCTGTTCTTAACTCTCCTGCCCTCTCAGTAATGGAAGTAATAAAGTAATAATAATACATATTTTTTTCTCGGTTAGCAGGATCAGGTGGCAGTATTCCTTTAATAACTCCTTCCTTACCCTCCACCCATCAGCTCTGCCCCTCCTCCCCATGCTGTTACCATGACAACTGCAGCACTGCACCATTCATCTGCTTCAGACCCTGGGCTCCGGCTCACACTGACGCACACACACACACACACACACACACACACACACACACACACACACACACACACACACACACACACACACACACACGCGCGCACACACACACACGCACACACACACACACGCACACACACAGACACACACACACACACAGACACACACACACCCACACCCTCGCGTGTATGCACAGACTCACACACACACACACACACACACACCCTCGCACACACACAGGCTCACATGCACACACACACACATGCACACACACATGCACGCACTCACACGTGCGGGCACACGCACATGCGCACGAGGGGGAACTAGAGGGAGAGCAACACTCTCCTCCTTCGTCCTCTGTCACATCTTCCGCTCCCTCGTCAGAGAGAGGGAGGGATAGAGAGAGGCAGAGAGAGAGAGGGAGGGAGAGGCACAGAGAGAGGGAGGGAGAGAGAGTGAGGGAGAGGCACAGAGAGAGGCAGAGAGAGGCACAGAGAGAGGGGATGAGTGTGTAAGCAGTCAGTCGCGGGATGTTCCCTCCATGTCCCGTATCCCTGTGGGGACTGTGAGGGTGCCCCGGGTGTTCCTCTCTGTCCCAGCTACAGATTCCCCGGAGATTTACCGGGACACACAGGCACAAAACGGGACTTGATCCCAGCTGGGATTGTCTCTCCCAAGGAAGGAACTTTCAGTGTTTTTGTATTTTTTTTACTTTTTAAAATTTTTTTAATTTAATTTTTGGGAAGCACCGGCTGGCGTTGTTTTGATGAACTGGTCGCCGTTCGGGGCAGAAGGACTAATTGTGTTGCTCGACGGGGAAGCTGGGAGTTGGTGTCCCTCTCCAGCTGGGCAGAATGTGGGCCGTGATTTGAGAACGGTGAGCCTCTCTCTCTATCTTTCCCCCCCTCACCCTCTCTAACTCTCTCTATTCCTCACCTTCTGTCTCTCTCTGTTTCTCTCTTTCTCTCTCTATCACTTTCCCTGACTCCTCTCAGAGATCAAGGCCTGTCCCTTGTGTCTCAGAGATGGGATGACTGTTCAGCCCTATGATGAAGGTGGTGGTCGGCTCCTCTCTGGCCTGCTTTTCTGTGGCTATAGCAGTGTTAAGGTATCTAAGGCCTGGTGTTTGTGTGGAAAAATGAGGAAGTGTTCAGGTATCTAAGGCCTGGTGTTTGTGTGGAAAAATTAGGAAGTGTTCAGGTATCTAAGGCCTGGTGTTTGTGTGGAAAAATTAGGAAGTGTTCAGGTATCTAAGGCCTGGTGTTTGAAGGAGAGAATGAGGAAGTGTTAAGGAAGGTAAGGCCTGGTGTTTGAAGGACAGACTGAGGTGTTGTTACGGTACCTAAGGCATTTGGCATTTGAAGTGGTGATGGAGTTATGTATTTTTGAAACGCGCTGCATTGCATGCTGGGAGAGCAGATTCCTTATTTGTGTGACGCCATCCATCGTTTGTCCTGTTTTTCCTACCTTATGTGGTCCGTCTCTTAGTGTGGGTCAAGACTGGATGTGTGTGGATTGAATTTGTGTGTCTGTCTTGTCTCTTTCCATAAACTGCGTATGTGCACGTGTGTTTGTATGGGCACGTGTGTGCTCTGGTTTGTTTCTAGGTGTGTGTGTGTGTGTGTGTGTTCTGTGGCGGGTATAATGTACGCGTGTGGGAATGTTCTCCTCATGAGAACAGCAGAGCCCGAGGTCCCCCGCTCTCCTACTGCAGGGAGAGAACAGAATGTTTCAGGAGGGTGTCCATGGGAACACGTGACATCACCAGCGGGCTCACAGTGGTCCCCGGGGGAGATTGCGACTGCGCAGAGGAGGCTCAGAGGAGGCTCAGAGGAGGCGCAGAGGAGGCTCGGGTGGGAGGCTCCATGCCAGCTGTCACCGCGTTAGGGAAGGAGGAAGAGCCAGCTGCCCACCGGCCCCTCGTCTTCATCGTTCCGCCAAACGCCCACTCAGCCCTCGCCCTGTCGCGAAAGCTCTAACCCACGCGGAAATAAGAGACGGGCGACGTACCTGAGGGCGACGGCTAAGGCCCGTTATCCCCCCAACGGCCCGGCTGACCCTGGAAGCTGTTGCCGTGGCAACTGGCATGCAGCATTCATCTATGACGAGCCACACAAAAAGAGTTTGCAAATGGGTGACATCGGCGACACCGAACCTCTCTTCATAGCCGTCACAAGGCCCTGCCCCCCCCCTCCCAGTGATTCCCAGTAAAACTGCCCCTGTTGTGATGGGCAAAGCTGGCCCTTTGTACGAATTAATTACAATGCAGAGTGTCCGTCCGTCAGCCTGTGTCCAGGTTACCCTCAGAAGGTCTGGCCAACGACAGAGCAGAAACAAACCTGCGTTGGTGACGATTCTCATGTTGTGGCCCGTGCAGATTTGAATATCCATGCTATTGTGTATTCCACACAATCTGAGAATCCTTGTTCTATTGTGCTGGGACACAGTGACCGGACTCTGGGTTGTGGCGTGGGTTTTTACAGACCTGAACACTCTGTTCCCCCCCCCCCCCCGAGCGAATATAACAAAACCCTTTCATGTGCCTGTACTGCTCGCATCCTCCGTAAGCTTCTGTAACGATGGGCTAAGATGTCCGCCAGAGTGCAGGTTCAGGTAGTGCTTTGAATCTGGGAAGTGTAGTCCTGAGGCTAATCTTTTCATGACTTATTTGCTTGTCCAAGGCAATGTACATCTGGTGTGCCGTCCATTATACAGTCAGATATTAACGGAAGCGGTTTAGGAGAAGTGCCTTGTGGAGGGGGCCACAGCAGTGGTGCACAGAGCAGGATTTGAACCCGCATGTCTGTAGTTCCCCTTAGCAACTGTTTAGCTGCTGCACTGTTTAC
Organism: Synaphobranchus kaupii; assembly: GCA_029718625.1. Taxonomy (NCBI): domain Eukaryota; kingdom Metazoa; phylum Chordata; class Actinopteri; order Anguilliformes; family Synaphobranchidae; genus Synaphobranchus; species Synaphobranchus kaupii. The sequence continues at coordinate 22,800,926 of CM056387.1, forward strand.
AGGCACAGTATTGCAAAAGAGAGGGAACAAACATTTATGTTTTGAAAGAAATATATTTTTTTAATGCATAAAAAACAACCAACAAAAGATCACTGAAAACGAGTACATTTGATTTTATTGTCCATCCCCATAAAAAATGTGGGGGTCAGTGCCACGCCCCTTTTCAGTAAGTAGTCATGTCATGAAAGATGGCAGTCAGAGCAGAGGTGTGGGCGTGTCGGTAAGATAACTGTGTGTCCAGTGCAGTAGGGTTGTTTCATGAACATGGAGACAATTGGACATTCCGAATTGGAATGATTTTATTTTTTTTTTAAAAGGTGTGGCCGTGTCGAACCCCGCATCCTTGGCCTGCGCTGCGGGTGTCGATTAGGCGGCTCCCTGCTGCCATTGTGGAGCTCGCCACCGCGTCTGAGAAGAGTTATGTTCCTCCACGCGGGATGTCGGGCTTCCTGTTTCCTCTCGTAAATCTTCCTTACGTGTGAAAGCGGATCCGTACCGCGTAGAGGGAGCCAGGTGGTCCGAGTTCGGTGTTTTGGTGTTTCGTGAAGCCCGACGCCTTCGATGCGAGAGCAGTGAGATCTGACCCGCCACTTTAAAAACCGTGTTCATTTTGGGCTTAGGTGGTGATGCGAGGGGACGGATTAGGAATTCTGGGAATGAGGAGGGGAACATCGCTTGTAGCAAAGATTGTATAGAGTGACCAGATGCGCAGTTCTGTATTCTTATCATTGAAAGTGTCCATACCAAGCTGAAATTTTTATGAATATTCATGAAGTGGGTGTGGACAATACTGTTGCAATACTCCATTAACATTTTAAGCTGTAATGTTGTAGATGAAACTGGGGTGTGTCCCAATACTCGAAAAAATGCACCCTCCTTTCCTCCACTACCATCTCCTCTCCTCTGTGCCCCGGAAATGGATCTTTGTGTTTTAATCTAATGTTGCTGATTAGGTTTAGTGCTGAATTAGCGAACAAGCTAACGGTGAGCCATGGTTTAATACTGAATTAGCGAACAAGCTAACGGTGAGCCTTGGTTTAGTGCTGAATTAGCGAACAAGCTAACGGTGAGCCTTGGTTTAATGCTGAATTAGCGAACAAGCTAACAGTGAGCCATGGTTTAGTGCTGAGTTAGCGAACAAGCTAACAGTGAGCCATGGTTTAGTGCTGAGTTAGCGAACAAGCTAACAGTGAGCCATGATTTAATGCTGAATTAGCGAGCAAGCTAACAGTGAGCCGTGGTTTAAATTTAGTGCTGAGTTGGCTGTAGTCTCTGTTGTGCATTATGATGATATTTTCTGTATATGGTAGCCCAAAGCTAGATGCTCTACCTTTATTTTCCACAGGACTAAAATGCACTAAACGTGTTGCTGCATTGCGGCTTGGCTTATCGTGGAATGAGCAGCTAAGTGCTGTGAGGAATTGGAAGCGTTTACACTATTTTGGGGGAAGTTCTTTTTTCGCGGAATCTGCAGAATCTGAGCCGGGCTTTTAAACAACAGTTCTGCGGTCAGAGGACCAGCTCCACAGACGCTACTGCTCATCTGCGTTCTTACTGCATGTTTACGTGTTCCTTTTTCCTGTCTTAGTGTGTTTGTGTGTGTGTGTGTGTGTGTGTGTGTGTGTGTGTGTGTGTGTGTGTGTGTTTGTGTGCATGTGTGCGCGACTGTGTGTTTGTGTTTTTGTGGGTTTTGAGTAAACAAAATTAAGTCAAGTTCTAAAATGGTTCAGTTTTGAAGTTAGTATGAGTAACTGAAAAACAAAGAAATGATCTGCTTCTGTTCCAAGTCCCTGGAATAAAAAAGACGACTTGGCTGCTTTTCAAATACTGACCTGAAAGGCATTGTTTTTACATACAGAATGCAAATGATTAATTACAGATACTGAAGTAAATAATTTACCATGTGAAATTATTCAGTGTAAGACAAGACGGTTACATTCTTTGTGGCTCTTAAAAAATATATACTAACTGGGTTATAGCTATTCTGCTCAGCCAGGTTCTATGACAGACTAGCTTGTTAAATTTTCATGGCATATTGGCTCTGTTTTTCTGTACAGCATTACTAGGCAGTGAGGAAAGCCGTTCGGAAGCCAAGCTCTGTCTCTGGCAGTTTTGAACAGTTACTCTTTGTAGCGGTGATCTCAGTTGTTGTAGCGCCCTGGTATTGAAATCGCGGTCCTCAAGGGCCAAGAACTGCTGGTTTTCCATCCCCACTTTACCTGGGAGTCAGGTGTGAAGACCGTCTGGCCAATCGGTAGCACTAATTGTTCAGTTAATTACCTGGGAGAAAAGAAAACCAGGGCCTTGATTGGATTTGAATTTGAATATCAATGCGACAGTGTATTCCACGTAATTTGCGAAATCCTTGTTCGACTGTGCACGACAAAGACCAGACTCTGGGTTGGGGGGGGGGGGGGGGGGGGGGGGGGGGGGGGGGGGGGGGGGGGGGGGGGGGGGGGGGGGCGTGTTTAGGGCAGTTACCGCCCCCAGACCTGAACCCCACTGCTGTTTGATCTTTGTTGCTCTGACCACTGTGTTACCCCGAGCGAATACCAAAACCCCTTCCTTAAACTTAACTGCTTTTTATCCTTCTTCAGCTTCTGTAACAAGAGGCAAAGATGTCCTCCAGTCTGGCTTTTCTGTATAACAAAAAATACAACCCCAAAAAGATGAACAGCAGCTCGGTAAAGAAGGGGTTGTTGGGAAGGGAGTGTTCCCCCGCTCTTGACGTTACATTTTTAACGTTATTTCGGTTGTATTTAATGATTGTTCCTGGGTTGCTGGTGGGCACATGATCACTTCCATTCGTTGAGTGAATGGCCGTGAGTGTGAGTGTGTGCCAAACCGTTTTTTTCTTTTTGTGAGTTTGTTGCTGAAATTTTGGGGCTCTATATTGCCTGCAGCGTGTGGGTTGTACAGTAACACTAGGCTGACCTTTGAACCCGCTGTTCGGAAGGTAATGTTCAGTCTGTTCCCGCCCACTTCCGGGTGTCAGTGTGGCATTCATGTAGTTCAACAGTGATATACAATGCATGCGTAATATTTGAACACATCCGTTTTTAATGCTTTGAAGAGTTTTTTTTTACATTTTACACTTGAATTCTTGAATTCCCCTTAATTAGAATGTTCTTAACTGAACATTCTAATGCTGATGTAACAATCACCCACTGGTAACTGAAAGCATTAGAATGTTCTGTGAAGAACATTAAAGGAATTCAAGTGTTCCAAACATGGTCAACCTGGCCACAAAAAAAAAAAATAATCGCAGTGTATGCTCCTATCAGGGTTCCAGCACTTTCTTCAAAAGAAACACATTCTTCTTTAGTTTTTTTCTCCCCTCTTTTAAAAAAAATAAACTGTAGACTTCCCCACCAATATCAGTTTGAAGTTTTCTGTGCGTTGGGTATGCTAACAGTGAGAGCCACAGCTGGGCTGGTAGTAATGTGTGTGGACAATGGGCTGCAGCTTGCGTAGGAGGAATCGATAACATGATAATGGAGCACTTGTAGAAAGCTGGGATTGTGTGTTTTTTAAAGTGTGAAACACGATCCCCTGACGCGCCCCCCGTCCTGTTGTGACCCGCTCACTACGGACAGCGGGGTCAAAGGGCAGTGACCCCACTTCCCAGCTTGGCCTTGCGCCTGTGGCCTAACAACTGGGTAACCCAACCCACCCCAGGGTAACCCAACCCCTGACCATTCCCCCCACACGTCTGATAAGCATTTCCATCTGTGCTATGGGCCTACCCTCACTCACAAGCCCTTCCTCTCTCTCTTTCTCTCCCTGTACCTCTCTCTCTCTCTCCCTCCCTCTATCTCTCTCTCCCCCCCCCATACGTCTCTCTCTCTCTGTACACCTCTCTCTCTCTCTCTCTCTGTACCCCTCCCTCTCTCTCTCTCTCTCTCTCTCTGTACCCCTCCCTCTCTCTCTCTCTCTCTCTCTCTTTCCCTGTACCTCTCTCTATCTCCCTCTACCTCTCTCTCCCCCCTGTATGTCTCTCTCTCTCTGTACCTCTCCCCTCCCTCTGTCTCTGTCTCTCTCTCTCTCTCTCTCTCGTTTGTCTCTGTGTATATGTGCGGTTTCTTGCTCCCAGCCCCCCTGCGGAAAGCAATGTTTGTGGAGGGCCCTCGCATTCCAGACTCGGAGCTAGGCTCCCCTACACACACCTCCTCCCCTGCCGAGACCCCCGACCTGGATCCGTACTGCCCCGGTAAGCTCTCTCTCTCTCCGGATCCACCACAGACCTAAACACCTGCTTAGACGCTTAGACGTGTGCGTGTATATGTGTATGCGTGTGTGCGCGTGCATGTGTGTCTGTGCATGTGTGTGTGCGTGTGTGTGTGTGTGTGTGTGTGTGTGTGTGTGTGTGAGAGAGCTGTGGGTTCTGCGGTATCTTTAATGAGGTCCGGGCAGTGCAGTGAGGTCCCTGTAAGTTTTGGGGGTTTGTCGCCACCCCTGTGTTATTTTCCTCTCGGTCCCTCCCTCCTGCTGTGGTACTTGGACTCGTTTTGCTTTGGGGTTCTGCTGCGATCGAAGCCAGCGGTGAATCTGAAATCCTGAGGAGCTACTGCTCCCACCCTCCACTCCCCACAACCGCAAAAAAACGGAGAAGAGTCCGGATAAAATGGCGCAACTCAACAACTAAGGGCGGAATACCGGGGGGGGGGGGGGGGGGCGGGACCCTCTCACCCCCCCCCTAACCTCGCTCTCCGCGGCGACGCCTTTTTTTCCCACGAGCGGTCTCGCTGCCTTCTGGAATCCTGTCGTCCTGCGAGAGAGAGGTTTGCGCGAGGATTTTGGCGAGTCGAGGGCTAACGGGAGAGCCGGCGCTTGAAGTTTCTGTTCTAGAGGGTGTCGTCACGTTGGCGCGGGGCGGGGGGGTGCGTCATGGCGACCGGAGTCACCCGCCGGCCCCCTTGCTTTAAACTGCTGCTGGACCTGTGCTGCCCAGCCTGTGTCACCGGCGGGCCCTCCGGGCGGGGGCCGGCTTCGTAGCCGCGGCGGAGGGAGGCGGAGGTGAGGACCCGAGGAAGAGCGCCAGCTCCTCTTCGCAAAAAAACCGACGGTCTGCCACCCTGGCGTATTTTAGCGCCTCTGCGTCATCGTCCCGAACATCGCGCCCAGAGCCGTGTCGTGAGCAGACGCTCGGCTGGAGGAGGGAGCAGAGCGCCGGGGGGAGGTGCGGGCAGTCGGGCAGTCGGTCGCCCTGGTTACACGCGTTACGCGCGGGCGACAAGAGAGGGAGAGCGATGTGATGGTGAAGGCTGGGCTCAGCCAGGGACGTTTAACCCCGTTAACGTTGGGTTCCCGGCGTTGGCCTGGCGCGTTTTCTCCTCCTAGAGGTCGTATGGATGGGTGGAGCGAGGCAGCCGCCACCTCCTCACAGAGGTGGAAAATCCAGGTACAGAAATTAAAAGTCCCTCCCCAGTATTTTGTTCCAGTCACCTGGATTTCCTAATGGCAGGACCCTTTACTTTATGACCTCTGGGCTTTCCACCTCTAACTTCTCAAAGGTTAGGGTTAGGGTCACTCAAAGGTGCACAGATACTCCCTCACAGCCCGTCCCCATAGCGACGGGACGGCCTTTATTTTGACGACCCGTGTTTGGATTTGTGTGTACTCGTGAGTCTGTCTGCGTGTTCTCTCTGGGGTGAGGGTGCTGATGGGAGGAAGCGCAGGAGGTGTCTCTGTTAGGGCTGTGGAAGGAGGAGGCGCAGGAGCTGTCTCTGTTAGGGCTGTGGAAGGAGGAGGCGCAGGAGGTGTCTCTGTTAGGGCTGTGGAAGCATCTCATTGGAAGATGGTCCCAGTGCTCTACTGACTCACGCTGGTTTATAAATATTATTTGGGTTCTGCAGCGAGCGTCACTGTGTTAATAATGGAAGCTGTGTTACCCACAAGCACCCTGTCGCTACAACAGAAGGAGAATAGTGCTTCTGGTTGGAAAAAATAAAAAGGTTAAAAATATTTTTCTACACTTTTTACCCTGTGTAGAAGCAAGCTATCACAGACATGCTCACTGAATAGGGTGGGCTGAAGAATGGCTGTGAGATCAGACACCGAAAGGCGGTACCAGCCCGACCCCGTTCCGGGCCTGAGACTATGAGCCCGATTCCATGCGGAGCAGTCGGCGAGGGTAGGGTCGGGTGATGAGGGCGGTGATGAGATTCGTCCCAAATGCGAAACCAGGGTGACGGGACGTATCATTGGTCGTCTGCGAGTCTGTACGCCACCTGTTCTCTCACCTGATTGGTCCTCCTTTGTCATTGCCGTTGTCATGTTCTAATAGCCTAATATTACTGTTATTGAGCCTTATATTTGTATTAGCAGAATTATTGAAGTTCAATGTGTTTCTCATAACCGTTGTTGTGAAGGAAGGAATCACAAAGGAAAGTTTTAAAAAAAAAAGAAAAAAAAGAAAACTTCCTTATATGATGCTTGAAAGATTGAGGTTTTTCTGAGTACTGTTCAAAAGCCCTTTGGAAAAAGCACTAGTTGAGTTGGAAGGACGAATGGATTGGATTAAAGACGAAACGGATCACACTTTAAAAAAAAATTTCCTTCAGTGCACTGGTGTCATATTTAATATTTCGTGCTGAGTTATGTTCTGTTGAGTTTGGTTTTCGCGAGGCAGACGTTGTGCGTCGCGCACTGGCAGCCAGCTCACCGATGCGTCAGCTTTAGCCAGCAGGTGAATGGAATCAGTCAGGAGAACAGGCTGAACGGCGGCCAGTTGAGCGTCTAGAGGGCCAGTTGGCATCGTCGGAAACACCGCGGCATCTGGACCGTTGGACGCCTTCTGAAGGGGCGGACTCAATAAGAGCCGCGGTTCGCCGAAACATCTGACGCCAGAAGCCAAAAAGCGGCCGGCTTTCAACGGTTTATTAAGTTCGGGAACAAATTCAAAATGCACTTTTGGTACTCCTCCTTGTTTTTAGGTCTTTCCTTTTTTAAGGGCGAAGAATTGGTCGGTTGAAACGGTCAGAAGCTGTCTGTTCTGTGTTATAGTATAATAACAAAGGCTGTTTGGTGTTACAGTTTAATAATAATGGCTGTTCTGTGTTAAAGTATCATTAGTAATAATTGCTGTTCTGAGGTACAGTATAATAATAATGGCTGTTCTGTGTTGTGTGTTACCATGTAGTTTATGGAACGTAGTTGTTGTTTATGCAGGACTTAATTGATTAATTGGAGTTTGGTTAGCCTCAGTATTTCCCTCAAGGAAGTGGGATACACTGAAAATATATTGTAATAAAATATATTGTCAAGATAGTGCAGTATTTCACAGTGTACGGGCAAATATACAAATTACATTTGCACCTTCTAGCAGATATTCCGTTACCAAAATTTGAATGTTCTGCAATATATTGCAAATCCACACATTGCAATCTATTGCAGGATATTCCAATTGTGGTAATGGTCCTTCATTTCTTCAACCTGCCCCCCCCTTTGGAATTTCCCAATGGGGTCCCGCGGGGCAAGTATCCCATTGGGCAGTATGAGTTTAATACCCAATAGGTGGCTACCCCACATAGCATGACCAGCTGTGTGTTTGCACTGTGGGGGTTTCATAGGGGGAGCAGAGCGCTGGAATGGGCCGTCACAGCATTATTTGGGCATGGCCACAGCCCCCCTGTCCAAACGACGAGTGACCCCGACCTGACGTCCAATCTTTGCCCTTTGTCCCCCTCTTTTGTCCTTATCCAGGTTGTGGATAAGAGACCTGGTCTTGATCTGTTGTCAGGTTAGCAGAACACGTCTTTATGCTATGCTATGCTATGCTATGCTAAGCTAACAGTGTGCTTGAATCTAGCACTTCTTGCTACGGTCACAATTCCTTAAATACTGCTGCTTTAATACTGCTGGTCCTGGTCATGCTAGTGTTAGCAGGGTGAGGTGATCCTCCTGGGGCCTGTTACTCTGTCAGCGCGGCTTGGTCAAGCCGGGGTCAGAAGGACGGTTCAGAGGCTGGTGCTGACACGGTCCGTTATAAATCAATCAACCCCCCTCCCCACACATTCCCAGTGCCGAAATGCACCCTCATCGGACCCTCCCTGTCTCTAGCCCCCCACAGTTCCGTCTGACCCCTTTTACGAGCCTCTGTCTGTCTCCTCCCCCTGGAGGGATCTACATTCCTCTGTAGACAGGCTCACTCAGCCCCAGTGCATGCTGGGTCTTTACATGTGTGTGACGGGCAGGTTAGACAGCCCCAGTGCATGCTGGGTCTTTACCTGTGTGTGACGGGCAGGTTAGACAGCCCCAGTGCATGCTGGGTCTTTACATGTGTGTGACGGGCAGGTTAGGCAGCCCCAAGGCATGCTGGGTCTTTCCCTGTGTGTGACGGGTAGGTTAGACAGCCCGAGTGCATGCTGGGTCTTTACCTGTGTGTGACGGGCAGGTTAGACAGCCCCAGTGCATGCTGGGTCTTTACCTGTGTGTGACGGGCAGGTTAGACAGCCCCAGTGCATGCTGGGTCTTTCCCTGTGTGTGACGGGCAGGTTAGACAGCCCCATTGCATGCTGGGTATTTACCTGTGTGTGACGGGCAGGTTAGACAGCCCCAGTGCATGCTGGGTATTTACCTGTGTGTGACGGGCAGGTTAGGCAGCCCCAGTGCATGCTGGGTATTTACCTGTGTGTGACGGGCAGGTTAGACAGCCCCATTGCATGCTGGGTATTTACCTGTGTGTGACGGGCAGGTTAGACAGCCCCATTGCATGCTGGGTATTTACCTGTGTGTGACGGGCAAGTTAGACAGCCCCATTGCATGCTGGGTATTTACCTGTGTGTGACGGGCAGTTTAGACAGCCCCATTGCATGCTGGGTATTTACCTGTGTGTGACGGGCAGGTTAGACAGCCCCAGTGCATGCTGGGTATTTACCTGTGTGTGACAGGCAGGTTAGACAGCCCCAGTGCATGCTGGGTATTTACCTGTGTGTGACGGGCAGGTTAGACAGCCCCAGTGCATGCTGGGTATTTACCTGTGTGTGACGGGCAGGTTAGACAGCCCCAGTGCATGCTGGGTATTTACCTGTGTGTGACGGGCAGGTTAGACAGCCCCAGTGCATGCTGGGTATTTACCTGTGTGTGACGGGCAGGTTAGACAGCCCCAGTGCATGCTGGGTATTTACCTGTGTGTGACGGGCAGGTTAGACGGCCCCAGTGCATGCTGGGTATTTACCTGTGTGTGACGGGCAGGTTAGACGGTGCTGTGACTGCGTTTGTTCGATGACAGTGGGGGGGTGAGACCGAGCCGTGCTTCTTAATGCGCTGAATTCTCTTCAAAAGCACCGTGTGAAAACCCTGTAGTGCGTCGCCTCTCTCATTCTCAAGCTTGGTGTTTACACCGCGGCTGAGGTAGCTGAGGCCAGAGGCATTTGCTACTTCCTGGGCTTTGGCAGAATAACAAACGAACGAGGTGCTTGATGACTCAAGTGGAATGAGTTATAATGCATAATGTACCAGTGCGCATCCATCCTGCTGCATACGCACGCTACGACGCAGTCTTATCTACGTGTTCCTCTCTCATAGGTGTCCATGGTTACCCCTTTGTCTGGACCACGACTGCCTGCATACGGGGGGTCACGCCAGGTTTAGGTGGAGAGGCCAATCCTTGAACCGTCAGGGAGAGAGGGAATTAAAAGTGATTCGGCAGGCACGAAAACATTGCTTAGCGTACTGATAGTTGCCATGACAACCATCTGTCTCCTCATTTTTTCACTGTTGCGCTAAGCTCCGGAGAGAAACCAAAATAAAATAAAGAGGTCGTTCTGCACGGCGCTCCGTACCGCCTTCATATTCCCCTTCTGCGCCGGAGGGAATGTACAGTAGACGTTTTTTTTATTTTTTTATTGTGACGATTGATTGCAGCAGTAACAGGACCTGTTAGTGCGTTTTAATTTGTTTGTCGTGTTGTGTTGTGTTCACATGTCGGGTGATGGCAGATGTAAACTGAGCGGAATGCCTTAATCACGGCGCGCTGAGTGACATGATGCCGGGGCCCCTGTGGAATGTGCTCGTGGGAAAATTAAAAACGAAAACGCGCAGTCACCGCTGGAGTAATGAGCGCGTGTGGACACAGGTGCGCTCAGGTGTGTATCTGAAGATGGCCGAGGTACAGGGCAGGTGGGATTGTGCGCGCGCTTGGCCTGGCTGTACCTGTCACTGACGTAGCTGCCCTTCATCTTGGACGTCGTCATCGTCAAATTCCCCACAAATTTGGCGTCTGCGTCCAGCCACCTCATCACCCCCCTACGTCTGCCTGCCAATGCGATTGCTTGAATCCCTGCCTCCGTTGATTTCCCCCAGCTCATCACTGCAAAAGAGAATTTAATTCTCAGTTGATCTACCTGATTGCATCAAGGTTAAGAAAAAAAGTTTTGCCGTTATAGCAGAATGAGGCCTGGGTTCGATCAATAATTTACTTACTTTAACATTAATCTTGGCAAGACAGTTTGGCAAATTTGTTTTTTTTTGCAATCATGGAACTTGCCAAACGGTTTCATTAGAACATTAGAAAAGTGATGACGAGAACAGGCCATTTGGCCCAATTTTTATTAATTTTTCCTTGTGAAGACGGGAATGAGCTTTTGCCTTGACTTGTGAGTCAGAGATAAGGAGATGTGTTTATGTAATAGAGGCCAGAGCAAGGTATAGTGAGGCAGTAATAGCTCATTCATTGTGAGTTCAGTTTGATAAACCTGTGGTGATTCAGCCTTGTGTCACCAGTACATTGTTTTATTTTGTACCTGCAGATAATTGAGGAGCTATGTAAGGGATGAGTGCTGTATGGTGACTAACAGCAACTGCAAACTCCACTTAGCTACTGCAGGGGGTTACACTTGGAAGCAGGATTACTGAGTTTGCTGGATATCTGCACTGAGTAAAACCCGGAACCCCCAAAACTGGAACATGGACTGAAGTAAAAAGAGCTGTTCCGGGTTTTACTCAGTGCAGTTATCCAGCTAACTTGGTAATCCCGCTTCATAGTATACCCCCCAGGACTGTTTCCCTCATGTTATTGTAATGCTCTATCTCAGGGGTAGGTAACCCTGGTTCTGGAGTGCAGGTGCCATTTCTGGTTTTTGTTCCATCTGAGCATGATCGCAAGAGTTTGATGGGTGATTAAAAGTCTGAGCCTGAATATTCTGAATGGTGCAACGCAGAATGCCTCCAGCACATGGTTACCTGAATGAATTAAACCCGAGTAATTTAAATGAATCCAGTTATGTTGTTAAAGGTTTGGATGGAGCAAAACCAGGACCGTGTCTGGCCCTCCAGGACCAGGATTGCCTACCCCAGCTGAACTGAACTCTGCGGTGTTACCGTTAGTTTGCTGTGGCGAAAGTCATTTTGTGTTGGTTGAATATCATTGGGCAATAAAGACACTTTGCTGCTTGAGTTTGGCTCTCAAAGGATCAGTGAACATCACAATGTTTCTATGGTTACAAAGACTGAATCAGTGTTGGGCTTTCTATGGTTTCCGAGACGGGACCCGGGAGCTGTAGGACTTCAGTGTTTGGGTTTCTATGGTTTCAGAGACGGAACCCTGGAGCTGTAGGAATTCAGTGTTTGGGTTTCTATGGTTTCAGAGACGGAACCCTGGAGCTGTATGAGTTCAGTGTTGGGGGGGGGGTTTGTAATAGGGGGGGTCCTGAAATGAGTAGGAAGTGCGAATGCTGGTCTTTTGCGTCATTGCTATAGTTTTTGTTTACTTATACGTATTTATTTGACATTGTCTGATAGACACTTATGTCCAGAGAGTAGCAGAAGGTCCTTTTGGTGTGTTTTTGAGATTCATTCCTGTGTAATGTGTTGTGTGGGGGGGGGGGGGGGGGGGGTTGTGCCTCGCCCGCAGTAGTGTTTATCTAGAACTGAGGGGCTCAGATTCTGTGTGCCGAGGAGCTGCATTTGCATAAGCAGTCTTCCCAGCGACTTAGACACCCGCCCACGTCACAAATTATATGTGTGTGTGTGTGTGTGTATGTGTGTGTGTATGTACGTGTTTCCATCTCCCTCTGCTCCCCTACTTTACGCACACACAGGCTTCCCATACACACACAAACACACCCACACGCAGACACACACACACGCAGACACACACACACACAAAGACACGCACACACACACAAATACACATGCACGCACTCATACACACAGGCTTCCCATACACATACACGCAGGCACACATGCGCACACACGTGCACACACACACACACACACACACACACACACACACACACCGTGTTCCCCACAGAGTGACAGCACAAACGGTTGGCAGATAGCGATAGCCGCGTCCATTCCAACCCTGATGACGTCACCGTATCCCCGCAGGAGCAGCTGACTAATAAGCAATAATGTGCTCACTGCTCGCCGCGCCGTCTGCCCGCTGAAGGAAGCCATTACCGCCGCAATGGCGTCCATTCCTCACTCTGCCACACGCAGTCGTTTGGTGGGCCGCAGAACAGGCGCAGGCGAGAGTGGGAGGGTAACGAACACCGCTGTGTGCGGTCAGAATGCCTTAACCAAGGAGGATATCGGATTGGTCAGAATGCCTTAACCAAGGAGGATATCGGATTGGTCAGAATGCCTTAACCAAGGAGGATATCGGATTGGTCAGAATGCCTTAACCAAGGAGGATATCGGATTGGTCAGAATGCCTTAACCAAGGAGGATATCGGATTGGTCAGAATTCCTTAACCAAGGAGGATATCGGATTGGTCAGAATCACTTAACCAAGGAGGATATCGGATTGGTCAGAATCCCTTAACCAAGGAGGATATCGGATTGGTCAGAATCCCTTAACCAAGGAGGATATCGGATTGGATGTGTGCCCTGTTGGCAAGCACTGTATTTTAAAGGAGACGGGTCCCACATCGAATGCGAACAGCCGACCGTATTGTATTTAATGACAGACAGACAGATAGACAGACGGAAAGGAAGCAAGCTTTTTGATTTCAGACTGGCTGGACACGAGGCTCATTTCACTGAAGAAGACGGCGGCATGCCTTACGCTTGAATTTAGCTTAATCTTAACTGAAAAAGGTTTTATTTACATCTTTTATGAATGTACTTCCTGCAAACTGGCAGAGACAGCAGTCTGACAAGACGCCACCACCCCACTCACCCCAAACCCCCCCCCCCCCATTCTCAGGCCCCGAGGCCGTGTGGGCCTCCGCCCAGCTTGTTAGTGCCGCAAACGCTCGGCCGCTCCTCCTGGTTGGCTCCCATTGATGGAGCTGCAGGGTACCAGCTGGCCACCTTCTCCTTTATCTCTCTCTCTCTCTGTATCTCTCTCTCTTTCTCTCTGTATCTCTCTCTGTCTCTTTCTCTGGTTTCATACTTTTCCCAATTTTCTGCAGCTGGTGTTCGTGGCTTTTGAGCGCTAACATGCTACCTTAGGCTTGAAAGGCAGTTTTTAAAAAACATTTTTTGCAGATCTGGTGCTTTGTTGAGTTTGGGTCAGAGGGCGTGGGGGCGGGACCAGGGACACGTTTGGTGGTTGTGAGGTAGCAGATGGCCGGATCCTGTTTCCCCCTCAGGGCAGGAAGGAAGTAACAGGTCTAAGTCTGATCCCTACTGTTGCTCGGTGCCAGTTTGGTATGTTTATAACATTTGACTTGAACTGTCACAATTTTAGTAGAGAATTTAATAGCTACGTGTGTTGGCTGTGTAATTACTAGTTTAACACAAGGCGACGTAATTAAAGGATATTCACTATGACGAAAACAAAAGGTTTCTGAGGTTTTTAGAGCCATTGTTGACTTGAGTTTAAATAACTGGCTAAAAGTAGCGGAGTTCTGCTCTTGGGAGTTGGCGGCAGTGGTTGGGGTGACAGTGGTGTCGAGTTGTTCCCCAGGGATCACAGCTCTATTTTGGGGAAGGTTATTTCTCCTGCGTTTGTCACTGTGGGGGTTTTCGGCCAAAGCTGAGAATGGATGTGAATTCTTTTTTTTTCTTTTTTTTTTTATAACTAAAAAAATCATTTGCATTAGCAATTTGTGGTGTGATTGTGATGATAATTACAAACATGTCTGCTTCAGGTGCCAATCAAATTTCCCTGAAGGGGATTAATAACATTAATTTCTATCCTGTTCCATTCCGTCAAAACACATTTCTATTCTGTTCCATTCCGTCAGATCGTGTTTCTGTTCCGTTCTATAGCGTTCCATCAGAGGCGTGTTCCGTATGGGGTCAACTGCCCCCTCAGTCGGCCCCTACATGGCAGATATTAATGCAGCGGACCTGCGGTTAGCCCTGATGAATCGCTGAGGAAGTGATTTGTCAAAATGGAGGAAGCTAAAGGTTTAGGACAAACGTTGATTGAGTCGGCCTGTTTTTGGAGTTGGAGCTGCGGTTTATTGAAGGATATTTGAACCTGGAGCGTGTCGGCGTAGCCGAGTCTGCGCTGGCGTAAATGAGAGCCGCGCTGGAGCAGTGCGCTGTGACTCACCTCCCGCGCTGGAGCAGTGCGCTGTGACTCACCTCCCGCGCTGGAGCAGTGCGCTGTGACTCACCTCCGGCGCTGCAGCAGTGCGCTGTGACTCACCTCCCGCGCTGGAGCAGTGCGCTGTGACTCACCTCCCGCGCTGGAGCAGTGCGCTGTGACTCACCTCCCGCGCTGCAGCAGTGCGCTGTGACTCACCTCCCGCGCTGGAGCAGTGCGCTGTGACTCACCTCCCGCGCTGGAGCAGTGCGCTGTGACTCACCTCCGGCGCTGCAGCAGTGCGCTGTGACTCACCTCCCGCGGTGGCTGTTTGCGGCTTTTCTACGGGTATCGTGACGGACGCATCAAGAGCGGCGGGATTAGTACTGGTGGTGTGCAGGGAATATAGAGGCCGTGCGTGTTTTTAGAGATTTGTAGGTAGAACGCTGTCACGTCAGCCACCACTAGGATGTCTTAATGCAGCCTCTGATGGCTCAACTGGTACGCTATACTGGTATTGTACAATGACTGCAGAAACAGGTGCGCTATACTGGTATTGTACAATGACTGTAGAAACTGGTACGCTATACTGGTATTGTACAATGACTGCAGAAACTGGTGCGCTATACTGGTGTTGTACAATGACTGTAGAAACAGGTGCGCTATACTGGTATTGTACAATGACTGCAGAAACAGGTGCGCTATACTGGTGTTGTACAATGACTGTAGAAACAGGTGCGCTATACTGGTATTGTACAATGACTGCAGAAACTGGTACGCTATACTGGTATTGTACAATGACTGCAGAAACAGGTGCGCTATACTGGTATTGTACAATGACTGTAGAAACTGGTACGCTATACTGGTATTGTACAATGACTGCAGAAACTGGTGCGCTATACTGGTATTGTACAATGACTGTAGAAACAGGTGCGCTATACTGGTATTGTACAATGACTGTAGAAACTGGTACGCTATACTGGTATTGTACAATGACTGCAGAAACTGGTGCGCTATACTGGTGTTGTACAATGACTGTAGAAACAGGTGCGCTATACTGGTATTGTACAATGACTGCAGAAACAGGTGCGCTATACTGGTGTTGTACAATGACTGTAGAAACAGGTGCGCTATACTGGTATTGTACAATGACTGCAGAAACTGGTACGCTATACTGGTATTGTACAATGACTGCAGAAACAGGTACGCTATACTGGTATTGTACAATGACTGCAGAAACAGGTGCGCTATACTGGTATTGTACAATGACTGTAGAAACAGGTGCGCTATACTGGTATTGTACAATGACTGCAGAAACAGGTGCGCTATACTGGTGTTGTACAATGACTGTAGAAACTGGTGCGCTATACTGGTATTGTACAATGACTGTAGAAACAGGTGCGCTATACTGGTGTTGTACAATGACTGCAGAAACTGGTACGCTATACTGGTATTGTACAATGACTGCAGAAACAGGTGCGCTATACTGGTATTGTACAATGACTGCAGAAACATGTGCGCTATACTGGTATTGTACAATGACTGTAGAAACTGGTGCGCTATACTGGTATTGTACAATGACTGCAGAAACAGGTGCACTATACTGGTATTGTACAATGACTGCAGAAACAGGTACACTATACTGGTATTGTACAATGACTGCAGAAACAGGTGCACTATACTGGTATTGTACAATGACTGTAGAAACAGGTGCGCTATACTGGTATTGTACAATGACTGTAGAAACTGGTACGCTATACTGGTATTGTACAATGACTGCAGAAACAGGTACACTATACTGGTATTATACAATGACATCAGAAACATGTGCGCTATACTGGTATTGTACAATGACTGCAGAAACTGGTACGCTATACTGGTATTGTACAATGACTGCAGAAACTGGTACGCTATACTGGTATTGTACAATGACTGCAGAAACTGGTACGCTATACTGGTATTGTACAATGACTGCAGAAACAGGTGCGCTATACTGGTATTGTACAATGACTGCAGAAACAGGTACGCTTGACGAGCTGCATGCAATCAGCTGTGGTCCTCCTTAACAGCAATCAATTCAATCCTAAACACAAAGCCTGAAAACTAGTGTGTGTACACTAGGGGTGTCACGATTCTCCAAATCCGCGATTCGATTTGACTTTCGATTTTAAGGTCACGATTCGATTCGATTTTCGATTTTTTTCAGCACGATTTTTTTTGCCAGCACTATATACAGTTGCAAGAAAAAGTATGTGAACCCTTTAGAATTTTCTGTATATCTGCATAAATTCGATCTAAAATGCGATCACATCTTCATCTAAGTCCTAAAACTTGATAAAGTGAACCAAACTCAACAAAAAACACAAAAAACATTATTCTTTTATAATTTATTTATTGAGCAAAATTATCCAACATTAAATGCTTTGTTGGAAAAAGTATGTGAACCCTTGGATAATACGTATTTTTAAAGTATCATATTTAATATTTGGTCGCATATCCTTTGCAAGCTGTTACTTCCTAAAGTCTGCGATCCATCAATATCAAAAGGCTCTCAATATCTTATTTTCAGATACTGTTACAAGCGATACTATAACCACTCTGCATTTGAATGGATCTCTATGGGAATTGGGGGGTGAGACTAGATTCACCTGTAAATTACACTGGTACATTATGGAACACATGACTGGCTAAATGGCTGTAAGTTATCCAGGGTCTGAGGTATCAAACGAGCCCAAAACCATCACTCTGCGGCCAGGTATGGAGTAGATGTGGATGGATCACTTTAAGGGTTTCTTCTCCTGACTTTTTTCCCCATAGAGATCTATAGGAAAATGAGTCAGGAGAAATAACCCTTGCAGTGATCCATCCACATCTTCTCCATATCTGGCCACAGAGTGATGGTTTGGGGCTCGTTTGATACCTCAGACCCTGGATGACTTACAGCCATTTAGCCAGTCATGTGTTCCATAATGTACCAGTGTAATTTACAGCTGAATCTAGTCTCACCCCCCAATTCCCATAGAGATCCATTCAAATGCAGAGTGGTTATAGTATCGCTTGTAACAGTATCTGAAAATAAGATATTGAGAGCCTTTTGATATTGATGAGTCACAGACTTCAGGAAGTAACAGCATGCAAAGGATATGCGACCAAATATTAAATATGATACTTTAAAAATACGTATGATCCAAGGGTTCACATACTTTTTCCAACAAAGCATTTAATGTTGGATAATTTTGCTCAATAAATAAATTATAAAAGAATAATGTTTTTTGTGTTTTTTGTTGAGTTGGGTTCACTTTATCAAGTTTTAGGACTTAGATGAAGATGTGATCGCATTTTAGATCGAATTTATGCAGATATACAGAAAATTCTAAAGGGTTCACATACTTTTTCTTGCAACTGTATATATCGAGTCTTGATTTGTAAAGAAAAATACTTGTTTCTCAATAAGTAACTTTTATTTGAATAATAACAATTATAAATAATAACAAAAATATGAGAATATTTAAACACACCTAAACAGTTAAGAGCTTTATCAAAACTAGACTCTAGAATAAACAGTTGAACATTTACCACGCTATTAACAATTTACACATTGGTTTTATGCCCTGACAACGGTCATTTACATTTTCAAATTCTTCTTTAAAAAGATGAGCGTGTTCACATTCTTTGAACAGTTAAGAGCTTTAACAAACTAATATCTGAAATAATAAACAGTTGAACATGTACCACGCTATTAACTATTTACACATTTTTTTTCATGCCCTGACAACTGTCATTTGGGTTGTCATTTGAGTTGCCTGTGTCAATGTTTTTTTCCCAGTCAAATCTATTTCTTTGTGATGCCTGCGAATGTGTCCTGCCATATTTGACGTGTTGCCTGAGGTGGTGTATGGTACTCGCGTGTAGCATAGCCGACAAACTGTCGTTTTTTTGTCAATGACGCGTTCGTTGTTTATATAACTCACGGGGAAGGCAAAATGTTGCCACACCGGTGACTTGAGGGAAGCAGGAGGATTGTCCAGTTCTGTTTCTCCATCTCCGACTCCGGCAGTGGCCATGGTGTGTCGAAAAGTAATGCAGGCTACCGGTAAGCTAACGTTAACTAGCAGCTGTGTCTTCTTTGAAATATCGTTGTTTTTTTTTCTTCGGACGCACGCCTGCGTGGACGAACAAAATGCAGTGGAAGGCGTCAAGTTTCGTTTTGTCGGAAACGCTTACATTAGAGATGGCCAAGTAGGCTACTTTTTTTAACATTTTACCCATCACATGAAAGGCTAAGAAGAGCGCGCGGGGGGCGGGGGTGGAGAGAAAAAAAAAACTTGGAGAATCGCGAACCAGCTTGTGATTTCGAAGTTCGGAATCGAACGCTCATTTCGATCGATTTTCGATTTCGAATCGGTATCGTGACACCCCTAGTGTACACACATACATACACACGCACGCACATTCACACTCTCATACACACGCACGCACATTCACACACTCATACACACACGCACACACATTCACACTCTCATACACACACACACACACGCACGCACATTCTCACACTCATACACACACGCACGCACATTCACACTCATACACACGCACACACACACATTCACACACATACACACACACACATACGCACGCACATTCACACGCACACACACACAGACACGCATATTCACACACACACACACACATTCTCACTCTCATACACACACACACACACACACACACACACGTATACATACTTGTACTTGTACATTTAGTTTCTGGGTTCATTCTGCGCTATGTGGCAGTGGTGGCATCGTCGTTTAAACGACCTGCTTTGCTCTCGTCTCCGATTGTGACCGGCCGTGCTGTCTCCCTCTCCCCCTCAGGGGAGGCGAACCCAGAGCTTGGGCCCCCTCCCTCGGTGGACGAGGCGGCCGACACCCTGATGACGCGGCTGGGCTTCCTGCTGGGCGAGAAAGTGAGCGAGGGGCCTGCCGGAGCTCCGTACAGCATGGACGAGCAAGACGACAGCCAGGTGAGCTCACCTCCGTCAACGTAGAGCCATTAGGGCTAGCCTTAGGCTAACTGAGATCAACATACAGAGCCATTCAGGCTAGCCTTAGGCTAACAGAGTTCAACATACAGAGCCATTAGGGCTAGCCTTAGGCTAACGGAGTTCAACATACAGAGCCATTAGGGCTAGCCTTAGACTAACTGAGTTCAACATAGAGAGCTATTGAGGCTAGCGTTAAGCTAGCCGAGTTCAACATAGAGAGCCATTGAGGCTAGCGTTAAGCTAACTGAATTCAACATAGAGAGCCATTGAGGCTAGCGTTAGGCTAACTGAGATCAACATCGAGAGCCATTAGGGCTAGCCTTAGACTAACTGAGTTCAACATAGAGAGCCATTGAGGCTAGCGTTAAGCTAACTGAGATCAACATCGAGAGCCATTAGGGCTAGCCTTAGGCTAACTGAGTTCAACATAGAGAGCCATTGAGGCTAGCGTTAGCCTAACTGAGATCAACGTACAGAGCCATTAAGGCTAGCATTAGGGTAAATGATCAATTCAGGTAAAGGGTGGGATTATTGTTTTTGATGACTCAACAGGCTGTACCACCATCCTGCTGACAGAGGACTGATTTTCAGGTTTTAAAACCCAGCCGTTAAGACTAACATAGGCGAATGAGATCATTCAGGGAAATGGGAGTATTGTTAACGACTGCTCAACGGGTGGCTGCATGATGAGTCAGTAGCGCCGTCTTTCTGCTGGAGGACTGAATTGCAGGTTTTGAAACCCAGCCGTTAAGACTAACATAGGCGAATGAGACCATTCAGGGAAAGAAGTGGGAGTATTGTTAACGACTGCTCAACGGGTGGCTGCATGATGAGTCAGTAGCGCCATCTTTCTGCCGGAGGACTGAATTGCAGGTTTTGAAACCCAAATTGCAGAAAACATACAGGGATCTCCTCAAATCGCCCCGAACTCTGCCATCTAAGGATACTCTGCTAATTTCCCCCAAGTCATGAGAATCAATCCCAAAACCCCCCACTGACCATAGAATAGCGCCCCATCCTCCGTTTGGAAAAAGCTGCATCACTGTCACAAAACCCTGGATAGAATCTGCTCACAGCATCTCAGCGTTTGATTGTGACAGTATCTGTCCCGGGGTTTCCTTCCGTGAGAGAGAGCAAAAACAACAGCCTGCAATTCCCAAAACAACGGGCTGCTATTCCCTAAACAACGGGCTGCAATTCCCAAAACAACGGTGGAATTCCCTCCCTCGCCAGGCTTGCCTCATTAGATGAGAAGCAGCGGGGGGTTTAAGCCGAGAGCCGCCCTGGAGAACGTCAGGAAAATCTCCTCCTGTCCTCTCTGCCCACGCATGAAAGCGCGCACGTGTTTCCGTTTAGCCCCGAGAACAGACCGACTGTGGGAGCAAACGGCCAGCACGCGACCCCTTGCGCTGAGATCTGAGGGAAGATCGACAGCGAGAACAACCTGGAGCGAATGGGACCGGGGCGTCTGCAGAGCGTTGCAGGGACCTGGGGAGATTGGGAAACCGCACCATCGCTCGAGACGCAAGCAGCACTGTCGGGCTCTGGCTATCATAGTCATCCGTATGCCTCTCATCCACGAATAGCCTACAGTATTGCAGTACCCTTCAATAGCGGATTTAGCGGCTTCTCTTCAGTAAGCCCAGTCTCACTTCACAATATTGAGCCCTTGCTGGCTGTCTGTATCCAGCTCTGAAATGCCTGCTTGGCTTATTTACTTTTAATGCACTGCAAAAACCAAAAAATAAGTCAATCTTAACAAGCATTTTAGTCATCCATTTAGACATAAAATCTTATTTCTATTATCTTTTTTGCTAAATGAGACAAAAAGATAGCCAATGGGGTGCGAGAGTTTTACTCATTTCAAGATTTGCCAATGGGGTACAGTGTACCCCACAATCACTCTGTAGTCTCCAGATGTTGCCTCACAGACCATAATGGATTTTCGGCACTGCATTACAGTCCGTGATAAAACTTGCCAGATAACAGAATGGAACATACGACAGACATGACCTCACAATGTTTGGAATGTGGAGTTCTGGTGTGTTCCGGTTCTGGAATATCTGGGGTCTGTGTGGATCTGCGATTACACCTGCGCTTCTGTCGATCCGTACCCCCACACTGCAGCTAAACGGATTGTGGAAGTGTGCTTTTCTTTCAGCTCTTAAGCTTACCAGAGGGAAAAACAATCATATGCAGATCAACGATCGAGATGTAAATGCAACGTCTGGAGAACAAAATGTGTGTTTCTGCTGGCATTAACCCGAATCCCAGGGTTTAACAGAAGAATTCACGACAGATACTGCTCAAAAGCTCCACGGTTCAGCGGTCTGCTCGTATAAATATTTATGCCTTACAGTGTACCTGCTCTGGTGAATATTTAGCTGAATGCCTGTCGGAAAGTGTGTATACAGAAGATCATTTAAGCTCTCAGTTGAGTTTCTTCCTCAGTTGAGTGGAGGGTGAGGGGACAGGAAGTCGTGTCACCAGGTGCTCAATGTTGAAATGGGCTTATTGGGTGTAAGTTACCTCTAAAACCGGCAGGACTGCAGGGTCAGATCCACAGTCTGTAACGGAGCAACGGAGTTCTAGAACACTGACATTGAATTTTGGGGAGAAAAAAAAAAAAAAAAACTCTTCAAAGGGTTAATGACTGACCCCCCCCATTGCAAGATGTTGATACGAATTCCCTGATTTTAACACCCCTCCCCAATCCCGGCTTCACGCTGTGGCCCAATGCCCATGCTGAGCTGGGGGTTGAGCACTGAGACAGCGCCATCCTTCATTCAAGCCCCCAAACGCTCGGGGAGGCATTGCCGGCCGACTGTGACCGTGGTAACGGCCGATGAAGATGGATCCCCCTAGCAGGAAGCTGGAAGCGTGTTATTGATATTAATCTGCGCCAGCCCAGCAACTCTCATCAGCCCAACGCCCCAGAGTCGCACTGAATTACACAGGCCTTCAAGCATCAACCGCTGTGAAAACACTGTGTAGGGGGGTGTGTCAGTCACACCGGCCTGTAGAACGTGCGCTACAGACAGACAGACAGACAGACAGAGGAAACAAATGCAGCGTGTGTCACACAAACAAGGGATCGACCCAAAACAGCGTCTCAGCCGACGAGATGAATGTTACGTTACAGTCACTGGGTACTGCAGAGTGGAGCTGTCGCTGTCCAGCAGCAGTGCAGTGTTTTTCTGGCAAACGAGGCTGTGAAAACTACAGCTTCCTGGAGAATATTGTACTGTTCCATTGCCAGAACCTGCTGATGTCATTGTTCTTTCTTTTATGATGTCACAGTGCTTTTTTTTGTGACAGGTTGAGCAACATCACTGTAATGTACTCTACTGTGTACAGCGTGTTGTTATGTAACAATGCTCCTGTTGTTATGCATTATGTGTCAGTACACTTGTAACATTTTGCAACAGTGCTCCTATTGTGATGCATTGTGTCAGAGTACTCTTGACTGTAACATGCTTCTGTGTAGCAGTACTTGCTGCACAAAAGCACATTACAATGCTACATTGGTTAGCATGACCGCGGCATTTCCTGTGTGTGACAGGGCCTGTCGGGCACCCAGAGGATCAGCCCATGCTCCACCCTGACCAGCAGTACCGCCTCACCGCCGGCTGGCAGCCCGTGCTCCACCCTGCCCCCCGCCGTCCCAGGGAATCCTGGGAACAGAGACTGCACCTACGGCTCTGTCACCAGCCCCACCTCCACCCTGGAAAGCAGGGACAGCGGTATTATTGGTGAGATCCGGGGTCAGTCACCCATCAGTCACATGACTGTGGGGCGTGTCATAGACACATTCGCCGATCGATGGCAACCACTTAATATTTAAAAACAGATGAGGGACTGTATTAATTGAAATATTGAAATTCCCCCCATAGCTAAATGACAAAGGTTATCTTTTTATATTCATATAAGTTTAATGTAATTTATTTTTGAGGTAAATAAAACTCAGTATTGATCTTGTGAACGATGGTGATTTGTGAATGTGTAAAAGTTGAGAGACGTGCGAGCCTGCGTTGCGCTCTCCTCTCCTCGCAGCCACGCTGACCAGCTACTCGGAGAACGTGGAACGAGGGGGCAAGCACGGCGAGGGTTCGAGGGGGAACCTGAAGCTCTGGCAGTCGCAGAAGTCGGGCGTGGACTCGTACCTGTACCGCGTGGACGAGAACATGACCGCCTCCACCTACAGCCTCAACAAGATCCCTGAGAGGAACCTGGAGACTATCTCCTCCCACTCCGTCCACTCCATCCCCCTCTACCTCATGCCCCGCCCAAACTCTGTGGCAGGTGAGGCTCCTCCCCCTTCGCCATCTCCTCCCACTCCGTCCACTCCATCCCCCTCTACCTCATGCCCCGCCCAAACTCTGTGGCAGGTGAGGCTCCTCCCCCATAGCTTTTCACTCATTACATTAAATTGTAATCATTATCCACAGCAACAAACATCAGTGTTAATCTCAGGAAAACAAAAATTGCAATATCGCCAACAAGGCACAGAGGCCCAATTATAATTCGCTAAGTGTAATATTAACCTGACAAACTGCAATTTGTACTGTAAGAAAAGGATCTCCACATCTTCTACCTCATACCCCACCCTGAGTTCCCTCCCCTTAGCTTCCAAACTCCATGAATCCAGAGATGAAATCAGTGTTCCTTCATAGAAAGGTCGTGTCGACGGATGAAGCGTGTATGTAAGGCATGGAGCTCAGTGCACCTGAAACGGGTGAGAGAGGCAGACCATCAAAGGAGAATATATGATATAATAAAGCATATGACGGACATTAAAGCTGATATAGCAATGGTGGCACGCATTCTTTGTGTGAACAAAGGAGAAATATCCCACGCACAGCTCTGTGCTACAGTCAATTCAATTCAATTTTATGTGTAATAATAATAATAATAATAATACCTTGCATTTATATAGCGCCTTTCTCAATACTCAAAGCGCTTACAGTGATGAGGGGGAAACTCGCCTCTACCACCACCAATGTGTAGCACCCACCTGGGTGATGCAGCGGCAGCCATTTTGCGCCAGAATGCTCACCACACATCAGCTGAGGTGGAGAGAGAGGGAATGATTATTAGCCAATTAAACTGGGGGATGATTAGGTGGCAGATTGAAAGAGCCAGGTTGGGTGTATCGTGCTTTTTACAGAGAACTGTCTCAAAGACGCTGTAACAGAGCAACAGAAGGAGAATTGTGCAAAAAACCAGGCCCGAGCCCCCAAAAAGCAAACGAGGAAAAAAGACTCCCTAGTCAGTATGAAAGAGGAGGAAGAGCCATGGAGGCTGTGCCGGCCGATCATCGTCTTCGGCTTTGCAGCTCCCATTGGGAGCGTGAAACGGGATTTATCTCCTTCGTAATGGTCCACCCACCCGTGCACCATCTATTCCCATTACAATGCCGCTGTGGCGCACCGCTTGTGTCCTGGAAGGATTCCTATACTCACTGCCCACAGGACGTTAGCAAGGCAGCGCTGCTGCTGCAGAGTCGGTGCTAAAGCTGCGATTAGTAACGCAGGGGAGAGAAGTGACCACTGACCCCGCCCATCTCAAACCGAGCGAGCGAGAGCTCGTGACAACTTCTCAGGTGAACACAATAACTTCTCAGGTGAACACAATAACTTCTCAGGTGAACACAATAACTTCTCAGGTGAACACAATAACTTCTCAGGTGAACACAATAACTTCTCAGGTGAACACAATAACTTCTCAGGTGAACACAATAACTTCTCACGTGAACACAATAACTTCTCAGGTGGACACAATAACTTCTCAGGTGAACACAATAACTGCCACCTACCACCGCCACCCCCCCCCCCACCCAGCCCTCCTCTCTCTTTTACGAAATATTCAGTATGATTTAGCACCTGACATGCTCACAACTGCAAACCAACAGCAAACGATACATTTTAAAAACTGCACTATACTGTTCTAAATGCAACTAAATTACATTCACATTCCATCATAAATATACATATGATGTAGTCTTGCACCTGAAGTTTACTGCACACAACCTGTGCTTGTTGACAACCCCTGATTCTGTACGGGTGTGCCTGTACATTGTATCCCGACCTTGACAAATCTTAGCAATAGCATCCTATTAGAATAACAGACTTTATTTGGCTCTTCTACATGTAATGACATAGAAAGGCAAAATCTTTTTCTTTTTTTTTACTTGTGAGGGAGACCAGCAGCTGCTTTTCTGACAGAAAGATGTTGAGCAGCAGTTCAGTCTGGGCCTAATCACTCACAAGGCAGGGAGAGTGCATGAGAGTAAACGGGCGTGGCGTAGCATTCTGATCCCGGGGCACGCTAACACTCCTCTGGGTTAACACCCATCTGTTCAGGTCAGTCCAGGGCCGTGTAGGATAGAGTGCAAATGATAAGCCTGAAAGTTATAGAAATAGATGAAATTCCTCGAGATTAAAGTCTTCCTCGCGGTTCAGTGCTTTCACAACCCCACCTGCATGTGTTTCTAATAAACGTAAAGGGCAAAAAATTGAAACAACCCAAACGCAGGCTGTCGCTCACAAATTGATAATAGCGCTGCCGTTTTGGGGTCCTGCATTCTGGCTTTACGTCCTCTGGTCCTCCTCCACCTGCAGCTCTAGAAACACGGAATCCAGGATTAGGGTGGCGGTTTTCTTCCCTTCCAAAGCCAGGGTATCTGCACACTTCTCCTTCAAAAGCGGTCTGAGCAAACAGTGTATCATCTGAGAGAGTCTCAGAAGTGCCTTTAAGGGCTTTGAGTTACTTACGGAAAAGGCAGAGGCTGCTGGGAGATGGATCGAGCCGGAGAGAGATAGAGACTGAGAGCGGAGGAGTAGGAGGGGGAGGAGGAGGAGGAGGAGGAGGGGGAGGAGGATAAATCTAGGTGTGGATTGACAGGGCCTGAGCAGCAGAGAACATCAAAGCACCTGATCCCTTGAGTGACAGCAGGTTTGGCTTTGAAGTGTAGGAAGAGCCAACCTGTGTGGGGAGGGAAGGTGAGGAATTAAATGTGGTGGTGGGGGGGTTTGGGAGAATTCTGGGAAACTCCGAGCTTCGTGAGTTCATCCGTTGAAGCGTGAGAGAATTTATACCCATAATCCTTTGCTTGACAAAATCCTGACAGCAGCTCTAACCGTGGTGCGTTAAGCAAGGTGCGTCCTTCTCTCGCTCTCTCGCTCTCTCTCTCGCTCTCTCTCTCGCTCTCTCTCTCGCTCTCTCTCTCGCTCTCTCTCTCTCTCGCTCTCTCTCTCTCTCGCTCTCTCTCTCTCTCGCTCTCTCGCTCTCTCTCTCGCTCTCTCGCTCTCTCTCTCTCTCTCCTTTACCTGCTTTCCTATGTTTGATCTGAACAGCCTGTGAGAAATGAAAGGAGGATATTTTTTTCTTTCAGAGATGCATGTAAATATCCAGGTAAAGCGGTGTAATGGCACCATGCAGCGGCCACTGCACACGTCAAAGTTCACGAGTACGTAGGCTGTGTTCGGAATCGCTCCCTATTCATTATATACTGCACTATTTAGGGTATCGGCCATTTTGTAGGGTGTCCAAAATTCAAAATGTCAAATTTGACACCCTAAATCAGGGGTGTCAAACTCCAGTCCTGGAGGGCCGCAGTGTCTACAGGTATTTGTGGTTTCCTTTCAATCAGTACCCAGGTAAAGCATTGAGAACAAGGTGTGTGGACTTCTTAGCCAATCATTGACTTAAATTAATCACTTGTGCTGAAACGCACCAAAAACCAGCAGACACTGCGGCCCTCCAGGACCGCAGTTTGACACCCCTGCCCTAAATAGTTCACTCAATATCCCCCACAATGCACCACAAAATGTAGGGTACAAACAATGTACACTACATGACGGGAGACATTGTTTTTGTCAAGATGGCGACGGCTGAGCCTGCGCTGGTCTACAAATGTAAATATAAATGCAAGTTTCATCTTGTAGCCCATATTAAATCAGTTTAGTCAGCTTTATAACCAAAATATAAATAAATGCGGTAGATTAAATATATTACAAAGTGTTAACTAATAATAAAATAATTCAATAATTTAACAATTATTACTGTTTAATAGAAAATGCAACTTAATTAGCTAGCTTGCTACCTAGTTACCTAACTTACCTATCTACCTACAACGAGACAACAAAACCCTTGTTCAAAATAAAAAATAAAAAAAATAAAAAACTTTTTACCGTTTCTTGCATGCTTTCTCACCAAGCCGGTGACCGCTGTCACGCAAGCGTCGCGCGTTGCTAAGTAACCTGCTCAGAAAGTGTCCGAAATCGTCTCCTCCGTGAATCCCTATCTAGTGCTCGATGTAGATTTCCCTAAGTAGTGTATAGGGAGGGAGTGAATGAGTGAGCCTTTCCGAACACAGCCGTAGTGAACATTTCACACGCGTTCTCGAGTACATAGTGAACATTTCACACGCGTTCTCGAGTACATAGTGAACACTTCACACGTTGCAGCGCAGCAGCGGGGACGAGAGGAAGGAGGCGGATTCTTCCAGAAAGAGCCTCACAATCTCATTAGCACACCAACATAAATCTGTGTCAGTTTCTCTCTCTCTCACACCATCCCTCCTTCACTCATCTTTCTCTCTCTCAGCATCACTCACTGTTTCTGTCTCTCGCATGATGTCCCCCCCACCCCCTGGTACCGCTAACACCGCCAACACCGCTAACACCCGGCTTTTACTCACGTCAGAGACGCACATGACTCTGCTCTTTGGAGAGGAGCACAGGAGCGGTGCTGTTAACCCCGTCGTTTCTTCAGTCACGCAAACGCCTCCACGCAGATAAGCACCCACACGCTCATATACACACACAAGATAGACGCGTACACACACACACACACACGCACACACACACAGAACTGAGATCAGAAGCAGGGTTTAGGAATTCCATGCATTCCCCTTTGAAGTTGAGGGTGAAGCGTGGAGTGGAGAGGCCAGTACGCCGTGTGAGATCTACAGTCTCCGGCCGTACGCCACCTACACGGACTCTCCCAGACGCCAGAGTCCCCACCCCATCATTAAACCCCCATCATTAACCCTTTAAGATGTAGGATCACGAATATATGATGGGAATGTTCTTAACTGAACATTCTAATGCTGATGTAACAATCCGTAAGCAATAGAGTTCTAGAACACTGACTTAGAATTCTGAAAAAGAAAAAAAAGAAAAAACTCAAAAAAATCGGGAGCCATTTTATGAGGCATTTCTCTCCACCCCCCCCCTCTCTTTCTCTCTCTCTCTCTCTCTCTCTCTCTCTCTCTCTCTGCTATTCTCACCCTTTCGTTCTGCCTCTCGTTCCCCTGACAGCCACCAGCTCCGCTCACCTGGAGGACCTGGCGTACCTGGATGAGCAGAGACACGCCCCGCTGCGCACCTCTCTCCGCATGCCCCGGCAAACCTCGGGGGCCGGACGCTCCGGGCAGGACCTCCGAGGTAAGACCCCCCCTCCCCCTCTAAAAATAAACACCCCACCCCTTAGAGCAGCGGGTCCCCAACCCTGCTCCTGGAGAGCCACAAGGTCTGATATTTTTTCTTCTTTTTTTAAATATAAATTTTTATTATTTTTTTGGCCTATTTTAAGTCAAGAGAAAGTAAACTGAAAGCAGTCTGCTAATTGATGCTTTAAACCCTGGAACCCCCAGCCTGGCTCAAAAGCATTCAGGGGTCCCCCCTCATGAGTTTACAAAGGCTTATATTTAAATTAAGGTTTTATGAAGATTGCGGACTATGTGGGGGGGAGAGATTGCAATTGTGGACCCCCTACAGTACCTTTGTGGACCCCCGGTTGAAAACCCAGGCTTTAAAGTATGAACTAATCTCTAAGGAACAATGAAAACCATCGGACCCTGTGGCCCTCCAGCACTAGGGGGTTGAGGGCCCATAGCTGAGAGGTAGAAGGCTCCTCCCACCACTCGTACAGGCGTGTAGCTGGTTCTGAGGTACAGAGATTTATGTGGCTGGAACTGGATGCTGTCAGGCCCAATGCCTCTAAATCTGCAGTGTTGGAAGCCCACTGTCCTTGAAGCCGGGTCTCTCGAAGCGTACGCCCAGTCGTGCGCCTCAGACCCTTTTCTGCATCCCAGAGGATTCTGGGTACTGCTCCATCCCCTCGGTCTCCCGTGTCATTGTTGCCGTAATTTTCCGCTGCAGATGACAGGTGTGGAAGTGCGCTGGCCGGCGCGTTTCTGTCGCGCTATAAGCCTCGTCGCGTGGCTGTTTTCTGAGCTTGCGGAGTCTGGGGGCGTCCGCCGTCTTCCCGTTCAGAATGCAGCGTTTTTGTGTGGCTTCAGCCCGGGACAGTCGGACCCAGAGGAGCAGTGTAATGCACATTATTAGCATTGCACCTAAGAAAACAGATGCAGTGTTTCCCCCAGGGAACTATTGCAGGGGAACCCCTGAAATGTTATCTAATATATGACAGGATGACATGTGAGCTGGGCTATGAAGGGCTGTGCTAAAAAATATATATTTTTATTGAAGTTTTGAAGAAAACATTGAAACAAAACAAAGGTTTCAGGTCAAATTTTTAAAAAAAAAATCCATATTTAAAATAATTTATATTCAGCCAAGTCTATATAGAGTACTAATAGAATACTCAATAGAATGGAAGGGTGCTGATTCGGACACAGCCTCGACCCCGATGTGCTGCGTTCACACAGGAAGAAGCTAGCAGCAAGCTGCTCTCATAATCGCAAAACAAGGGAAATGGAACGATAGCTAGTAGCTAGCAAGCTCGCTCAACATTCTGCCCTCATAATCACACACTTGTGTAGCGCAGCTAGCTAGTAGCGCGCTAAAATTTGTGTTGAAGGGCGTCCGCCATTTCTGCCCTGCTTGTCCTTTTCAGTTTGATTATGGTACAGTTCCAGAGAAACGTTGAAGATAGACTGATGTTGCTACCATAGCTCTACCAACATCTCTACCTCTTCATTGCTCCGTGCCGCTGGGCTTCTTCGATGGCGGGTTTACCTCAAGCTATTGTAGTGCTGGGAGCTCATTGGCTGTTGACGGTTCCATGGCGAAAGATTAGTCTTTGTGTATCGCGTGCTACACGAGCCGTGCCTAAGGACTTGTGATAAAAATCAAATCGGTTTGATATTCTCACAAGAGTCGCAGACTGGTTCGGTAGAGCTGCGATTGCGTCTACGACCGTCTCACAAGTTTAAAGGAACGTCGGAGGCGAGAGCGCGCGACGATCAGGTTTTCTGATTTTCTTTAGATCTTGAAAACTGCAAGAATCATGGCTGAAAATCCTGCCGTGTACACTAGGCACTATAGGGATGTGTGTTCTGTTCCTCAGAGAGCTTTAAACCACACCTCCCACAAAGTCACTTCTGTCAGCTGAGGACAGTGTGCAAATTTGTACGTGCAAATTATTATGTCAAGCTTTCTGTTCTGCGGCAAATTTTCATCTGTGGTCACTGGGTAGATATGAAGAAGTGAAGCGGAAACCAGGGGGGAAAATGCAGAAAGGACTGCAGGTCAGCCATGCACTGGGGTATGATGGGGATAAGGTGTGCTTGTGTGTGTGTGTGTGCGTGTGCGTGTGCGTGTGCGTGCGTGCGTCAGATCCATCACTACCGACGGGCATGTGGATGCTCACCCACTCAGAATTCTGTGCCCCCCAAAAATGTATATCTAATAATTTCCATATAAAACCTCTGAAAGCACACACACGCACGCTCGTACACACACACACACGCACGTACACACACACGCACACATGCACAATACGGATATGGAATCACAATGGATCTGGAAGGGCATTTGATTTCTATACCAGAATTCCAAATTGTTCCTGTGCAATGAATGAATGTGCCACCCAGGGTATCGGAGCTCGTTGAGCACAGACAGACAGACAGACAGACAGACAGATGCTGCATTAAGCTGGTGTACTCGGGTTTCTGTTCAAGCCCTCTGCCAGGATGATGTGACTGAATGAGGCCATTGGACTAAGGGTTCAGCTTTGTCCTTGAACCCAGCTGTCCTGCAGTAGTTCACACCGGCACTGTTGCTGCTCTTTGATCCGACCTCATTATGAGATTGCTTGTGTAAGTCATGCTGGATAAGAGCGTGTGCTAAATGCCTAGATGTACGTGTATGTTTACTTACATGAACGTGCGATGTGGTAAACGGTAAATAAACGAGCGTACGAGGGCCATAGGCCCCACCAGGTCACCCACGCCTGGAGAGTGTGCTTGATATCTGTCACCTCCTTTCCTCCACTCATCTCCTACCCGGAAGTATGCAAAACAGCCTGTAAGTTTGAAGTATAAGTATTTGCATGTACCGTATACGATGTGCCTTACATTGCGGTTTGCGTCAAGACATTAATTAATATGTAACCATTTGATATGAAATCCAATCAGCAACATTAGATTACGACACAAAGATCAGTTTCCGCGGCACGGAGGAGACGATGTGGTAGTGGAGGAAAGGAGGATTTTTCGAGTATTGGGACGCGCCCCTGGGTCCCCCCGCGACACGCTTCCTGCTTCCTGCTTCCAGCTCCGCCCAGCCGTGATGATATCACCGGCTGCTCTGTCCTGCTATGCTTTCTCATGCTTTCTCTCTCTCTCCCCGTCTCTCTCTCTTTCTCTCTCTCTCTCTCTCTCTCTCCTGTCGCTTGTGTCTCCTGCCTGTCGCAGCTTCCACTAACATCCATGCCTGGCAGTCACAGTCAAGTAAGTTCCTCTGCTTGCGTCCCAATTTCCCAAATCCCCGCCTCCCATAATTCCCCACTATCTGACCTAGTACGGACCGGGGTCTGGAGTACGGACCGGGTTCTAGAGTACGGACCTGGTTCCAGGGCCCTCATTTATCAACATTGTACGAAGAAAATGTAGAATGTTCGTACATACTAGAAAGTTGGTATTTAAATTTAAGCACATTCTCAAGTATAATTACAAATTGATAAATCGGACACTTTGCTTAGAAATGGGCGGCAGTGTAGTATAATGGTTAAGGAACTGGCCTTGTAACCGCAAGATTGCAGGTTCGATTCCCAGGTAGGACACTGCCGTTGTACCCTTGAGCAAGGTACCTAACCTGAATTGCTTCAGTATATATCCAGCTGTATAAATGGATAATATGTAAAAAAAATCCTAAAAAGTTGTGTAAGTCGCTCTGGATCAGAGCGTCTGCTAAATGCCTGTAATGTAATGTAATGTAAAAATTATCACACGCATGGTTTACGAACATTGCTCCTCGTACGCAACGTTGATATATGAGTGCCCTGGTCTTGTGCACCTTCTAAAGCATATTCTAGATCAGGGCCTACCCAAACCTGGTCCCGGAGAACCAGGGTGATCTGCCACTTTTTGGAGGTCACCTGGCTCTTCAGGACCAGGGTTGGGACCCCGGTCCTAGATCTGGGTCACTATCCGTACGCAAACACAGGGTGTGCACAGATCTGTGCTGGTCGTGTAATCACACAGGAGGTCCTGTCAGAGCTCATATTGCAGTCTCAGTCACAGACTCCTGTATGTTGTTTAGCTCACCGGTGGCTAGTCACGATCCTGGAGTGTCAAAGATTCTCCTTCCAAACCCCAAACACATTAGCTGTGTTAATGATCAGGCTTCATGAATGCGCTGCAGGTGCTCAGCGTCTCTCCGTTCCCAGTCCAGTTTGCTACTTTGGAGAATAG
This sequence comes from Synaphobranchus kaupii, assembly GCA_029718625.1. NCBI lineage: Eukaryota > Metazoa > Chordata > Actinopteri > Anguilliformes > Synaphobranchidae > Synaphobranchus > Synaphobranchus kaupii. The sequence continues at coordinate 22,834,055 of CM056387.1, forward strand.
CCCCCCCTGCTGGCGAAGGAAAATTCCTCCCAGCCCAATCAGACGGACACAGAAACGGCCTGTAAGCAGGGGTCGCCCTTATCTTTTATTTTTACTGAACCCCCAGAGCAGAGGAGAGCGATAGTTTTCCATACATGCATGTTAAAACCTCTCGCATATTAAATATCTGTCGACTTGAAAAAACTGGCCCGGATATATATATGTATTTATATTTATGTATTTATAATCTTGTTATAGTGCCCCTGCAGAAAAAACAAAAAAAAACAATATATTTCTATTAACAAAGATGGCTACAGAAATGATAAACTCATGGAAAAACTCATGAAATTGCATTTTTCTTGACTGGATTGATTTCTTTTTATATTTTGAGTTCTGTTTCAGTGGTCATGAGGTGGGATGGGGAATTTGGTTGGTCACCATTGACAGAAAATGTAATCTGTGTCCATCTTATATGTCTGCATTCCAAAAGATTATGACTGTGATGTGGTTGGTCATATTAATCATAAAGTGTTGTCCTCAATATTAGAAAGCACGCATTAATAAAAAATGTAAAAACAGCACTCACTAGTACAGAGTGCAGACAAATGATTTTTTAGGACATACATTTAGCACGTACATTATTGTCCTTAGGGTGACTCATTTTAAAATCCACATTTGTTGAAGAGTTTTGTTTGAGGTTTTCTGACCCTTCTCCCGTTCCGTACCTCTTCAGTGCGATTTGCCCCCTACCGTCCCCCGGACATCTCGCTGAAGCCGCTGCTGTTCGAGGTGCCCAGCATCACCATGGACTCGGTGTTCATCGGGCGCGACTGGCTCTTCCAGGAGATCGACGCGCAGCTGCGTAGCTCCAACAGCAGCTCCAACCGCGGCGTGGTGGTGGTGGGCAACATCGGCTACGGCAAGACCGCCATCGTGTCCCGCCTGGTGGCGCTGAGCTGCCACGGCACCCGCATGCGCCAGATCGCCTCGGACAGCCCCCACGCGTCGCCCAAACGTGAGTGACGTTCCGAAAACCCCCAAACCCGCGGAGCGTCTGCTGTTTCGCCTGCGATTCCCGTTTCCCAAAAGCATCTTAGAGTTAAGATAATCTTAGAGTGTTTTATGTTTTGCTTTATTCATTTTATGATTAAAATGAGTGAAATTGATTGATATTACATAAAAAATCTTATGTGTTGAAAGATGATGTGAGTCCTTTGAGTAGTTCTGAGTATATTATGATTCTCATGAATTCTTGGGCTTAATTGGCTGGTTTTGTTATGTGACTGAAGTGCGTGCGTGTTTTAGTGTGCCTGACAGCACTGCGTGTCTGTCTGTATCCGTAATGTGTTTGTTCCGTCCTTTAGACACAGAGGGCCTGCCCCTCAGCCAATCACAGCCCTCCCACAGCACGTTGGGTGGGGGCAGCTGTCCTGGCACCCCGGAGATGCGCCGCCGGCAGGAAGAGGCAATGAGAAGGCTAGCGTCTCAGGTACAGTACCTGCTTATCACCCATTGTGATGTCATCACTGCTGGTGTCTAAGTTACAGTATTCTCTATTGTGACGTCATCACAGCTGGTGTCTCGGGTACAGTAGAACCATAGATGTGACATATGTCTTAGTTTAGTGGCACAATTTTTGAGACCATACCCAGGTAAGATGGTGGCCAGTAACCATGGTTTTATATCTATGACCCCGTCATCAGCTATCTGGCTTCTGAGACCTGATTATGACATCACAGCAGGTTAGAAAGTACACGATCTTGCCATAGGTTTCTATTATAGCTGTACCCAGGTAAGATGGCTGCCATATTGTTCCGTTTCAGAATTCCAAATTACCATTACATTACATGATGTCATATCTATGGTTCTATATCTATGGGGTACAATACTCTCCCTGCCGATCTGATTATGCCTCATTATGATGTCATCACAGCTGGTGACTCTGGTACAGCTCAGTATTTACCATTGTGACATCATCACTGCTGGAGTCTCAATACAGTACCCCCCCCCCCCCCCCCCACCTGATTACTTATGCCTCATTGTGACATCATCACATTGTGTCTGTCCACGTGTGCCCAATCAGTGGAACTAAGCTGATTTGATCTCTACTTTTTCCTCATTGTGACATCATCACTGCCACAAGTTCCACGTCTCAGCTTAGACTGAATACATTATGAGCAAAAACAATGTGTCTGCAATGTGCCTTTCCTACTCAAATAAAGAGCCTCTTAAAAACCCCGGTATTAGCAGCCTGGGGGAGATCTGTACCTGTCGCTCTTCTACACCATGTCCGAGTGTCTCTGCTCCTCACCGCCTGCCTTATTATGCAGATACACTGGAGAAAGAGCAAAGAAACAGCTAAGAAATGTTAATGAAATATTTATTACCACAATGCAATTTCCAACTCAAGCTATTAGATCTTGTTAGCACAACACATAAATAACTCTTTTTTTTATTTTTTATACTGTTTCAGCTCTCTATCCCAAGGCATTTGAAATTAGCATTCTAATATCCATCGGTTTTCCCCCCTCAGAAAACATGCTATTTCCGCACACCCTCGGCGTGACATTTAAATATCACCGCCCGTCGTGTCCGAGCTCACAAACGCTTTCCCTTTTCGTTTCATATCCATTAGCCTCACTGTCCTCCCTTCGCCCTCTTTACCTTCACCAATTCAGCTCCCAGCAGTCACGCTCAGGTCACCTCATTCAGAACGCTCATTATGCCACCTTTGACCTCTGCCATCTATTCTTAGATCCCCCTGCTCTACTTTTGCTTACTGTGATGCAATTCTGAACTACAGCGCAGTTCAACAATGACCGTCGTTTGACTGTACTCTGGAACCACAAAAAAATATATACACATATTCTTATATTTCATAACATTTTAATTATTCACAGATGTCACGGATGATTAGATTAGATTGAATTAAATAAAACTTTTATTGTCCGTTTTACAGAAATGTGTCGCATCTGAAAGCTGCTTCATTCCAACAGTGCGGATTGTATAATAAATAGTAAAATGTGTTATAAATGCTTTAATTCAGATAATAGTACCAGGTTCTCTCTCACTGAAGCTGTAATCGCCCAGTTTGAGTACCTGCCTAATTGGCCTCGTTTTAAGCCTGTGGGGAAGCTGAAATGCCTCGGCTTTTAAAATGTTCTAGCTCAAATTTTTTTTAATACAACCCTGTGAGTGCCTAGAATGTATTTATTTATGTATTTTTCAAATTGTATATTCTCTTGTATTCAAAGTGCACCTGTGATTGGTGGTTCGTTTTTTTCCCCCCCATTTTTCCCATGAAGATATTTAGTTTTTTGTACCCTCTACAGTTTTTTGTTGATGTATAATAAGGCCATTTTTGATGACCTCACATGTTCCTCTTTTCAGCCTCTTACTCCTCTGTTCTTTTTCCCTCGCCTCTCTGTCGCCCCCAGGTGGTGGCGTACCACTACTGCCAGGCGGATAACGCCTACACCTGCCTCGTGCCGGAGTTTGTGCACAACGTGGCGGCGTTGCTATGCCGATCGCCGCAGCTCCTGGCCTATCGGGAGCAGCTCCTGAGGGAGCCCCACCTACAGAGCATGCTCAGTCTGCGCTCCTGCGTGCAGGACCCCCTGGCCTCCTTCAGGAGAGGGGTGCTGGAGCCCCTGGACATCCTCTACAAAGGTCAGGGCGCGCCCCCCTCCGAAAACCATCCGCTACCTGATGGGGACCCGCCTCTCCCTGTGCCTCGGTTTACCCAAAGCTGCGCGTCGCGCCTCGACAGCCATGTTTGATCTGATCAGGGCGTCGACCCACTCGCTTATCTGAATGTTAAGAGCTTGCTGATTGGCTGTTCTCGTCAAAAGAGCGAGGCGACTAAAGGCTGATTTATACTTTGTAAGACGAACCTCTGTGAGCCAGATTTTCTGTCTCATTGACGTAATTTGGAACGTCTCACAGGCTGGGAGCCACTTTTCTCGTACCTCCCGAAGTTTCTAGCTGCTCACACAGCGTCATTAATGTCTCATATTTTTGATTGGTTGACTGGCCTGGGGATACGGAGCATTCTGCGTTGCTAAGGAGTATACATTACATTCATTTAGCAGACGCTTTTATCCAAAGCGACGTACAATAAGTGCATACAGAGACGTCATCAAGATCACTACAGAACAGACAAGACAAAGCACATCCTTCCCATTATGTAGCAGCTATCCCTAGTAATGAACGTTGACTGTAGTTCTGTGGGTAAATCAGCTATACTACACTTCTATTCTAAATACTATTATAAACTATAACAAACAGACAGGAAAACACAGGGAACTAGTACCATGAGGTCCTAGGTTAGAATATCAGTCAAGGTGGAGTCTGAAGAGGTGGGTCTTCAGGCCTCGACGGAACGCAGGCAGGGTTCGAGTAGAACGTAGGGGAATGGGAAGTTCATTCCACCACTGAGGAGCTAAGGTATATATTTGTACATATAAACGAACGATGGCTTCATATTTTGTATTAGTTTCAGCCTGGCTAATTTAATTTAAGAGACTACTCGCGCGCACCCCAGTGCAGCGTTTAAATTTTAACGTTGCGTTGCCATGGACACAGGACACCTGTCAGTGAGCCAATGTATTGAGTATGAATGCCCAGAGCTATTAGCCATGAGCTGTGAGCCAGTCTCATACCTGTGTCTTACACAGTATAAACTAGGCCTTAATTACTGCTTGTGCTGCTCGTTGTTTCTCTCTTTCTCTCTCATGATGGTTTGGAGTAAAATCATTTTTAGTGTTTTATGTTGAGTTCCCCTGTGGGTCGCAATGCAACGATGTGACGCTCTGTCTGCGTTTGTATTTCAGAGAGGAAGATTACCACCGACGAAGACCTCATCATCCTCATCGACGGGCTGAACGAAGCGGAGTTCCACAAACCCGACTACGGCGACACGATCGTCTCCTTCCTGAACAAAACGGTCAGCAGGTTCCCTCCCTGGCTGAAGCTGGTGGTGACCGTGCGGAGCTCTCTACAGGTGTGTGCAAGCCAGGGGGCGGCGCTACACAGGCTTGGGATCGAAGGGGGGCGGGGCTACACGGGTTCAGACACGCCTCTGTCCAGCTCAGACATTTTACAGCACAGTCAACACCATCTATATATCTACGATATCTGTGGTATCTATAATATCTGTGGTACATGCATTTCCCAAACCCTTTTTTTTTTTCTTGTGCAGATCTCATGTAGAAGTAGTGTAGATGTAATGATCTCTTGACCTCATTTAGTCTCCCATCTACCTTCCCTGTTTCTCCCATCCTGACTATCTCCTCCCCTCCCCCTCGCCCCACGCAGGAGATCACCAAGCTCCTCCCCTTCCACCGCGTCTCCCTCGACCGCCTGGAGGAGAACGAGTCCATCGACCAGGACCTGCAGGGCTACGTGCTCCACCGGATCCACAGCAGCCCCGAGATCCAGAACAACATCTCCCTCAACGGCAAGATGGACAACACCTCCTTCGGCAAGCTGAGCGCCCACCTCAAGGCCCTCAGCCAGGGCTCCTACCTGTACCTCAAGCTGACCTTCGACCTCATCGAGAGGGGCTACCTGGTGCTCAAGAGCTCCAGCTACAAGGTGGTGCCGGTGAACCTGGCCGAGGTGTACCTGCTGCTGTGCAACATGCGCTTCCCGACGCAGTCGTCCTTCGAGCGCGCCCAGCCGCTGCTCAACGTGGCCATCGCGTCGCTGCACCCGCTGACGGACGAGCAGGCCTTCCAGGCCATCAACGCCGGCGCCGTGGCGGGCGCCGTGGACTGGGACGACTTCCAGCAGCGGCTGGAAAACCTGTCCATCTTCCTGGTGAAGAGGCGGGACGGCACGCGCATGTTCGTGCACCCCTCCTTCCGGGAGTGGCTCATCTGGAGGGAGGAGGGGGAGAAGACCAAGTTCCTCTGCGACCCCAGGTGAGGAGGGCTGGGTGGTGACCCCAGGTGAGGAGGGCGGGGTGGTGACCCCAGGTGAGGAGGGCGGGGTGGTGACCCCAGGTGAGGAGGGCGGGGAGGTGACCCCAGGTGAGGAGGGCGGGGGGGTGACCCCAGGTGAGGAGGGCGGGGAGGTGACCTTGCATTGGTGTATACAGCTAATATGCTAATTGAGCTGAGCTAGTGTGACTGGTTGAAGCATAGACCAGGGCTGTTATGGGGCGTACATCATAACCGTACACCAAAGTGTGGGTGACCCCTGGTGTGCAGGGAGCCAGGTCTGTGGGGACGGGCGTAAAGCTGACTTGCATCGTCATGTGAAGTGTGAACAGTTGTGCCTGCGTAGCCCAGGACTCTGAGGGAGAATGTTCCAGAAGGCTCTCTGGATCAGAAGCTCATGGCTGCACATCTCTCCCTCTCCCTCTCCCTTTCTCTTTCTCTCCCTCTGTCTCTCTCTCCCCCTCTCTCTCGTTCTCTCTCCCTCTCTGTCTCTCTTTCCCCACAGGAGCGGCCACACTCTCCTTGCCTTCTGGTTCTCCCGGCAGGAAGGCAAGCTGAACCGGCAGCAGACCATCGAGCTCGGCCACCACATCCTCAAAGCACACATCTTCAAGGTACAGAGGCCCCCGGCCCTCTCACACGCACAGTCACAGCATTACCTTTCCAGCTTAACCCTTTGGAATGTTTCAGAATTCGAGAATTCAGGCTTCTAGAAGTCCATTGCTTTCAATTACCGGTAGTGATTGTGACATCAGCGTTAGAATGTTCAGTTAAGAACACTCTAATCACACATTTGTGATCTTACACCTTAAAGGGTTAAGCTAGACGGAGAAATTAGTCTGTGGCCTCTTAATGGGCCATGGAAAAGCCATGACTCATTTTCCGGCTTTCCAGCAGTGGCCCAAAGCGGGTTTTCAGGTCTTTCCCCCTTCTGGAAAAATGTCTCCGGTGAAAATCTTGTCTGACAACCATACTATTAAAATTAATATTGATTGATTGATTGATTGATTGAGCGATTGATTGATTGATTGAGCGAGCGAGCGTGCCTGTGGTTGTTACTGCTTCACCTGACAGTCTGTGTTTGTTCATTCTCCCTTTCAGGGCCTGAGCAAGAAGGTTGGGGTTTCCTCGTCCGTCCTGCAGGGGCTGTGGGTGTCGTACAGCACAGAGGGACTGTCCACCGCACTGTCCTCACTGAGGAACCTGTACACGCCCAACATCAAGGTACCGCGCCCGCCTGCTACTGGACCGGCGCTGTTCGGATCAACTACAGTTACTATAAACACGAAACTGGACTCACACACCACTTAACAAAGCAAAGAAACACACATATCTCATATCATTCACCTGCTTCATTGCAGAGGCATGCTAAAGCAAGCCATCGAAATGGACTAATACTCGACAATCATGCCTCTACTATGTATATCGTCTCATCTTCAGAGAAAGTAGAATGTATTTCAGTCAGGTATGGCCTTCTTTGGGAAGAGATGTGTCAGCCCTTAAGTTTCTATTGAATTTAACCTTTTGGATACTTAAAGCACCTGTCGCAACTGTTTTGCTATGACTTGTTTACAAGGAAGCTTCTTTTATTCCCACCAACACATTTGGGCTTATTAACATGTTACATAAGTTGATTTATTTTTAGTTGTATTAACCAGTATGTGTTGTAGCTGAGTTGTCATGGAATGTTGTTGCTTGACGTCTGGAGACAACCCTTTAATGTGTGATTAGAATGTTCTTAACTGAACATTCTAATGCTGATGTCACAATCACTGCTGGTAAGTGAAAGCCGTGGAGTTCTAGAACACTGATTTAGAATTTTGAAAAAACATTCCCAAAAAAAAGCTACTCTTCAAAGGGGTTAAAGCCTACTCATTAGTCATCGAAAGACCGTTTATACTGAACACGGTTGTTACCGCTTTTCTCGCAGGTGAGCCGGCTGCTCATCCTGGGCGGGGCCAACGTGAACTACCGCACCGAGGTGCTGAACAACGCCCCCATCCTGTGCGTGCACGCCCACCTGGGCTACATGGAGACGGCGTCCCTCCTGCTGGAGTTCGGGGCGTCGGTCGACGCGGCCTCGGAGAGCGGCCTCACGCCGCTGGGCTACGCCGCGGCCGCGGGACACCTGGGCATCATCACCACGCTGTGTCGCAGGAGGGCCAAGGTGCGCCGTCGTGCTCCGTTACTGCAGACATGGTTTAGCATGACTGCCATTTTGTATTCTCGTGTGTCTATATTCATGTATGCTAGCCAGAATCCCCTGTCAAATAGAGATGTCTCAGTTGGATAAATAAATTAATTCATAATAGATGTATTAAATTGTAAGGTTTTTAATAATTATTATAAGTCATTATCCACTCCTAATGTAAATAATTTGGAGGCATTCCAGGTCATACTGTAAGCATGTTAGGTTAGGGTATGACTTACAGGTGGTTTCACTAACCTGCTTGGACTCACTCAAAACTGCAGTGCATTAGGGCTGTTATTTTCATTTGTGTAGCACAATATATTTAACTGCAATTTTATAGTTAGAATTTATCCCGAAAATCATAACTAACAGCACTATACGTTTGTGTGTGTATGTGTGCGGGCTTGTGTGCGTGTCTGTGTCTGTGTGTGCGCGCGTGTACCTGGATGCTTGTCTGTGCGGTTGTATGTGTGTGGCGTGTGTGAACGCACGCTCAGGTGGATCACCTGGATAAGAACGGTCAGTGCGCCCTCGTACACGCGGCTCTCCGGGGCCAGCTGGAGGTGGTGAAGTTCCTGATCCAGTGCGACTGGACCATGGGAGGACAGCAGCCGGGCGTGTTCAGTAAGAGCCACGCGGTCCAGCAGGCCCTGGTCGCTGCTGCCAGCATGGGCTACGCTGAGGTGGGGCTCTACTACATCTCCCCTTATTATTCTCTACTACATCTCCCCTTATTATTCTCTACTACATCTCCCCTTATTATTCTCTACTACATCTCCCCTTATTATTCTCTACTTCATCTCCCCTTATTATTCTCTACTTCATCTCCCCTTATTATTCTCTACTACATCTCCCCTTATTATTCTCTACTACATCTCCCCTTATTATTCTCTACTACATCTCCCCTTATTATTCTCTACTACATCTCCCCTTATTATTCTCTACTACATCTCCCCTTATTATTCTCTACTACATCTCCCCTTATTATTCTCTACTACATCTCCCCTTATTATTCTCTACTACATCTCCCCTTATTATTCTCTACTACATCTCCCCTTATTATTATCTACTTCATCTCCCCTTATTATTCTCTACTACATCTCCCCTTATTATTCTCTACTACATCTCCCCTTATTATTCTCTACTTCATCTCCCCTTATTATTCTCTACTTCATCTCCCCTTATTATTCTCTACTACATCTCCCCTTATTATTCTCTACTACATCTCCCCTTATTATTATCTACTCCATCTCCCCTTATTATTCTCTACTACATCTCCCCTTATTATTCTCTACTACATCTCCCCTTATTATTCTCTACTTCATCTCCCCTTATTATTCTCTACTTCATCTCCCCTTATTATTCTCTACTACATCTCCCCTTATTATTCTCTACTACATCTCACCTTATTATTATCTACAGGGCTTTGGGCTTAAGAAAAGTGTTTCATATATGAACATTATTATTATGCTTCTTTTAAATTATTACTTTGCATATCAGACTAGAGCTTTGTGTGTCTGTTTGTGTGTCCGTGCGTATTGTGTGTATGTGTGTTTGTATGTACATATGTGCGCTGTGTGTGTGTGTGTGTGTGTATGTATATACACTACTCACAAAAAGTTAGGGATATTTGGCTTTCGGGTGAAATTTATGGAAAATGTAAGTTCACGCTACAGTGATATTATACGTATCATGAAAGTAGGGCATTTAAGTAGAAGCATGCAATGGTAATTTCCTCATCTCAAACAATTTATTGAAACAAAAGCCAACAACAGTGGTGGGTATACCACAACAAAAATGTCAATGTCTCAATAACTTGTCATGTGCCCTTGAGCATCAATTACAGCTTGACAACGACGTCTCATGCTGTTCACAAGTCGACTTATTGTCTGCTGAGGCATGGCATCCCACTCTTCTTGAAGGGCGGCCCTCAGGTCATTGAGGTTCTGGGGTACAGAGTTACGAGCCTCTACACGGTGAGTCAGCTGATCCCATAGGTTTTCTATGGGATTCAGGTCTGGAGAAAGTGCAGGCCACTCCATTTGAGGTACCCCAGTCTCCAGCAGCCTTTCCCTAATGATGCGACCTCGATGAGCTGGAGCATTGTCGTCCATGAAGATGAAATTAGGCCTGTGTTGTTCATGCAGGGGCACAATGACTGGATTAATGATGTTATTCAGGTAGTATGGGCTTGTCACTGTACCATTCACAAAGTGTAGGGCAGTTCTGTATTGACTAGACCCACCTGCCCACACTGTAACACCGCCACCACCAAAGGGTCGTCTGGTGACAACAGTGGCTGATGCATAGCGCTCTCCTTGACGTCTCCAACATCGTTGGCGGCCATCATTTCTGCTCAACGTGAATCGACTTTCATCAGAGAACAGCACTGAGGCCCACTGGTCCCTCGTCCAGCGTAAATGCTCCCTGGCCCATGCAAGACGATGACGCCTGTGCCTGGTGGTGTGGTCAGGTACCCTTGCAGGTCGTCTAGCACGCAGACCACGCTGATGTAAACGGTTTTGAATGGTCTGACGTGACACTTGGGTGCCTCTCACCTCCCTTAAATGTGCCTGGAGTTGAGTGGCATTCATCATCCGGTTCCGCAGAGCACTGTTCACAATGAAGCGGTCATCAGTGTGGGATGTGGCCAAAGGACGTCCACTTCTATGCCTTTCTGTGACTCTTCCAGTCTCTCTGTATCTCTGTTGCAACCTGCTGATGACACTCTGTGACACTCTAAGCTCAGTGGCCACTTCCCTCTGAGAACATCCTGTTTGAAGCCTCGCAATGGCGAGGTACTGTTGATCAATTGTTAGGTGTCGTCTTGGTCTCATGATGTCAAAATGTGAACAGCATGATGAAGAGGACTGTTTAAATACCAATTCTAATTGAACCAGGAAATTTATTGGTCGATTCATGGATCAAACACCTGTTGTGAATTTTGCCGTTCAGCTCCTTGTTAGAGAACAGCAAGTTGTGCAAAAAGTACTGAAACATTGAATAGTTGGACATGTGCATTCAAAAGTTTAGAGAAGGTCAAATTAATTTCACCTGTAAAGGTTATAGTGCATTTTAGGTTCATCCTGAAATTTCACCCGAAAGCCGAATATCCCTAACTTTTTGTGAGTAGTATATATATATATATATGTGCGTTTGTGTGCTTGTGTGTTTGTATGTACATATGTGTGCTGTGTGTGTGTGTGTGTGTGTGTGTGTGTGTGTGTGTGTGTGTGTGTGTGTGTGTGTGTGTGTGTGTGTGTGTGTGTGTGTGTGTATATATATATATGTGTGCTGTGTGTGTGTGTGTGTGTGTGTGTGTATATATATATATATATATGTGTGTGTGTGTGTTTGTATGTAAATATGTGCGCTGTGTGTTTGTGTGTACATATGTGTGCTGTGTGTGTGTGTATATATATATATGTGTGTGTTTGTATGTACATATGTGCGCTGTGTGTGTGTGTTTGTATGTACACATGTACACCTGTGCGTGATGATTGCGTTTCCCCTCCAGATTGTGTCGTACCTGCTGGACCTGCCAGAGAAGGATGAGGAGGAGGTGGAGCGCGCTCAGATCAACAGCTTCGACACACTGTGGGGGGAGACGGGTAAGGAGAGCCACAGTCTGTTACTTTACACTACACTACATTGCACTACATTACAGCGAATCGCCAGCAAGGTGCTTATCTTGAATTGCTATTATATACGAAAGCAGTTCAAGTTAAGCACCTTGCTCAAGAGTACAATGGCGATTCCCTACCTGGAAATTTAACCTGCAACCTTTGGATTACAAAACCAGTTCTTTAAACGTTACGTTACACTACCGCCACTACATTACCCATAGAGCCTTTCCCCTCATTACGCTGTGAGAAGGAGCTGTGCTCAGTGCTACACTGGGTGAGGAAGATGAATTTCCTACACGGTCTGGTCTTTTCTTTGCCGTTTGGTGGCGCACAGATTCGATGACAGATGAGTGGGCGTAGCTACACGCTTCCGGTCGATCATTACGCCTTTGGCGTTCCAATATGACAAACGGTCCTGCTTTCAAATTTAGCAGCTCAGTATTTAACAGCAGAAACCTCAGGTTTCATTTAGTGAGGTATGAGGGAAAGAGAGGCGTAGCTATACTGTCCGTTACTCAGCACTAATACAGCAGGGTTTTTTTTTGTTTTCCTGTCGGGGGTGGGGTGACGTGGCAGTGTTTTTTATGTTGATTCGTAGTCACGTCAACCCTGTGAGACTGTTCACCGACTTGAGTCATGATCGCTGTAAACTCGGATACAGAAGAGACGGCATATATCAGTTTGCATAACCTGATCATCAGAGAACTGCTTCCACAGTGTCCCTACAGAGTCGTAATGCAGGGAAAAACACTGTATCTGATGGCAGCCGGACTTGACGTGTCCAGTGTACTGTGTAGACACTTCTAGGCAACTCTACAAAAATATCACCAAAAATATTACACAGTATATATATATATATATATATATATATAATACAGGGTGTGAAATTGACAACCACCACCAGCCAAATGCAGGTAAAAGTTTGATTGTGGCTGGTAAGATTTTCTACACTAGCAGCCACTTTGGCAGGTAACCAACCAGGTTGTGTTATATTGTATAAGGTAATGTAAGGCAATGTGATGTGGCTGGTAAAATGTTGAAAATGGCCGGTGATTATTAGAATCTACAAGCCACTTTGGCTAGTGAGCGAAAAAGTTAATTTCATGCCCTGTATATATATGTATATATATAACATATTTCGCATGTACATATAAAACAATATTATGCAATATTTGCTGCCCAAGCTACTGCTAAGTGGGAGTAATCAAGGTGGAAAGAGGTTTTAATGTTGTCGTCCACACCCTCCCCGTCTTGCGGATGGAAAGCCGGATGATGCGTGGTGCCAGACGGCCGCGTGTGACTCATGTAACAGGCGGTACATAGAGTGGGCGGGAGCCGATGCTGCCGGTGCCTTTATGTAAGGGAACAGTGGGCTGTAGCCATTGCTGTAAACTCAACTGGGCCTACACTCTTTAAAACTGCTAGTTAAACCTGGGCCTACGCTCTTTAAAACTGCTAGTTAAAACTGGGCCTACACTTTAAAACTGCTAGTTAAAACTGGGCCTACACTCTTTAGAACTGCTAGTTAAAACTGGGCCTACGCTCTTTAAAACTGCTAGTTAAAACTGGGCGTACACATTAAAACTGCTAGTTAAAACTGGGCCTACACTCTTTAGAACTGCTAGTTAAAACTGGGCATACACATTAAAACTGCTAGTTAAAACTGGGCCTACACTCTTTAGAACTGCTAGTTAAAACTGGGCCTACGCTCTTTAAAACTGCTAGTTAAAACTGGGCCTACGCTCTTTAAAACTGCTAGTTAAAACTGGCCATACACATTAAAACTGCTAGTTAAAACTGGGCCTACACTCTTTAGAACTGCTAGTTAAAACTGGGCATACACATTAAAACTGCTAGTTAAAACTGGGCCTACACTCTTTAGAACTGCTAGTTAAAACTGGGCCTACGCTCTTTAAAACTGCTAGTTAAAACTGGGCGTACACATTAAAACTGCTAGTTAAAACTGGGCCTACACTCTTTAGAACTGCTAGTTAAAACTGGGCCTACGCTCTTTAAAACTGCTAGTTAAAACTGGGCCTACGCTCTTTAAAACTGCTAGTTAAAACTGGGTTGCTGAATCTAGACAGATGTTGCTAGCCCGTAAGGTTTGGGGGAAGTTGGTTTTATTCTTATAAAGCCTGCTGTCAGTATAGAGTTTATCATCGAAAGTATTAAGGCCAATTCATAGTCGCCAAGAAAAGTATGCCACTGCAGGGTCCGCCCGGATCCTATATCGTATCGCGGCAGACCCAAAAAAAGACGTCCGCCTGGGCAGTCCACGCAGCGGTCGTTCATTACGTCCACACAGACCTGTCACCTACACACGTACCTTCTGCATACCGTCATGTTCTTCCACGAAGGATGCCATTGGTGTTTGCAATTTGCGCACAAGAATGATGGGAAATGTAGTCTATAAAGGGGGGTTGGTACGCTCGACTGAAGGGCATATTTGCTTTAAACTCTGCCTTCTGCTGCTTGTAGTCCTGAAAAATTAGGTCAAGGTCCTTAGCAAAGACTCTAGTGGTTCATTAGTAGAATCAGGTGTGTTACTGATTGGTTGGAACAAAAGCCTGCACCCACACCTGCCCTTTCTGGATAAGATTGAGGACCCCTGCACCCACACCGGCCCTTTCTGGATAAGATTGAGGACCCCTGCACCCACACCGGCCCTTTCTGGATAAGATTGAGGATCCCTGCACCCACACCGGCCCTTTCTGGATAAGATTGAGGACCCCTGCACCCACACCGGCCCTTTCTGGATAAGATTGAGGACCCATGCACCCACACCGGCCCTTTCTGGATAAGATTGAGGACCCCTGCCATAGGGTTGTATCCCAACAAGTGATACCACCCTTGCCCAAAAACCAGATAAAATGTTCTCAAATCTCTCGGCTGTCGATGTGGCCTTAGGTGAGGATCTCCGCTGCCACAGGCTGTAAATTAATTAGGTTTTGGGTTTGAGATACTCGCGTGGACCGGAGTGGAACAAACGAATCTGCCCCAAAGTCTGTTCCGAGCGACGCCGTATAAGAGCTCACTTACAGGCTCTCTCTGTACAGCGTGTTTCTACGTTTTGACTGAATGAATGTGTTCTTTCATACAGTGAAATTCAGTACCGGCTGTGGCGGACGGGTTAGGGCGGCTGTTTCGCGGTGCACTGGCGGTAACGTGGAACTCTGAACGTAATCCACCCCCTTTCCCTGTAATTTAAAACTGGGCTGGTTTGATCCAGTTATTGTTTTATATGAGCAGGAGCACGGTTGCACACAAAGTGCAGTGAGGCAGGAAGCAGTCAGCTGGAAACCCCGACGCCGTCGTTCCACACCCAGGCTGCATAATTACACCTGCCGAGCGCAAGGTCACCTGTGGAGAGGCACGGGGAAACGGCTGACTGCAGGAGACGGCAGCTTCCGGGAGAACGGGAGAGACACGTCCACGTCCGGTCCCCCGCTGTAGCGCAGGAGCAGCCGGGAGCTGGTGTTTGTTCTTACTTGGCTCTTAATTGATTAATTAATGCAGCTAATTGGGTCTGAAATGGATGCTGATTTTAAGGTGAGAGGAGAGCCTGTGGTACTGCAGGACCGGTGGAGGGGACCACTGAGGTCGGGGGGGTGTCACACCGTGCTTGCGTGATCTCACACTGCACTTACGTGATGTCACCCCACCGCTCGTGTGATGTCACACATTACATTAGATTACAATTATTTGGCAGACGCTTTTATCCAAAGCAACGTACAATAAGTACATATTGAAAGTCATTGACGCGACTACAAAGCAAATCAAAGCACAACTTTCTCACAGCGTAGGAGCTATCCCTAGTAATAAACATGAGTAGTACACACAGTCAGCTATACATTCTGAACTATACATTCTGAACACACCGCTCTCTCTCTCTCTCTCTCTCTCTCTCTCTCTCTCCAGCGCTGACTGCTGCCGCAGGCCGGGGGAAGTTGGATGTATGCAGGCTGCTGCTGGAGCAGGGGGCCGCCGTGGCCCAGCCTAACCGTCGCGGGATCGTCCCGCTCTTCAGCACCGTGAGGCAGGGCCACTGGCAGGTGGGTGACCTCTGACCCTACAGATATCTGTATTTACGCATGTGTGTCCGTCCATAGAGTACCCTGGATATCTCTCTCTTTCTCCTCCTCCTTCTCCCTTCCTCTCTCTCCCCTGTCCCTCTCCTTCCCCGCCTCTCTCTCCTTCTCTCTCTCTCTCTCTCTCTCTCTCCCTCCCTCCCCCTCCCCCCCCCCTCCCCCTCATCTCTATCACCTCTCCCCCTCCTCTCCAACTCTCTCCCTCTCTCTCTTTCTCCCTCTCTCTCAAATTCAAATGTGCTTTATTTGCATGACTGGCATAAACTTGGAGATGCATAAATAACAAACAACAAACATCTACCCTCCCTCTCTCTCTCTCTCTCTCTCTCTTTCTCTGCCACCCCCGCTCTCTCACCCTCTCTCTCCCTCTTTAGATAGTGGACCTGCTGCTCACTCACGGGGCGGACGTCAACATGGCGGATAAGCAGGGCCGCACCCCGTTAATGATGGCGGCGTCGGAGGGGCACCTGGGAACAGCTGAGTTCCTGCTGGCGCAAGGTCTGTCTGTCAGGAACGGCCCGCTATACCGCCGTCTGTCTGCGTGTCATGAGCAGCCTGCTATACTGCCGTCTGTCTGTCTGTCAGGAGCGGTCCACTATACCGCCGTCTGTCTGTCTGTCAGGAGCGGCCCCCAATACCGCCAACAGGCCTTATTCACCACTGTCTGTCTGTCTGTCTGTCTGGGGTCGGCAGCACATCAGAAATGAAGGATACCGGTTATATTTCCACACAGCCGTACCTCTGCAGCCACCCTTAAGGTTTTAAAGCACGTATCGGCTGATATGAGCATGTGCACTTTTTCTTTAAAGAAAACTCATACACGGCACAGCCCTTCAATCAGTTCTTCAACTTGACTTCAGGTTAAGTTTGCAATGATATCAGGTTAATCATTTTTATAGCAGCGTTTATGTTTGAAATCATGGTGTTTGATGTACTGTTTCTAGTGTGTTAATGTCTAGTGTGAAAGTGTCCCAGCTGTTTCTATTTAACTAGAGGCCATGAATAAGCCCCTCAGGCTTTTCTGCCTATATACTGCTCACTATTTTCCTTGTCATTTATTTGTTTATTGTGCAAATAAATAAACTAATCTAAACTATTCTTGGTTTATAAAAACGGCTACTTAAGGTTTCTGCACCATTTCACCATTTCAGTGGCTGAAATTCAATGTCAGCCGTCGCCTAGATGGAGCGTAAATAAACGTACAGGGAAGTGTGATTACGCTGGGCCCGCTGCAGCCTGACCTCTGACCTGTGCCCTCTGACCCCCTGACCCCCTGACCCCCTGACCAGGTGCCTCCCTGCCTCTGATGGATAAGGAGGGGCTGACGGCACTGAGCTGGGCGTGTCTGAAGGGTCACCTGCCCGTGGTGCGCTGCCTGGTAGAGAGGGGGTCAGCCACGGACCACGCCGATAAGAACGGCAGAACCCCGCTCGACCTGGCCGCTTTCTATGGAGACGCAGAGGTGGTGAGTTCCCCCGCAGGGCCGGACTAATGGACACACTGCTGCAGCAGCGTGAATATAAAACACATTATAATTACATTAATATTATAGAATGTCATGATAAGGAAGCTGGTGGTGGTTATATTTTTTTATGTTGAGGGTGGTGATTATTATTATTATTACTACAGGGGATTGCATGTATGTGGCATAATTCATCTCTTGATCTTTAAAGTGCTTCGCAGAGAAGGGGGGAAGCTTGGCAAGGCATGGCGGCCATTTTGTGCCAGAATGCTGCTCACTGCCATTTTATTTTTAGCCCATGGAAAGACGCTCCTGATTTTGTTTGCTCCCACTGCACCCCTTGTCCCTTTATACTGTTACTTGTTTTAAACAATGCACTCTCCTGGTGAGACCATGTGGTGCAGTCCGTAGGGCGGGAGCCTTTCAGTTCTCTATGACCCCATCTCTGTCTGTGACCCTCTCTGCTTTCCCCCTGTCTGACCCCATCAATAAAGTGAAACGTGTGTATGGGGGGCAGACTATCCTCCCTCTCATTTTCCTTAAAAAAGGGCTGTTCCCTCCTCCTCATTCCCTTCATTCTCTCACCTTTACCCTAACTCCTGACTCCGCCCCTCTCACCTTTACTCTAAATCTGCCCCCTCACCTCTATTCTAACTCCTGACTCCACCCCTCTCACCTTTACTCTAACTTCGCCCCCTCACCTCTATTCTAACTCCTGACTCCGCCCCTCTCACCTTTACTCTAACTTCGCCCCCTCACCTCTATTCTAACCCCTGACTCTGTCCCTCTCACCTCCATTCTAACTCCTGACTCCGCCCCTCTCACCTTTACTCTAAATCTGCCCCCTCACCTCTATTCTAACTCCTGACTCCACCCCTCTCACCTTTACTCTAACTTCGCCTCCTCACCTCTATTCTAACCCCTGACTCCACCCCTCTCACCTCCATTGTAACTCCTGACTCCGCCCCTCTCACCTTTACCCTAACTACTGACTCCGCCCCTCACCTTTACTCTAACTCCGCCCCCTCACCTCTATTCTAACCCGACTCCACCCCTCTCACCTCTATTCTAACTCCTGACTCTGCCCCTCTCACCTTTACCCTAACTCCTGACTCCGCCCCTCTCACCTTTACCCTAACTCCTGACTCCGCCCCTCTCACCTGTACTCTAACCCCTGACTCCGCCCCTCTTCCCAGGTACAGTACCTGGTGGACCACGGGGCGATGATCGAGCATGTGGACTACAGCGGCATGCGGCCCCTGGACAGGGCGGTGGGCTGCCGAAACACATCCGTGGTGGTGGCCTTACTGAAGAAAGGAGCCAAGATAGGTATGACCCCCGCGGGACCCCACCCACGCCCCAAGACTGCCGTCGCCATAGAAACCCTGCAAAAAACAGACGCACTCGCATAAACGCTCACACGCTCACACACACACACACACACACACACACACACACACACACGCGCGCTCGTGCAGCAGTCTTGTGCCCAAAACCTCTTTTGGATTTGGATTTTATAATGGTCGATGATCCCTGCTTGTAATTCCACACTGGATTACCCAGAGGCGCTGAGTGCGACTGGGTATTAATAAGAGATTAATCTGTGAGTTGTTGTTCGGTCTCACAATGCCGCGCACCTGGAGGGAGTTGGACCCATAAGCCTTACGCTCCAGACACACTCGAACGTGACCAGGCCAACCAGCCCAACATCCTGCCGTTTGTGTCCCTGTTCAGAGCCCCAAAGCTCACGCTTATGACCCCCCCTCCTTCCCCCCTCCACTCCATGGGAATCCCATTGGTCAGTGGTTCCTCTGGGCGTGTCCCATGCATTTTCCCCGCCCCTATGCTCCGCCCTCTTTGTGCTGTGCGCTCTAACCCCGGCGGCTCCTGCTTGCGTCCTGCCCTTCCCGCCGTGGCGGTTTTCGCGGACGCTGGCGTGTTCGCGGGCGCGGGCTGTTCTTATGCTGCTTGTTTTGCCCCGCTTCTCACGGCTGCTTCTTCCTCTCCTTTTTCTCATTCCACCTCTCCACCTCTCCCTCCCTCCTGTGCTCACCGTCCCTCTCTCTCTCTCTGGCACACTCACCTGTGTTACCTTTGGTTGTCCTTGCCATGTTGCTCTGACACAAACTCCTCCCACCCCCCCCTCCCCACATACTCCCATCACTCACTCCTGGCTCCGCCCCCTTCCCTGGCCACGCCCTTCTCCCTGGTACCAGGATGTCAGACCCTCCCCAGTCGCCCCCGAGGTAAACCAAAGCAGCAACATCTCTCCCCACAGCCATGCTGGCACCTCCCAGTACTTATGTGTTTGTGTTGGTTCAGGAAGTCAGGCAGGCAGGCTTTGCATACACACACACACACACATACATACAGACGCACACGCACACACACACACAAAAACACTATTCTAAAAAGATATGACCAGTGACTGAACACCAACCTCTCTTCCAGGTATCACTACGTGAGTTCTGATTGAAATGACTAAACAAAAATGAGAAGACAAAGCGGTATAAAACTAACTATAAAGTTTTAAGGAGTGGTCATAAAATACCAATGACACATTATATATACACACCTCTTATATAATATAAATATTAACAGAAATGAAAAGACCTGCTGACAAAATTGTGGTTGCATCACACAGCGACACGGCAACAGGACAACGTTCTTCACAGCACTCTAAAATACGAGGTGTTCACGAGATTTTTAAAGAAGCTTTAATTCAAGTAAGGTTACTGGCTTCTTATTGTAATTGATGGTAGTTAGTTTCCCCACAGACTCTGTTCAAATAGCCAAATGGCGATTATTTATTTTCTGTCTTTACGACTGTTTAGTAATGATGTATTGTGATTACCAGACTGGAGAAACCATCCACCCCCCCCTACTTCTCCCAGTGCTCATTACTCAGTTTATCCCTGTGCGAAATTAAACGTGGATTAAACATTCAGTGGAGCAGGCTTTCCTTGCAGCATTGATTTAGACTGATTGTTTTAACATTAGCATGTACGTTTGTTTATACTTTAATGGTGGTCTATGGATTGGTCTGCAACCTTTTTTTTATATTTCTTGATTGCTTTCCATTTCTTAGTCACAGACTAGCAGTGTGTTGACGTCCACTTGGTGCCGCCGCCTCGGGCTCAAAAACCGCGCTATTCTTCAGAGTCTCGGTTTGCTGCAGCCCGTTCCTCAAAGCGATGGATCAAATTCAATCCGCCCCGCATGCAAATCGCTCCCGGGGCAGAGCAAAAGAAATATAGCCCTTCATTTTACCGCCGTCGGCTGCAGATGAGGAAATCATAAACGATTTAGCGGTGCCGATAGGAGAAGGTCTCGCATTACGCGCGAATCAGTCAACGGCGCAGTTTAGTTGAAAAGGGCTCATTTTAATTTGGATCAAAGGCGCGAGTCATCAGAACCGCAGTGCCGGTGTTCTGTCGATTCATCCTACCCATCGAGTTGTCCTACCAAGGGGTATTGCGCATGTGCACATCACAATTGCATCATTTTTCTTGTGTTTAACGGCACGCCCATAAATTAAATGCTAGTTCCGCCTCGGTTTTTTGAAGTTTAGTATTGCATTTTTCCCATAGTTGCGGTGTTTTAATCAAACTTTCATACCATTTGTGATGTTAATTCGACTTTTATTTTACTAAAGAATCACGATTTACTTGTGGTAGTATCTTCTGGTAGCAAAGATCGATAGATAACTGCATAACGCTACCGGTAGGATATTTTGACATGGTCGGACAAATCGACAGAACACCGGCAACACCACTATGCGCAGTAGCATTTACGGCCAGGCGTCGGTTGCGCACGAATAGCTTCGGTTACGTCATTTTAATCGATGTCGCTTCTCAAAAACGTCCCATTCCCAGAGAGTCTGAATTAGCGAGAAGCAAGAACGGCTTTTCCTCCCGGGCCATATCCATACCCATTCTGAAAACACCAGTATGTGCTGGGGGAATAAAACTACCCAGCGTTAACCTAACTATGCGTCTTATTACCGTTTGTTCTTATTAACTTCCGGTTAAGTTGGAAAATGAAATCTGAACAGTTATGTTAATGGAGAGCTATCATCTCGATTTCTACCAGAATAGGTTATTCTCCTGCTTTAAGCTTTCTTCTCTCTATGAGAAGCTCACACTTTTAGCACTCTCTCCTACCCTTACAGCATTATGCGCTTAACCCCTTGAAGAGTAGGGGTTTTTTTGGAATGTTTTTTCAAAATTCGAAGTCGGTGTTCTAGAACTCCGTTGCTTTCAATTGCGAGCAGGGATTGTTACATCATCATTAGAATGTTCAGTTAAGAACATTATAAATCTCGTATTTGTGATCTTATGCCTCGAAGGGTTAAGATATTGCAGTACTTTGGGCGCTTAGAACTGCTTATCCTCTCTGAGCCCTAAGAGAAGTGGCTGTATATGGGCCTGCTGCCTGTGACAGTGAGGAGGGTTATAAAGTGTATGTAGCAGAGAGCATTCTCAGTGAGATATGTACAGGGAAATCACTGTTCCCCGCCCATATATGCCCGCATTTCTACAGTCCTCTTCTGCCTATGTGCTCTTATTTTGGCATTGCCTTATGAGTTTATTTTATAAGTTTATTTCGTTTATTTCCTCTCTCGCTCACCCTCTCAAATAAAAAATGATTGATTGTCACGAAATACGTTTGTAAAATTTGCCCAAGCGTACATACAGAAATACACTACACGCTAGCACATGAATGCAGATTAATTATAAATGCTATACCTAACTGTTGTAACCGTAACAACCACCACGACAGTATCTATTTTTCTCTCTCTCTCTCTCATGTACGTTTTTCCCATCATCCATTGTGTATGCTCCAGGTCCAGCAACCTGGGCGATGGCCACCTCCAAGCCTGACATCATGATCATTCTCCTGAGCAAGCTGATTGAGGAAGGGGACAGCTTCTATAAGGTTGGCTCCGCCCCTCAATACTGCAAACTGCACACTTTTTTTTTTGTTTTCTTAAATCTGTGTTTTCAACATATTTTCCTTTGTGTTGATGTCAAGATAGGAAAAGCAACTTGGGCCAGGCTCTTCCTGTAACTGGGAGAACCAGTATATTTTCCAAGCTGAACTAGCTGAACTGGGCGAACCAGTATATTTTCCAAGCTGTGCTGCTGTCTACTGGTAGAAATAAATAGTTGATCCTTGTTCTGAGTTTATACATGAAGATCATTCCAGCAAACAGTCGTGTATCAGTCAACCTCTCCCAGTTCATTTGAAGTATTGTAGTGTATCAGGTTTTTTTTTTCATTTCTCTAAAGCCCTGGGCGGCCATTTTAAGCATTTGAGAAAGATGCAAGTCTGAAGGGCTGTAATCATTGCCTCAAAAAAAACATGAGATTCAGTTCAGTGCAGCAGTTTAAACACAAAAGGTCATTGCAAACAGCATGCTTATGGCTTATCTATTTCCCCCAATGCCTGCTGTTAAAATACGTGTTTGACTTTGACCATCCAGCAGCTCTATGTTAAGGCAATCTTCACCAAAGTTAACGGCCCATAAACATACGCCTCATTCATACAATTAAAATATTTACTTGGCCTTGAAAGGTTTGTAGGTGAAAGCACTGACTTTTTATTTAACTTTTATTGGTTTACATTCCAGTAAGGGTGTCGGGTGTCGCCCACATCTGTTGAGTAACACCCTCGATTCCCAACACCAGTCAGCTGATGCGAGTTTTGATAAAGAAAGTGTCATTGAAATCCCAATTAAAAAAAAAAAAACATGGATGCAAGAGCAAATCATTTGAGAGCTATAATAAAGATAACTGGTGCCCTCGAGATGGGAAGGGAGTGGCAGTCGAAGTAGTAGAAGGGAAGGTGAACCCATTGGGGATGAAGACTGTGTTCATGCTGTCCGAATTAATGAGCTCATTAAGAGCAGGCAACAGCAAAATAAAAGCGCGGTTATGAGCAGGTCATAGCAAAATAAAAGCGCAGTTATGAGCAGGCAATAGCAAAATAAAAGCGCAGTTATGAGCAGGTGATAGCAAAATAAAAGCGCAGTTATGAGCAGGCAATAGCAAAATAAAAGTGCAGTTATGAGCAGGCAATAGCAAAATAAAAGCGCAGTTATGAGCAGGTGATAGCAAAATAAAAGCGCAGTTATGAGCAGGCAATAGCAAAATAAAAGCGCAGTTATGAGCAGGTGATAGCAAAATAAAAGCGCAGTTATGAGCAGGCGATAGCAAAATAAAAGCGCAGTTATGAGCAGGTAATAGCAAAATAAAAGCGCGGTTATGAGCAGGTAATAGCAAAATAAAAGCGCGGTTATGCGCAGGTAATAGCAAAATAAAAGCGCAGTTATGAGCAGGCAATAGCAAAATAAAAGTGCAGTTATGAGCAGGCAATAGCAAAATAAAAGCGCAGTTATGAGCAGGTGATAGCAAAATAAAAGCGCAGTTATGAGTAGGAAACAGCTAGTGTGTAAATTGCCCATAGGTATGAGTGTGTGAGTGTCCAGGGGCTGTTCCTGCCTCTCGCCCAATGCATGCTGGGATAGGCTCCAACCCCCTCGCAACCCTGACCAGAAATAAGCGGGTTAGATAACGGATGGTGGGATGGATGGATGGATGGATGGCCCCCTCTCACGTGTGTGTGTGTGTGTGTGTGTGACTGACAGAAGGGGAAGGTGAAGGAGGCGGCACAGCGCTACCAGTACGCGCTGAAGAAGTTTCCGCGGGAGGGCTTCAGCGAGGACCTCAAGACCTTCCGCGAGCTCAAAGTGTCCCTGCTTCTCAACCTGTCCCGCTGCCGGAGGAAAATGAATGTGAGTGACCCCCCAACCTGCCTGTCCATAGCCCCCCCCCCCCCCCCCCCTCAAAACGGGACAGAACTTGTGCGAACGAGGGACATTCCACAGTGAGTGGTACAGCCCTATGGATTCACACTGTCCTGACTATACCTCCTAATGACCCTCTATTCAAAGGGATAGATGGATTCTGACAGACATGCACGATGGATGGATAGATAGATAGATAGATAGATAGATAGATGGATAGATGGATAGATAGATAGATAGATAGATAGATAGATAGATAGATAGATAGATAGATAGATAGATAGATAGACAGACAGATGATTCCTTTATACTCCTTCTGTTAGTTTGTAATCAGCTGAAAGGCTATAATCTGTGAAGCGTCAGGAACAAATGAGAATCGGTTCAGTGCAGTTGTTTCAAAACGGCACTCTTATGGCAGATAGATAGATAGATAGACAGACAGACAGACAGACAGACAGACAGACAGACAAGATCGATCCTCTATATTCCCTCTGTTAGGTTATCATCAGCCACGTCATGCATAGTATGACCAGTAAAATAAATGAATGAAATATGTAAAGTTGAAGTGTTTATGTGTGGGTCTAAGAGTTTTAGGCGGTGTGCAGTGGGTTTGTTTAGGCGGTGCAGAGTTAGTTTAGGCGGTGTGCAGTGTGTGACTCTCCAGAGACAGGGCTGAGGTGAGGCTTGTATACCTGCTCAATGCCTCCGCCATCTTAGACCGTCAGCCTATGACATCACTCACCTGTGCGATTCCCGCCATCGAGCCCAGGCCTTCCGTTAGCAGGAATGCTAGACCGTGAATCCCAGATCACATTGATGGATTCAGTATCGCATGGCTCTTGAACTTCAGTAAATGAACGCTGGACTTCAAAAGAGCCATTTTCACGCCAGTGCGATAAATTGATGGTCTCTATTGTCTCGACGCAAACGAGTGCTCTGATTCGCCAGTTTTAACTTCCTACACGTTGGCAGCGTTGATGCCGTTAATGTTTCCTGATCTCAGCTTCTTCAGTAACGTGCCTCACATTGGCCTCTCGAGAAACTGGGCCTTGGAAAAAAATTACTGCGTAACACTTCAAGTGGCTGGAAAGTTGAAGTCAGTAAAACCTGATCAGGCGCTTTATATCTAGAAAGTGTGAATTTATTGGACGGCCACACTAAAGAATTCACTGGGCTAAATCATGTTCAGGAAAAGGCCAAATATAAAATGCTGTGGATGTGTATCGGTGTGTTTGTACATGTATGTGAATGTGTACCAATGCAGGTGTGACATTGTTATTTATTGTGTGTACCTAAAAAGGAACAAGCTGTTTTTTTTTTAAGGCAGGGGTTCCCACGCTGAGAGTCGCGCCCAGCTGGGGGGTTTGTAGGACAGGCTGTGGTGAGATTATACATGGGGAGAAAAAAAAGTGTATATAATATATTTAAATTTAAATGACATGCACTTAACTTAAACTCTGGGCCTATTGCATGCGCTGTTCTAGTTATACTGTACAGGTGTTTTGGTTACCCTTCATATGAAGTTCACAATTTATGTTGCCTTTTATGTTTGGGGTCAAATTGACCCCAAATGTTTAAACCGATTGAAAACTATTGTAATAGAAACATTTTAGAAACATAAAACATTTTAGAGCCTGATGGAAGTGAAAGTTTAAAACCAGAAATAAGGTTAACTGGTTTTTAAGACGTCAAACATTGAATCGGGTCAAATTGACCCAGAACATAATATGAGGGTTAAAGAAATTTAAATTCCATATTTTGAAAATATAAAAAAAATATACCGGGCTGTATTTTGATAAGCACAGGCTCAGGGTCAGGGTCAGGGTCAGGGTCAGGCTCAGGCTCAGGGTCAGACTCAGGGTCAGACGGGCTCGGACAGGGTGGGAACCCCTCTTTTTAAAGCACCACAGAGGCTGAAGGGAATCGCTGCCATTCCAAGACTCCCACCATTCCCCCATCTCATCCCCGTCCCTGTTTGGTTTGGTTCCTTTGTTTGTGCTCATGATTTTGGCGGGAGGGTCAGAGGTCAGAGGTCAGGCGAGCGTCCAGGCGGGCTAGGACGGACACACGGGCGGTGGCGGCTCCTCCCCAGACACCCGATCGGGGACTTTTTCTATTAGCGACGACGCAGTTAATGCTAAGCCGTTAAAGTGGCAGTGACCGCAGTTTTAGCACAGAGCAGCTGTCTGCAGACATAATTAATTAATCAATCAATCAATTAGTCCGCAGACATCAGTAATCATGACATCTAAACCAAGCAAGGGCCAAGGGAGAGATGGCGTACAGGTGTGTGCGTGTTTTTATGTATGTGCGTGTTAGTCTGTGCGCGCGTGTGTGTATGTGCGAGAGAGATTGTGCGTGCCTGTGTGTGCACGTGTGTCTGTGTGTTTGTGTGTGTGTGCCCGCACACGTGTGTGTGTGTGTATGTGTGTGTGTATGCCCGCACACGTCTGTCTGTTTGTGTGTGTGTGTATGTGTGTGTGTGCCCGCACACGTCTGTTTGTGTGTATGTGATTAGGGGTTGTTCTGGGAGTGTGCTGAACCTCTTTTTGACTCAGTGAATGACCCGGCCCTGTGTGTGTGTGTGTGCGCGCACACGTGTGTGTGTACGTGTGTGTGATTTATTGGGGGTTCTGGGAGTGTGCTGAACCTGTTGTTGACTCAGTGAATGACTCGGCCCTGTTGTTGACTCAGTGAGTGACTCGGCTCTGTTGTTGACTCAGTGAATGACTGGGCCCTGTTGTTGACTCAGTGAGTGACTCGGCCCTGTTGTTGACTCAGTGAGTGACTCGGCCCTGTTGTTGACTCAGTGAGTGACTCGGCCTGTTGTTGACTCAGTGAATGACTCGGCCCTGTTGTTGACTCAGTGAATGACTCGGCCCTGTTGTTGACTCAGTGAGTGACTCGGCCCTGTTGTTGACTCAGTGAGTGACTCGGCCTGTTGTTGACTCAGTGAATGACTCTGCCCTGTTGTTGACTCAGTGAATGACTCGGCCCTGTTGTTGACTCAGTGAATGACTGGGCCCTGTTGTTGACTCAGTGAGTGACTCGGCCCTGTTGTTGACTCAGTGAATGACTCGGCCCTGTTGTTGACTCAGTGAGTGACTCGGCTCTGTTGTTGACTCAGTGAATGACTGGGCCCCTGTTGTTGACTCAGTGAGTGACTCGGCCCTGTTGTTGACTCAGTGAGTGACTCGGCCCTGTTGTTGACTCAGTGAGTGACTCGGCCCTGTTGTTGACTCAGTGAGTGACTCGGCCCTGTTGTTGACTCAGTGAATGACTCGGCCCTGTTGTTGACTCAGTGAATGACTCGGCCCTGTTGTTGACTCAGTGAGTGACTCGGCCCTGTTGTTGACTCAGTGAGTGACTCGGCCCTGTTGTTGACTCAGTGAATGACTCGGCCCTGTTGTTGACTCAGTGAGTGACTCGGCCCTGTTGTTGACTCAGTGAATGACTCGGCCCCTGTTGTTGACTCAGTGAATGACTCGGCCCTGTTGTTGACTCAGTGAGTGACTCGGCCCTGTTGTTGACTCAGTGAGTGACTCGGCCCTGTTGTTGACTCAGTGAATGACTCGGCCCTGTTGTTGGACTCAGTGAGTGACTCGGGCCCCTGTTGTTGACTCAGTGAGTGACTCGGCCCTGTTGTTGACTCAGTGAGTGACTCGGCCCTGTGTGTTACTTGCAGGATTTTGGGATGGCTGAGGAGTTTGCCCACCAAGGCTCTTGAGTTGAAACCAAAATCATACGAGGCCTTTTACGCCAGAGCCCGCGCCAAGCGCAGCAGCAGGTAACCGCTCAGAGAGGGACAGAGACAGGAAGCGCAGACACGCCCCCCCTTCCGCTCGCTGAGCCAACCAGGACGCAGCTCGTCCATAGCCCCGCCCCTTAAAAAAAAACACAAAAAAAAAACACACCCTCACAGGCACATGCACACGCACACTACATCACTCTCCACAGGGCCCAAGTAAAATCTTTTTCTGTAATTTGTTTTTAGATGTTATTAAAGGTTTTGATTGATAAACTTTTTACATTTTAATCAGTAAATATGTAGTCTAGTTCTCCCGCCATCCTTAAATGAACATTTAACCCCCCCCCCAAAATGCCATGGTGCATCGTCTCAGAGCATTGACCAACCCTGGTCTCTTAGGGCTGAGTTCAATCCCGTTAGTGAGGAAAGTGCTGATGTCATACTTCCTTTTCCAGCCTTTCTTATATCCCTCTGTTGAGTCATACTTTATGTATTTTTGTTTTATTTCACATTTTTTAAGTTCTCTGCCCCCATGTTTTTAAGAGTTAAACATTAATAGAATGCAATAGTATGTGCTCTTTTTTTTATTTTATTTTTACATTTCATACAAAAAAGTGTATACAGTATTCCATTAATGTGTATACACATTTTATTGTTGTACATATCAAGATTACTGATTTGTACCCAGAAAATGACATTGCACACTGCATTTGAAAGCATTTTTATTCGTACATGTACACTGTGCTGAGGATGGTTATCTGAACAAATGTTCTTTGTACTAAAATACTCTCTCTTCCTCCGACTCTTGTCTTTTCTCTCTCTCTGTTTCTCCTGCTCGTTGTTCATCGCTATAAATCATCTCTCTGATGTCATGTCTTGTCTCTGATGTCATGTTGTCGTGTCTCTGATGTCATGTTGTCGTGTCTCTGATGTCATGTTGTCGTGTCTGATGTCATGTTGTCGTGTCTCTGATGTCATGTTGTGTCTCTGATGCCATGTTGTCGTGTCTCTGATGTCATGTTGTCGTGTCTCTGATGTCATGTTGTCTTGTCTCTGATGTCATGTTGTCTTGTCTCTGATGTTATGTTGTTGTCTCTGATGTCATGGTGTCTCTGTACTGTTCCTCTCCTTTCGCTGGCCCTCTGCATGTAAATACTTCCTCTACTTCCTTTCCTGCAACATCCCTCTCTCATTCCCTCTGTCACCCCTCCCCCTCCTTCATCCTGTGATCCTTTCCCCTCCCTCTCCCCCTCCCTCCCCCTCTTTCTATATCTCTCTCTCTCCCCCTCCCTCCCTCCCCGTCTCTCTCTCTCCCCCTCCTTCCCTCCCTCACCCTCTCTCCCTCCCTCCCCTTTTTTCTATCTCTCTCTCTCTCCCCCTCCCTCCCTCCCTCCCTCCCCCTCTCTCTCTTTCCCCCTCCCTCCCTCCCCCTCTCTCTCTTTCCCCCCTCCCTCCCTCCCCCTCTCTCTCTCTCTCTCCCTCCCTCCCTCCCCCTCTCTCTCTCTCTCTCTCTCCCCCCCCACCTCTCTCTCTCTCTCTCCCCCCCACCTCTCTCTCCTCTCTCTCCCCCCCCCTCTCTCTCTCTCCCCCTCTTTCTATCTCCCTCCCTCTCTCTCTCTCTCTCTCCCTCCCTCCCTCCCTCCCCCTCTCTCTCTCTCTCTCTCTCTCTCTCTCCCCCCCACCTCTCTCTCTCTCTCTCTCTTCACCCCCCCCTCTCTCTCTCTCCCCCTCTTTCTATCTCTCTCCCTCCCTCTCTCTCTCTCCCTCCCTCTCCCTCTCCCTCTCTCTCTCTCTCTCTGCACAGGCAGTTCCTCGCAGCCCTGGAGGACCTGAATGAGGCGCTGAAGCACTGCGCCAACAACCGTGAGATCCAGCGTCTGATCCAGCGTGTGGAGGAGGAGTCCCAGCAGCCGCCCGCCCCCGCCCCCCCCTCCCCCCTCCCCCGCCCGCCCAGGAGCTGGCTCCGCCCCCCGAGCCCCGCCTGGACGACATGGAGCCCGTGCAGGACCTGTTCGAGGACGAGGACTACCTGGAGCAGGACATGGAGGGCGTGTCCATAGGCCTTCCCCCCGAGCCCCGCCCCGTCGCCGTCCAGAGCCCGCCCCCGTCCCCCCCCGAGCCAGCGCGACTCGGCGTACCTCTCCGGGGGCCAGGCCTTCGACTTCCGCCCCAGCGCGCCCTCCATGTCGTCCCCCACCTGCCCGGGGTTACCAACCCACCTCCCCCCCCGCTCTCCCCCCACCCACCAGCACCAGAACCAGAACCAGAACCAGAACCAGAACTCCCACTACCCGGCCCAGCCCGCCCCACACCTCCCCAGCGCACCAGGTCTCCTCCTACCGATTCAGCCCCCCGCCCATGGGGGCCCGACTACGGGAGCCCCCCGCCTTCCCCCCTCCGCAGGGGGCCCCAGTACCGGGCTGCGGCCCCCCCCGGCCGAGAGCATGGGCCTGTACCGGTCCCAGTCGGGCTCCCCGGCCCGTTACTCGCAGGAGCCACTCCCGGCCCGGCCCAAATCGCCCCTGTCCAAAATGAGCAGCAGCGCTCGTTCCAGCTGAGCCCCCAGCCCCCCCACGTCCCGCCCCAGCAAGGCCACAGGCCCCAGGCCTCCAAGGCGCACATCGTCCGGACGGGCCCGCCCTCCGCCGCGGCCCTGGGCAGCAGCGCGTACGGCCACATATCGCAGTCCATGAGCGGGGCGGTACCCCGGGCGCGGGGCCGGGGGACGCGGAGGTGGGCAGGCTGGTGTACCAGCCCTCGCTGGACGGGCGGTCCATGGCGCAGGTGCAGGCGAGTTTGAGCGCAGGGGCGCTGTACCAGCACGGCGGGCGGGTGGGCGTGGCCGTGGGGGCGGAGTCAGGCCTGGTCCGGGAGGAGGGCCCGCCACGCCCTGTCTCGGCCTACCGGGGCAGGGGGCCGCTACGCCCAGACCCCCCCAAATCAGCCGCAGCCAGTCCGCCGCCTACTACCCCGTCTCCAGGGGTGAGCTGGAGCACCAGCCCTGCCAGATGGGCTCGCCGGAAAACACGCACCTGGCCCCGCGCCGGCCCGTCAGCGCCAACCCCGCCGAGATCAAGCCCCACCTCCGGCCCCGCGTCCGCTCATCCACTCCCAGAGCGTGGGCCTGCGCTTCTCCCCCTCCGCCAGCAGCCTGTCGCAGGGCCCCGCCTGTAATCTAGCCCCGGGCTTCCGGGGCCTGGAGATCCTGCTCAACCCGGCCTACGAGAGCTACTGCGACGACCTGTCGCCCGTCTCCCCCCCGCAGGGGTGCGACGGCGGGCGTGGCGGGGCGTACCCGGCGGAGGCGGCCCGCTCCCGGAACACGCCCTTCATGGGCGTCATCGACAAGACGGCGCGGACCCCACCCCCAGCCGCCGCAGTACCTGCAGCAGCCCGCGCGTCCGTGGGCCGTGTCCTCGCTCGACATGGCGGTAAACCCCGCCTCCTCGGCGGGGAACGCGGCGCAGCAAGGAGGCGGAGGAGTCGGCGGCCCCTCCTACAGCCCGCCCACGTCGCTGGGCAACATCGCCTACTACAACAAGACCAACAACGCCCAGAACGGGCACCTCCTCATGGAGGAGGACTACTACCTGCCCCCCGGGGAGATCCTAGAGAGGGTGAGCCAGGTGCCCACCTACCCCGACATCAAGGTGGCGCGGACTCTCCCCGTGGCGCAGGTCTACCAGGACAGCGTCTACCGCCAACTGTCCCGCGACTCCAGGCAAGGCCCCACCTCGCCCATCAAACCAAAGAGACCGTTCGTGGAGTCCAACGTGTAGAGGGGGGGTGGGGGGGACGGGGGACGGGGGGGGGGGGGGGTGGAGGAGACTCTTTGTTTTAAGTGTGTGAAGGAGGCCTGATAATCAGACTGTGGGATGAGACCCGGCACTCACTCAGAAAATGAACTACACAAACACCAGGGCCCCCCCGACAACGGTCTGAACTGGTTACGACCAAGTCCCTTTGGCTTGTGTTTAACACACCCATTCACTAAGGACTGTAAATACGAACCCTCGGCATGACGAATGTGTCAGGCGTAAGTGTGCTTTTATAGATTCGGGGAGGGAGCAGGGGGCGGGGCTGTATTTAAAGGTTTGTAATTGGCGATCTTCTTCTTTTTTTTATTATTATTGCTGCTTCCCTTGCTGCTGTGAACAGCAGGTGGCGCTGTCTAACGCCTTGCGTAGGCCCCGCGCAGGCCCCGCGCACAGAACAGCTGGCTTCACACGTAGGTTTCTGTAGCAACCGTGAAGTCCACAAATAAGCACAGAGCTTGAAGCCCGTGTCATTTCCTCCCCACTGGCCTGGGTTTCCGGAAGCTTCCGAACCGCCGCCAGGGCCAAGAGCCAACATCCACCCCCCCCACCCCCACCCCCTGCCCGCCCCAACCGCCCGTGTGTTTCAGCCTGGGGGAGACTAACTCAAATCCATTATCGGTCTTAAAAAATAAAAAAAATAAAAAAAATTATTAAAAACAAAGAAATGTGATTGCTATGTTCTGTACTGTAAATGTAACAATAAAGATTACTCAAGACAAGCCTGTATTTAGAAAAGAAAAAAAATTATCATTTTAAGTTATAAATTCCTATATATATATATATATATATATATATATATATACATATTTGTTTGACTGTATTTTTTCATTTTCATGTTTATTTTTTATTTTTTTTGGTTTAGTTTTTTTTCAATTTTTATTTTACTGTTGGAAGATGCATGCAGCTGACTTGGAAATGTTTAATTAGGGAGCATTTACAAATTTCAGATTACTTGAATACTGTCATCAGGTTTTACCATTCAACACATTGTACCTTAATTTTTTTTTGTTGCTCTTTTTCATATACTAAAATGTAATGTGCTCCAGATAGCATATTATTCAATGAACAGTCATCGTGCTATTAGGGTCTGGCAGCATTTAGCATTTTTCACTAGATGCTAAAGGTTACATATTACACATTACACATGAGTCAGGAGTCAGGAGTTGAATGCAAATGGAGGATGATTTTGCTGGTAAACTATGGTCTGTAATAACTGCCATAAGCCCAAAGATGGATAGTTTTTATGGTCACAATGTCATCTGTGCGGTGTAAGAAGTTCTAGAACACTGTCCCAGTTTAACCCTTTGAAGAGTAGTTTATTTGGAATGTTTTTTTTTTAAATTCTATGTCCGTGTTCTAGAACTCCATCGCTTTCATTTGCCAGTAGTGATTGTGACATCAGCATTAGAACGTTCAGTTATTTGTGATCTTATACCTGAAAGGTTGGAGAACCCTTCTGTCCTTCAAACTCCGCTGGTCTGAAACAGCGTGTGCTTTGATATAGTCACACTCACTTCCTTGTTTACATTTATTTCTTCCTAGTCCAGTTGGAAGGAGACAGCAGTGGGATTTTTGTAGACAAGCTTTAGATTCCCGGGTCTGCAGTTTTTGCCAATGTCCAGATGGCTCAAAGTTTGGAGATGCCCCCGCTCTGGCCTAGAAGTTAACATACATGTGAAGATGTTTCCATACGTGTTAACACACGGGTGGAGCTGTTTCCTGTAGCATCTAAAGGTTGTGTACAACAGGAAGCAGGAAGGAAAACCATTTTTAGGGAGGAAAGACATCCTTTGATTTGTTTCAGTTCTTTAGTTTTCATTTAAATATTTAGTATTACTGCACTAAATACAGAACGTTTCTAATAAGGGTGCACTTTATGGTCCTTCAGTCTTTTTAACAGGAGTATTGATATTTTTAATTTTTATTTGGTTTTTTTTATTTGGTTTTTTGTCTTTTTTGGGGGGGGGGGGGGGGGGGGGGGGTGGGTCGTCTGTAACTAATAATGATACTGGAAGAATTGTGAGTAGTTTTCCTTATGAATAGAAAACAGCAGTTCATGTCTTTGCTGAAGCTTTTATTTTCCAGGTAAGCAAATGACTAATATTAATTTAAACAAGCATACAAATTTAATGGTATGAACGTATGTTGCCTTTCAAGCACAGACTCTCTGCTGTATATAGTATGACGCCTAGCTCCACCTCTTTCTCCTCTGTGGCAGTTTTATTATATAAGCTACGTGAATCTGAAAAAGACATGGCATTAGCTTGGGAATTGTAGTTTATTACTCAGTTCTGTAGATCAAAAACTACAAGCCCCCCCCCCCCCCCCCCCCCCCATGAGTTTTTTTTTTTTAGCATTGACTGGCCAATCAGATGTGCCCTCTTAACTCCTCCTGTGTTCAAGCCTACTGTGTGAGTGCATAAACAGAGGATCCCTCCGGTGCACCCCTTCAATTATTTTAGAAGCTTCATTACCTGCTACTCATCCCTGTTTTGGGGTTCCAGGCATTTCGGCGACGTAGATCGGCTATAAAACATGGTATCAGACTTGCTTTGCGGGGGAAAGCATAGTTTGAGATGAGATGGTGTCAGATTTAGGTCCCTTGAGGCCCCGTTGCCTCAAGAGGTAGGCCCCAGGACACCTGTTACCATGGCGACGAAATACCGCGGGGGGGGGGGGGGGGGGGGGAACTGGCCCATTGGGCACAGCCTCGCTCAGTTAACGGAGGTGGAGGCTTCGAACCCTAGTCAACCCTGCCTGGAGGGTACAGTGCCTACACCCACCCTCGTCAGAGCTGTTCTACTGTACAGTCGACTATGAATAATTATAGTAATAAAGTAACGATAGTATTTTCAACATGTGATTTTTTTAAAACTTAAAATTTCGATTGTAAATGACTTGGCTGTACATACTCGGATGCATGCTTCTTTCCTTACTCTTAGTCTCTGGCGCACACGCGGGAGCCGGTTTGTTCATACTGACGCACTGGAGCCGGGGGGGGCGGGGGAGGAGGCGTTTCTTATTTTCATTGGCTCCAGCTGAACCATTCAAACTCGCAGAAAGGTCAAATGTTTCTCCTTTTCTATGGTTTGGTTTTTATTTTTATTTCTTCTCTCAGTGTGTTTGCTTGCTGAGCAGAGCTCTGTCTGTACACGTGAGCTGTTGGATTGCTGTGACTTTAAAAAACAAAAAAAAGAAAAGATAAAAGAAAAAGTATAACGATAATGACAAGAAATTTAAAGAATGCGTTTTTATCCTATGGAAAGATTGTAAACAGGTACAATCAACTGTATGTATGAAAGAATAATGTACTTATTTATAAATGGTTACCACTTCAAACAAAATAAGCAAAAAAAAACAAAAAAAACCTGTTGGGTCTTTTCTGATTTGTCTTTGATTCTCAAGCATGCCAGCTTCACGACACGTTTCAAAAATAGAGTCAAGGGTGCAACATCACACTTTGTTACAGGATAATGGGGCCCTAGTTTACATTGAATTAGCATTTGACTCCTAACAAATAAATGCAGGTGTTACTTTCTTCAGAACATTTTCTTGCATTCGCACTAATTCTCGCATTTAATAGTGAGTCGAAGAACCGCTGTTGATTGAACCCAAGCCCTCTGTCACGGTACGGGGGGCTTTTACCGGAAAGTACACTACCACGTGGATGGATGAGTCGTCCCTTAAGGCCATTTTATAGTCGCTAAAAAATGTGTGCATACGGATGTCTGCGGGGTCCATGCTGACCTAAATGTCATTATAGCGGGCCCTGAGCAGACCTCCGCCTGGACCTGTGACCTGGACCCTCCGCATGGACCTGTGACCTGGACCCTCCGCATGGACCTGTCGTTACGAATGTACCTTCTGCATACCGTGATCTCCTTCCATGAAGGACGCCATTGTTGTTTGCAATTTGCGCGCAAAAATGATGGGAAACGTAGTCTACAAAGGGGAGTTGGTACGCTCGTCTAGGAAGAGTCCGGCGGACTGTCCATCCGCGTACGTGTCTGCTCCCTGTTTTAAAACCTCTAGCCTCCCTTACTGCATTGTAATGTAATGTTGTACATCATAGTTGTTTCCATTGTTTGGCCAGACGATGGCGCTGTTCCTTCATTCTGTTGATTGACCCACAGCACTGAATTTACTCCTGCAACACACAAGCAATTCTTAGATCTTCTCATCCATTCTAAAGCATCTTACCTTTAATCTAAATGTTATACCTTTTCACCAATGCATACTTTGCAGACAAAATTGGATGTAAATGGACAATATTTTCCTAATGTTTCTACAACCCCAATTCCAAAAAAGTTGGAACAGTATGTAAAATGCATATAAAAGCAGAAAGCAGTGATTTGTAAATTCTCTTTTACATATATTTAATTGAAAACAGTACAAAGAAAAGATATTTAATGTTTTACCTTATCAACTTTATTGATTTTTGTGAATATACACTATTTCCGAATTTGATGCCTGCAACACGTTCCAAAAAAGTTGTTACAGGGCCAAATAAAAGACTGGAAAGTTAAAAAAAAAAAACACCTGTTTAGAACGTTCCACAGGTAAACAGGTGATGCTATCATGACTGGGTATAAAAGGAAATCAAAAGACTATTGATATTTTATTTTCAGCGATACTATACCCTCTCTGCATTTGAATGGATCTCTATGGGAATTGGGGGGTGGGACTAGATTAAGCTGTAAATTACACAGGAATAGTATGGAATCCTATTCCATACTATTGGCTGAGTGGCTGTAAGTCATCAAGGGTCAGGTATTAAACGAGCCTCAAACCATCACTCTGCTGCCAGATATGCAGAAGATCTGGATGGATAACTTGGAGGATTGTTTCTCCTGGCATATTTTTCCATCAAGTTCAATAGGAAAATGAGTCAGAAGAAACAACCTGTAAAGGTTCTTCTGCTTTTATGTGCATTTTACATACTGTCCCAGCTTTTACCTGCAGCTACTTTATAAGTGCCTCTTACATGTGAGGTTTCCATGGCAACAGAAGCCATGCAGTGTTGTGTACCCATTTCATTGCTTTGATTTGTACAGTGGAAACGAGTCCGAAGCTTCGCCTGTGTTATCAGTGGTCACTTTGAACGCCTTCTGTGGTCGGGGCTCAAGATACTGGATTGAAATCCTCATGCACTGATGTGAAAATTATCAGAATTAGGTGTGCATATCGAATGAAACACTAAAAGCACCTTCAATGTGCTGTTGACAGTAATAAGGGAAAATATTAATATGAATGAACACAAGGTGACTGATTTGAAGCATGCCATATATTAAAATATACTGAATATAAATGTCTTGTACAGATGTACACATCTGTCTTTTAGGCTACTGAAGACCTGTCTGTCTTAAAGGAAATAAGTGACGATCTGTGACAGGATCTGTGTTCGGGTGATAATTCATTTTCTGGGTTTAAAAAAAATAAAAAATGTTACTTCAGTTTTATTATATGTTTGTGAATGGCCCAATTGTGCAATGAAGGATATTTTGCATGCGTACGGCGGCCTTCCAGTTTTACAATAGCGACTATCCGGGCATTCCCGGATTCCGCAGGAACCGTGCCTGTGGTGTCCCATCCACAATCCGGTGATGATTACACAATGCAGGCCAAGCACCTGGGCGCTTGCCATTGGCTGGGGTTGCTACCGCTGGGGACCAATCAAGACTAGGGCCCAGAGTCAAGTGTGAGTGAGAGACACTGACCCTGAAACAGGCTTACATCTGGCACAAGAACAGTTGATATTAGGGCTGGGGGTGGTTTTGGCTTCGATGAAACAAGACTAACCCTTTGAAGAGTATGTTTTTTGTAATGTTCTTTAAAAATTCTTAGTGTTCTAGAACTTCATTGTTTTCAATTACCAGTAATGATTGTTACATCAGCATTATAATGTTCCATTAAGAACATTCTAATCACGTATTTGTGACCTTACACCTTAAAGGCTTAATTGAATAGAAGTGAACTGTGTCGGACACTACTCGCACTTTTTACAGCAGCTGTTGGGGAGAAAAATCTCAACACTAAAACACTTTGGGGGGAAAAAAGACGTCAAAACAGACAATGGTACAATAGCCATGGTTGCGTTTAAAAAGCCTGCACTACATTTCAACTCCCAAAAAATACTTCCACATATTTAATGTTAAAATATTTCCATATTTATTAGGGTTAAATGAAAGAAATACAACCCTAGCTTTCAACCCCAACCCTAGCCCTAGGTTTTCTGTTAAATGTCTGATTTTTCAAGCAAATTGCTGGAAAACAACGGAATATCATCCATTAAATGAAAGAAATTAAATAAAATAAAAAAGGGGGGGGGGGGCTGATGTGAGTATGCAAGCTGATTGGCTGGTGGGACACAGTAGGCCACACCTAAGGGGCTTCGGTCAGTTGCCATGGAAAACTTGAGGGCCACTTATTTATTTGCTTCCTGTTTCACAGTGCTGTGGAGTCTTGCCAGCAGGTGCTGTATGATGTGATAAGTGACACTCCCCCCGGCCAATGAGTGGAGAGGAAATTTATGGGCCTTAGGATGTGAATGCAGTTAACCTCATGTCACTAATATGAACACATGGTTGCTCCATGCATGGGCTAGTCTTCTCTATTATTTACATGGACTTTAATCAATAAGCAGTCTCACCATCATGGTGACATTTTGACTTTTGTGTTGGACTAAGCGCGCATGTCAGCGATGGTTATCATTCCGGCTATAATTATAATGCAGTACTTCTTCAGGAATGTTCCAGATAGCTATAGCATTGGCTATGTGGCCACTAGTGTGTTGGTATTTTATGGATCATTCAATATATTTCATAGTGCAGTATGTATTGTTGCACAAAACTTTGCTTAAAAGCCATTTTAAATGAAAAATGATTGAACATTGATGTACAAGGTCAAAGCTTTGTAGATGTTACCCATGCAGAATTCAACCCCACAACGTCATTTAAGCTTAATACATTTAATTATGATTATTGACATTAATAATTAAAATTGTGGGGCAGTTGAATGAATCGGTTGAATCCCTTCTTCACTGCCAATATTCATTTTCCTCGCAGTGGCGTCAACCTTGCGGTTCACTGGATGTTTCATATATTCAACACTAGAGGGAGGCAGAGACGATGTCACTTTGGGCATTACGAAAAGTCGATTTTTGTTCCTTCTAAATTATTTAGCTTTAAAAGCCAATACACACCCCGTTTTTATGTACCTGAAATAAACTGTGCTACACATTTTATTAAAAAAATATGGATTTTATAAATTCATTAAACTTGTACACATTAAGCACGCGATAACATGAAACTAAATGCAAAATCTCGTACATCTAAACTGACTACAACAGCATTTTTGTCTGTCATGGATAACTGGGCAACTGGAGCACATGATTTAAAAAGGTTTGAGGTCATTCACCCAGGCAACTTTAACCTCTTGACCCCTATGCATCGCCTGAAGTTTTGTGTTGTTTTTACCTTGTGTAAGATGCTGTATGTCTTTCAAGGGTAAATATTGAGTTTCAGATTTCTTTTGTTATTTTGTTGCAAAAGTTTTTATTTTTATTTTCATGCAATGACAAAAGCTTGATTCAAGTACATTGTAACTATCTATGGACCAATATCTGAAAATTATGTCGTCATGTTAATAATAATAATAATTCACGTTGTTTTCGAGCACATAAAAATGAGAGCTGGATCTGGCATGCTTCTCAATACTGAGCCATTCAATACTGAGCACCGATGAAAACAATAAGAGACTGTAGACACAGTAGGCACACGTGCCTGATAAGTGTCTCGCGGAATAAGTAAATTAATTAATGAATAATTAATGTGAGGTTAGGTTTCAGGTGGGGCCACCATGTGGACCAATAACTGAGCAACAACACAGAACAACAACCTCCCTGGGGGAGGGGGGGAGGGGAATTTAAAGGATGCGCAGGATGTTGACAATATTTTTTGAGGATGATATTGTTTGTGTGTTTTAGGATTTCTAACTTACATTTTCCTGCTGTTCAGAGCCCAAAAAGGTGTCTTGGTGGATAAAAATCAATTTTGCTTCAATAAATCATAATCAACTGATGATCAGTTATGCAGAGTGTATTTATGGACAATTTCATAGAAAAAGGTTCTAGCTCATTCCCAGTTGCTGTATGCTGGCTCCGTCTGGACCATCTGTATAAATCCCCGGATGCTATCTGATGTACATAAGGTATGTTCTGTCCTCGTGTGTGGGGAGTAGAAACTATTTCAGTCTTTGGGCTTGGTGCTCCAAAGCCATATTCGTAGCCTTTAATTCAACTCCCAACCCTTAATATTAACCAAAATATACTGTATACTGCATCTCGTTTTCTCTGTGGTCTGCCAGTTGTTTTTGTCAGGAGAAAAAGGTTCTCTCTGACAAGCCTGCCGTTTTCAAAACCTCTAGCTCATAGAGTGTACCCGAGTCATTATTATTCCTAAAAACTGTAGCCTGCACAGCACCGAAATCATCAGGCTAATCCTCGCAGCGAGTGCGACGTTCACTAAAACCACTGAAACACACATTTTTTAAAGCCGTCCTTTCACGTCGCTTGTTCTGTCACGTCCTTCTCTTCCCTGCCGAGGCAATACACAACAGAAGGAACCGAGGAGCAAGTTATCGCCGGCGCTGTATATGAATACATAAAAACGCTATGAAATTTGATTCCAATTTTATTTCCAATATGTCATAATTTGCCTGATATATCAGATGCTGTGTGTCCCCGGTTGTGTTCCACGGGACTTTGTAAATTGCGTTATTCTGCACATTTCATAAATTTCTGTGCCTCTCTCGAACGTTCTGCTTGCTGGAGTTGTCCTTAGAGGCCCAGTTAACTAACGGTTGCCCTTGGTAGCTCCACCGTGAACTCCGTGACCGCGTGTTGGGTTTAATCTCCAGAGGTGGAACGGCGCTATCGAAAGTGCTGACGACACACTTCTCAGTAAACCCGGCTCAAGTCCTTCACGAACCCATCACCCATAACACCCTCGCACGAACATTTCAGAAAAAAGGTGCTGGTGTGCAGTTCACGCGCAAGAGCAGTGAATTATTTCTGTATGTCGGAGGTAACGTAGGAACAAAGCTGACCCCTGTGTTCATTTGACCGAGATGGGGAAATTCTACATTTACATTTTAGGCATTTAACGACATACAATTAGTGCACAAACCAAAAGGCCAAAGTTCATAAATCACCAACATTCCAAGTAGCAATTAATGAGAGTGTAATGGACTGGCTATAACACACCCGCGATAGGTAATCCTTTGTCACAAGAATTAATACGTAGAAAGGAAGGTCGAGTTTTTTTAGGATAGATTTGGAAGGGGGCAATGGGAATCAGGGTGGAGAAGGTGTTGGTTTGACCTGCCGAAGGAGGGGAGTAAAACCAATCAACTCAAATGCTGCGTTGATGACACTGATGTGATGGACCTTAAGTGAACTCAAGCTGAAGTGTTGCGCTCAGGAAACCATATATGTGATTCCACATGTGATTGAATAAAACATATGGGTGCCTGAGATTCTCATGCTGACGCTTTCTCCATAAACACCACTGGACAAAACCGGTCAATTGTGTACAAGCCATATGTTTTAACTGGGACTACATATCAGAGACTGTATTCAACAAAAGTGCATTGAATGGATATTAACTGTTGTGTCAGGAAAAGCATTGTGGCCCCTGCAGCCAGTGAGATAGGAGCTCTGGTTCTGTTCCGAATGATGCTGACTGGGTCACCATAGGCCCAGCAGACCCCAGCTAATCCGGTAAAGTTCTAAAAGAGTTACCCTGAATGAATGCCCTGTTATGACATTTCATTTTTTTTTTTATTCAGCTCTGACCTGAGCGATGCCAAGAACTGCGGACTGTCCATGGCGTTCAGTGTCATCCCACATCGATTTGACCTTGGTGCTTTTTTTTCCTGGACACCGTGGTGTTGGCAGCGAAAACCGAGATCCCCCATATACTTTCAAACCCGGAATTTTTACTTCCTAAGTTCTATCCTTTTAATGCCATTTTGGAGTTTGTCAGCCCCTGTAATTCTCTGTTTGTCTGCAGTAAGTGTGAAGCGGGATAGCAGCTGAAGGCAACATGACAGCGTTATCTGTTCTCAGTGACATACCCTGGCATAAAAAAAGTGCTACGTTGCCATGGAAACATGCCTACCCCCTTCCCTCCTCCTCCTTCCTGTCATAGTCACACTGAAGCTTGCTTGTACAGTGGTTAAACACTCATGGGGTTAGGGAGCCTTAGAAAACAGCAAAGGTTTAAATGAGGAGAAACAGCACAGCAAAAATCCTTGTGTTAAATCAACTCAACGGTCTACATGAGTCCAGTGGGGGCCGCGTTGTAGTCTATTAGAATTAATTAGGACCCAATCAGAGTTGATTTTACACATGGCTCATGTAGACCATTGAAAATGGCTGACTAGATGTGACTGGTCTTTGTTTAAGTCTATTTTGGTTTAGTTTAAGATAACTTTCGAGTCATATACTTGTAAATGTAGTACGCTGACAAATTAATGTCACGGCGAGTGCAATTTTTTAATGCTGTGATGAGAAATGTTTGCATCGAAAACAAAAGTTTCAGATTGTTTTTTGGAATGTTATGTCATCTTATTGCAGCCTGTGACATTGTGCAGGGCACTTCTTTTCACAAACAAAATCTGTAATGTGTGTGAAAATGCAAAACTAAACATGTAACCCAAGGCTGTACGTTATACATTTATCATTTTGAAACCTGAACTGACATTTTTTTGCCAACATCAAAGTACCCAATATAGCTTGAAATCTATTTTCATCAACAATGTTTCAGTTCATGTTTATTGAGAAGTCTTAACTGTTACAGAAATATACAATTCAGGTGGAGCATCCAGTTAAGAAACGAGTGCTTAGTCCATGGTTACCCGCTTATGGACTGCGGCTTGGAGCATTGCAGGGTGACACACATACGATCATAATGTCACTCAGGACAGGTGACAGGGTGTTCGGCCTCATACGCCCTGTGATCTGCGTACGTTGCTGGGCAATCCTGCAAATTAGCTCCGGATGAATTGAAGTCTACAACATCCGAATATACCTATGTGCCATATTTGTTCAATTGATAATGGTGCAAGGTGACTTGAAACGAAGATAAGACTATTCCACAACACCAAACTGTGGACTTTTACATTTACATGTAATCTAGGCCTTTAGCAGATATTCTTATCTGTGACTTGCACACGGTTTGCATTTTTCAACGTAGGCTACAATCAAATTATGCAGTTGGACACTTACTGTAACAATTCAGGTTAATTTTCTTTCTCAAGGGTAGCCTACAACAGTTGCTGCCCCTACTTGGAAATCAAACCTACAGCCTTGGCGTTACAAGGCCAATTCCCTACCCATTATGCCTAACCAAATCCTCAACAGATAAAGAAAGCCTCTTACCAGCTCTGCTGCATGTCTGCTTTCACTTCACACATGAATCTGAAACAAAAAATTTTTTTTATTTAGTATGACTATCTTAAAATAGCAGGCTATTCGATTTGAAAGTTGAAGCAGCAATGACATATGGAAGAAGCGATCGAGCTCTGTCAAAACAGCAACGGGAGGGAAATCCGACTGCTCGTGGGCTGTCAGGTCTGCCACCATAGCAAGAGGTGTCTGTCAGGTGTGGCCGATTGTTAAGGGCGGTGTTATCTGCCCCACTGTATATTATTATTAAGGGCGGTGTTATCTGCCTCGCTGTATATTATTACTTAGCGGTTGTATGGTGTATTTTTAGCACGCACGGATTATCACGTGACCGGGACGAGGGAGTGACGTCTTTAATGTTGTTGTTGGTGGAGGAGCTGAAAATATGGAGGAAAGAGAGTTGTGATGGGAAATTTATAGCTGCATTTCACAAAATTATAATCATAAAAACAATCAAGCTGAAAGACCATCCGTGGAAGGACCCTGGTGCTGAAAAAGCTTAGGAGGTTTTTTACAAGGTAATTGCTCGCTTAGCTAGCTAACGTAGCTGCTCATCTGTAACGTTAGTTGCTGGCGAGCTATAAGGTTATGATGGTTTTATTTTCACTGCGATCTTTTTAGAGTCGCTGTCCTATTTGCCAGCTATTGCGGTGTCTGGATAAAAGTTGCAATGAAATACATGTAGCT
This sequence comes from Synaphobranchus kaupii, assembly GCA_029718625.1. Lineage (NCBI taxonomy): Eukaryota > Metazoa > Chordata > Actinopteri > Anguilliformes > Synaphobranchidae > Synaphobranchus > Synaphobranchus kaupii. Next base: position 22,877,874 of record CM056387.1, read on the forward strand.
GTTCGTATGTAACCTTATCAAGGTCTTCCTGTTTGAAGTAGGCGACCGAAAGCATGCAGTAACGTTATTTTCATGGTCTTCTCAACCAGCCGGTGCACTAAAGCGGAGTGAATGAGTCAGATGGGATATTAAAAAACAACGTTCACGTAGTTTAAAAAGTGATTTTCAAAAATATTATATGATCTCCCTTCGGTTTAAATAGCCGCAGCCATTGTCTCCTTTTGTAACCCGAATTCTCCTTGCACTTACAGCAAGATATTCAGTTGATCGCAAGGTTATTTGGAGAATGAAGCAGGTTTTATTTTTTACGGAGACATCACGTCCCACCGCGCTAAAAAGCTCAAACGGGTAACGTTAGCTGTGCTCACATTAACCTAGCGAGCTTCGTAGCTGTAACTTACACTCATTGCGATTTTACACGAAGTTACATCATCGCGACTGTGAGATCGGTGTTAACCTTTTTTTTTTTTTACGGTCTATGGTGTTAACTAACTGGCTATCTGCTAAACTTTGATTTTGCGGTGGTTTGTTTTAATCGTGTTAAGCTAGTAAGAAGTTATTTAGGATTTGATGCCTATATGAAAATATTTACATTTTTGGAAAACACGCATTTGATGTGAGATGAGCGATAATTACTATAATCTACTCTTAAGTACCACTGGGGCCTGTGCCACCATGGTAACGCAGTAATAATGCTGTAATGGTTATTTTGTAGCTTTTGGAAATCAGTAACAGTTAGTGCGACTTGGACTATTCTGTTTTTCTGGAGGCTATTTATCAACCACAGCTGTGCGTGTGTGCGTTTCTGCTACCTACTGTACCAGCCGCATACATGTAATGTTTTCATGCTGTTACCACAGCAATGTGCGTGTGTGTTTGTGTGTGTGTGTGTGTGTGTAAAGGCTATGTTGTGGTTTTTAGAGTTTGTAGCTCTTGCATTTGGTCGACCATTTTAAACTTTAAATCACACATCCTGTGACTGGTAAGCTTTATTCATTAAGCTTCATTTTGCAGTTGATTGGATGGCTATAATAGTTTTCACTCTCTTAGCCTATTTAATGGTAAATCCACCTTAAGTTTTTCAGAAATTGTCAAGGCATCATTATGCTCCAGATAGACATCACAAAAAAATTATGATTTAAACCACAGAGAATAATTGTTGCCTGAGAGCCATCATGACAGGAAATGTTTTGTTTTTTTGATTCAACAAGTAAGGAAGAAAAAAAACGAGTGCAATGTAATGAAATGGAAGGTTTCCAAATCAGGGTAATCCAATTGGACTGTTTAATTGGATTTCCTTTTGAGTTGCGGTACAGCTGGAACAGGAATTGCTCTATGAGGTGAAATTTGCCCTCCGCCAGACAAATTTCTCCCAACTGTGGCTGTCTGGAGAACGGTTCTTGCCCTGCAATAAATAACTATGACATGAAGGAGACCTCTCTCTGCTTCTACAACATCTAAAAGATGCTCAAAACAGCTTGTAGAAGGCATTACAAATGCAAACTTTTCTCTCCTCTGCTTATAAGTAGTGTTGTGTACAATTAGAGTGAATCCCATAACTACAGGTAATATAGCTCTCAGCTGGTTGTTCTGTCATTTTGTTTACATCAGACTACAGCAGATAATTGAGCAGCCAATTATATTACCAATCTGCTTGTAATTGTAGTGTACCAACAACTATCTAAATTAAAAAAATGTGATTGTTTTTGGAATATTATTTCAGCTTGTGACATTGTGCAGAGTTGTTCTTTTCACAAGAAAAATCTGTAAATATGAATCCAAACATGTAGGCTAACACAAGCATTATATCTTTACATTCATTTTGAAACTAAAACTGAAAATGTTTTGGCAACATCAAAGGCCCAACTTACCAACAACGTAGTGGGAATCTTTCAGTTCATGTCTATTTAACAAGTATTAACGATGACAAAAGTATTCTTTTCAGGTGGTGCATGGAGTTAAGGAACTAGTGCTTAGTCCATGGTTGCCCGCTTATGGACTGCGGCTCGGAGCATTGCAGGTTGACACACGAATGGTCATTTTGTGGTTCTGTCATTTTGGATTATTCAGATGGCTCTTGTTCTGTCCGCTGAGATTTCAAGACATAGATAGCATTGTTTGTACTTGCAGAAGGCTCTGGACTGAACGACATGCCCACGCACCCTGGAGCAAGGCACCGAACCCGCATTGCTTCAGTAATTCATGGGTAGAATGAAAAAAAAAAATGTGAGCAGTAAGAGATGCTCGGGACAATCTGCTGTGCAAATGACTAAGGCAGTGTGGCCTAAATCAGGTAGTACCCTTTTGCTTTGTGAAAGGAATGTTGGAGTCAATGCAACATTTTGGAAGGAAGTACTAGGAAAGATGAGAGACGCTAATCTTCCTGTGTCACTGACAATGGCGTGCTCTCGCTCCTCGGTTGATTGAAGTCCTGTCATATGATGCAGTGGGGTTTTTTTTTTTCCTGTGGTTTTGAGGAAGAAACGGACGTACACAGGGAAGAACAAAGATGGTGTACAAGTTGGGTGCAGAAGGTCTAGAGGTCAGCGTAATGTTCCTCTGTACATTTAAGCCCGAAAGATTTGTCACCTTCAAACGCTCATTTGAAGATGACGAGTCGGGCCATCCCCATGCTAGAAAAGGCTAATTGTGAATCCTTCTAATAACGTTTCAAATTAAATGCGATCTTTATTCTTGCTGTTGTCCTCGGTCGTGTTTTGGAAGCTCATTAGCCTTCTGTTTTACGACGGTCGTGTTTGGTTTTGGGTTTTTATATTCACCCTTCTGATCATTGGCTACTTGAACGTGGTTTTCCCCTCTGTGGCATTGAATGGTATTGTTTGTATGCATGCCGGTGATAAAATGGTCGCTGCTCTTTAAAAATGCTATTAAAAATGATAAAAGAAAAATAATAAAATATTTTAACGCCTAATATTAAATCTTTTAGCCTAATTGCTATGACAGGTGAAGGCAAACAGGAATTGGTTTCAGAATTTCCAGGGCGATTTTCCATCTTTCTGTAAATAGATGGTTCAGTCAAGGGATGTCAAACTAAATTCCCAGGGGGCCGCAGTGTCTGTGGGCCTTTGTGGTTTCCTTTCAATCAGCTGCCAATTAAAGGCCTTGAGAACTGGGTGTGTGGATTCTTTAGCCAATCGATGACTCAAACGATCCACTGGTGCCCTTGATTGGACTGGAGCTTGACTGGAGCTTGACTGGTGCTTGACTGGTGCTTGACTGGTGCTTGACTGGTGCTTGACTGGTGCTTGACTGGTGCTTGACTGGTGCTTGACGCCGTGATGGAGCACAACCGGAGCTTTAGGACGACCTATTCTAGGCCAGATCTGACAAACAATGGGTTCCAGTAGAAAGCATGGTGGTTTAGACCAGCAGAATAGAATGTGCCTCGAATTTAAAATCTTTGCAACAGTGAGCAGTCTTGCACAAATGCAGAAAGAGGCTCTCCACTGGTGTGGTACGTTTATTATTCTCTTTTCTGATTTGCTACAGAAGTTCCAGAGTTGGGTGCAGGAAAGAGAGGCTAACGTATCTTTGCGTAATTGCACATTGTCTGTGTGGAACAGTGAAGTGGAGCTGCGTGGTTTGCTTGTCTCTCACGTTAGCATCACGTTAGCATCACGGCTTCAGGTCCGTACTGCTTTGTACCGCTCCTCACAGAAGCGCAAACATTTAGGCCACCATCAGATGCTTAAGTAGCCACTCCTCACAGAAACACAAACATTTAGGCCACCGTCAGATGCTTAAGTTGTTTTGCCTGGTTCTCTTTTTTTACATGCATTTGCAGATGTTGCAGTGCTGTTCAGGTGTTTGCTGTATTTGTGTTGCTGTGGAAGCAGCAGCCATTTTGGTGCTGATTTGCACTGTGTGGGATGGATGAGAGCGCCATAGCACCTATTCCCAGGTGTTTGAGAATGAGACTTTCTGTAGTGTGTGTACAGTCCCGGCCTGCCCATTATAACTCGCCCATTTTGGAGGGACTTTTGTGAACCCAAATCCGCTCGTAGCTTAAATCAGGGGGTGTCCGGTCTTATCCGAAAAGGGCCGGCCTGGGTGCAGGTTTTTGTTTTAGCCCAGCTCTGCCACACCTGATTAAACTAATTAACAAATCATGGTCTTTAATCAAGACCTTTTATAAGTAGACTCTTAGTGCTGGGCTAAAACAAAAGCCTGCACCCACAGCGGCCATTTTGGGACAAGGTTGGACACTCCTGATAAAGCCTGCACCCACAACGGCCCTTTTGGGATAAGATTGGACACCCCTGATAAAACCTACACCCACAACGGCCCTTTTGAGATAAGATTGGACACCCCTGATAAAACCTACACCCACAACGGCCCTTTTGAGATAAGATTGGACACCCCTGATAAAACCTGTACCCACAGCGGCCCTTTTGGGATAAGATTGGACACCCCTGATAAAACCTGTACCCACAGCGGCCCTTTTGGGATAAGATTGGACACCCCTGATAAAACCTGTACCCACAGCGGCCATTTTGGGATAGGATTGGACACCCCTGATAAAACCTGTACCCACAGCGGCCATTTTGGGATAGGATTGGACACCCCTGTCATGCGGCAGAGGACTTGTCCCTCCATCGCGCTCGACGATTAGCCCCGAAGCGCTGACACCACCCCCGCCCCCCCGACGCCAGGGAGCCCCGTTAGCGTCCGCAGCATCGACAGCGAACGCCAGCGGGAAACGGGGAAACAACAGCCAAGACTTCGTCGCAGAAAACCGGAGTTGCCGGTTTGTACCGGCGACAGTCGCCCGCGTACGACTCCCTCGCCTCCCTCGACTCCCTCGCCTCCCTCGCCTCCCTCGCCTCCCTCGCCTCCCTCGCCTCTCGCTGAGGTTACTCCGGGCGCAAGGTCAACGACCTCCAGGCTAACCTCTAGACGCCGGACCGTCTCGCAGGGCAAAAAGACCGTCTCGCAGGGCAAAAAGGCATAAAGCGTCCAGAAAGGCCCGCTCACAAGTAGCTGGCGGTTTTAGGAGGCAGACTGTTTTAAACGGCCTGATGCCACGCGGTGACACAGTTCTTCCTCGAGCTTCCTGCTTGCGTGAGTGCAGACCAGTGTGGTCTGGCCACGGGCCGTGGTATTACCCCGGATGTACAGCTCGTGGTATTGCCCCGGATGGTCGGACCGTGGTATTGCCCCAGATGGACGGGCCGTGGTATTGCCCCAGATGGACGGGCCGTGGTATTGCCCCAGATGGACGGGCCGTGGTATTGCCCCAGATGGACGGGCCGTGGTATTGCCCTGGATGGACGGGCCGTGGTATTGTCCCGGATGGATGGCCCGTGGTATTGCCCCGGCTCGTCAGTTTCTTGGAAAAGACATGTTTCGCACCAAATAAACTCCATGCCGGCCCGATTTCCTGACCCAAAGCCTCTCGCCACTTCATTGCAGAACAATGTGCGCCTCACAGAATGAGCAGAAATCCAGGGAAGGTGAATGCGTTAGTGGATTTACATGTAAGCAGGTCGAGGGTCAAGGTGTTCCACTGATACCCTTCCCCGTCTAAGAGCATTAAATCGTCACCCAAGATTTGGGCTTGATTTAATTGGCCAGAGTAGGGCCCGGCGTGGGGCCAGCGTGGGGCGGCGGCGGCTGCAGCAGCTCGTGCTGTTCGGTGCGTGTGGAGGGGTCCTGAACACGGCAGAGACACGCCTTACAGCCACACGCGTGTGCATCATCGGGGCGGCAGTGAAGTGTAATGGTTGAGGGAACTGGTCTTGTAACTGAAAGGTTGCAGGTTCGATTCCAGCTGTACCCTTGAGGAAGGTACTCCACCTGTTTTACTTCAGTACATATCCAGCTGTATAAATGGATACTATGTAAAACAAAAAGAAAATACATGCAAATGCTGTGTAAGTCGCTCTGGATAAGAGCGTCTGCTAAATGCCTGTAATCATGTGACCTGACGCGTGTTCTCCTCCGCAGTATGAGCGGAAGTCTTTCCATGCTTCTCTGGATAGAATTCAGCTTTTGTTTTTATCTTTGTCTTACAAACAAAGGCAAATGTCACCCGTTTCCTCACAAAGCTGCCTAGTTACTTTGGTGGCTGATGAACTCGATTAAACTTTGTAAAGAAAAAAAATAAACACTTGCGATTGTTTTTTTTTTGTAAGTGAAAGTTAAGGACAAATGCATATTGAATCCAGGCTTTATTCGTAATTGTCCAGCGCTCATGAGTATGTTGTGAAAGTCGACATGATCCGCAGACGAGCCCTATTCAGGAGCTGAAAACACAGCCTCGCATTTAGCCTTGAGGGGTGTTAGCCACATATAGCCATTCAGGTTAAGGACTCTATTCCAGTCAACTCCTGCAATTTCTCATTCTCTCCAGCAGGGGGAGCCATAAGGTTAGCCTGTGTCTAGAACAGGTGGTATACTGCCCGATTTTAACCCCTTTTTCTCTGTGTACCGGAGCTGTGCGGGTACCACAGGTACTTCCACAGACATGGCGCTCTCGCGTCAGCACCCAGCGAGCCACGACTCAAGTGCTTCTCCACTGTTTTAGCCCGTATCAATCAATCAGTCAATCAATCGATCAATCAAACAAACCCACGTCAAAACTGTCTCGACTTGTGGATCACACTCCGTTCAATTCTGTTCATTTCAAGGACACGTTTTGATCTAATGGTTGGTCTAAGGCTGAGTGGGGAGGGGGGGGGGGGGACTCATCCTGCAGGAAGCATGCTCTACATGGCCTGCAGAAAGCATGCTCTACACGGCCTGCAGAAAGCATGCTCTACACGGTCTGCAGAAAGCATGCTCTACACGGCCTGCAGAAAGCATGCTCTACACGGCCTGCAGAAAGCATGCTCTACGCGGCCTGCAGAAAGCATGCTCTACGCGGCCTGCAGAAAGCATGCTCTACACGGTCTGCAGAAAGCATGCTCTACACGGCCTGCAGAAAGCTGCTCTACACGGCCTGCAGAAAGCATGCTCTACACGGCCTGCAGAAAGCTGCTCTACACGGCCTGCAGAAAGCTGCTCTACACAGAAAGCCTCCTCGCACAGACCAGGGCGCTACCAGAGCCCTTCAGCGCAAATTACAGGTCTGCTCCCAGTGGAAGTGTCCAAGGTCACCAGAGTCTGAAACACGCTAAACCCGTGTACAGTACACGCATGCGCACATACACACGTACGCACACATTGCATGCACACAGATACATAGTAATTTCTGTCATACATACAAACACGCATGCACAATGCGCACACATGTGCAGACTCGTATACACAATGTGTGTACACACGCACAAGTCCAAGACGCACACTTTTACCCATACATACATGCATGCATAGTCATACACACATTTATATGCAGTATATTACGTACACAAACGCACATCCATATAATCACCATTGTGAGTTTGCTATTAAATTTGCCACGTTGACGCTGAGAACATGCATCAGCTTTACTACATAAATCTCTCAGCGTGCCAGGTGCTTACGAGCTCCGGGCGGGAAATGAGCACCACCGAGCTGCCCGTCTGTCAGGTCCCAAAACCTTCGCCATGTCAGCGCTTCTTGTCGAGTTTTACTTTCTGTGCTGGCGAATAGGGTTGTCAGCAGCCAATGGAAAGGCGCCATTCAAGTTATGTACGTCCGTGTGAGACGGACTGCTACTAAATTTCGCAGCCTGGCCCGTTCTAACGGTACGCCTCAGACGGTGCAGTTATGACGATAATAAAAGTGCTCTCCACCGCCTTGTGAAATTGAGCACGTTGGTGGCGGGGAGAAGCAGACGCAGAAACGGGCGAGGTCAGAGGTCGGCGAGGGCAAAGCGTCCGTTGCGTGTTGGAGCGTCGTTCGTTCCCTCCAGCTGTCAGATTTTTTTCATAGTGGAGGAGCGCCTCTGGCTTTGTGTCCATAGTGAATATTTCATAACCCCCCCCAATCTGTGATTCTGCTTGTCTGTTACATTTGTCTTCAGGCCCCGTGCGTGCGTGCGTGCGTGTAGGGCAAGGGGAACGGCGTGGCTATAAGACGCAAGTCTCGTGTCCAATCTTCGGTTGCTAATTTAATTCTTCCCTTTCCTTTGTAGCTGTTTCAGCGGGACCGTCCCGACCGCGCCCACGCCCCCGCCCCTCCCAGATTTGTGAAGACATGGTAGACACGGAGGACCCCCTTTAGACGGGGCACCCCTCCACCCAGCCTCCTCCTCCACATGTAGATATTACCACACGCACCAACCTTTTCAACTGTCCGCTGGGCTCTTCTCTCCACCTGCGACACCTTTTTGGGCGACGAGGACACGACACACTTCAGCTCCACTGAGCGTTATTCCATGAACTCCCCCAACACCCAGGTAAGGCCCCCCCCCCCCACCCCCCCCACCCCCACCCCTGTTTGTATTTCAGGGGATACTTCACTGTCTGGTGTTAAAAAGAAAAACAACAAAAAGTATTTCAGTTTTGGCGTATTTTCAGGAGTATGTTTCTGTATGTATGGGGAAGAATATTTTAGATATTTAGAGGAGTTTCTGATGGAGTTGCCAGTTTTACAGTTGGTTATGGGCCCTTAGAGGTTTCTGGTCTAAGGGCAGAAAATACACTTCAACAGACTCCAAACCAGCTTGTACATCGATCTAAAGCTTCATCGCACACATACACTATCTACTGAAATTATCTTCAAGGTCCAGAAATGGACAATTCCTGTATAGGCTGGCTACTCAGAAAAGGCAAACTGTAACTTTTACTTAAAGGGTTAGTTCACCCAGTGTTCAGCTAATTTAAAAAACAGTTGTAAAAAGGATTTTGTCCTGATTGGACTGGTGTCCTCGATTTCCATTGGTTTGCATCACCAGGGGAAAACAAGGAGGAAATGTTAGCCTAGCCACTGAGACAGATCGAAACCCAGTGTCCCCCACTGGAATTTTCTAAATTGCATGCGTGATAAAATCCACTCTAATTTCAGCCCAACCTGTTGTAAACGTGAGCGCTCGTAATATCTTATCTGTCGTCTTCAAAAGGCGGTTCTTTTTTTAAACACAGAGTTTTTGGGAGTTGGTAAGAAGGCAGCTATCCTCCAGTTCCATTCCATTAACCTGTGCGTAGTCTAGCTCAGTGTGTGCATGTTAACGTTTTTGGATCAAAATGCTGCAACCGTTGTGTCAAATTGTTCACCCCCGTGCGGTTCCAAACATGACCGCGTGCTGAGTTCTATGCCGGGCCCTGTAAAGAAATCCCTTTCTTTGAATACCAACTTTTTTCTCCCTCTCTACAACTTTTAGCTAGTCATTTATTTTCCATAGGCCTATTTATAGCAGTATCTCCGTCTGTACCGGGTTCACGGCGGGCGGCTGACGTTGCTGAAGATTGCGTGGCGGGTTTGATTGGACTGTGGAGGGTCTCCGTTCGCGCTCTCTGCAAATAACCCCGATCCGCCTCCATATCTCATTAATTTTAGGTACATCCATTCACGCCAAATTGCTGCTATTTTTTCCCTCCCTACGCACTTATGCAAACGGTTTATCACCGGACAGCTCGTTCTCCACAGCTGTCTGCGTATTTAAAAACCCGCGTCTGAGCGCGGCGCTAATTTCCGCGGCGACAAGCGGCTGTTCGTGCACACACCTCCGGACAGGATACCTTAACAGCGGCTTAATTATTAGCCAGATCCGCCCCCGCGCTCAAAAGCAAAAGGTCTTATTTCAAAGTAAAGCGAAAAGTCTATAAACTGCTGCCATATCAGTACAAGTTGCTAGGGAGCTGTCTTAGCTCTCACTCAAACGTAAAGCACGATAAACTCCTGGAATCTCTTAAAACCAAAGCAAGTGGGAAAATGTTTGTACAGTACACGGCAACCTAGCTAGCTAAATGGTTCTCTGTAGTCGGTGTATTGCAAAGCTTCTCATTTTCCAAAGACATCCATAGAAGTTGGTCTATAATGTGTGTGATGTGTAGTTAATTTATCCTTGTGAATTATATTGCATTGAGAATCCTCTCGGTTTTTGCTGTTAGCTGCTGGTCATTTTGATTGGACAGGAGACAGACTGCAAGTGGGTGTCTTGAGGGAAACTGTCGGGACTCTCAAACAGGCTGTGCTATCAAACAATGTTAATTTAACAGTGTTGAACGTGATGAGGTGCTATTTGCGTGCGTATTAGGGTGGGGGGGATCCAAGGAATGATATTCCGTAGAGGAAAGTGACAACATGTCTGCCAGTGTGTTGTGCTTCTTTTTCTCAGATGGGGATGGTCCAGCTTTTTTTTTCCAGCTAAATGATTTGCGGAAGAGGTGATAAGAAGACTTGCGCTCGATCTCTAGCTCCCCCTCCCCCGTTCCTCCGTACGCTCGGATTGGTGGGATTTTCTCCCGTTGAGAATGAAATACTTGAAGCCGTGGAGAAGGCTTAGCCCCCGCTTATCATACACCCCATTTACCCACCCCCGCTTATCATACACCCCATTTACCCACCCCTATCCCCCCCTCTCGTCATACACCCTATTTAGCCACCCCCTATCCCCCCCCCCCCGCTTATCATACACCCCATTTACCCACCCCCGCTTATCATACACCCCATTTACCCACCCTCGCTTATCATACACCCTATTCACCCACCCCTACCCCCCCCCCCCCCAGCTGTCCGTCATACACCCTATTCCCCCCCGTCCTTTATACACCCTATTCATCCATCCCCCCCCCCCACTGTCTGCCAGTCCCTGTCATATACCCCCTACCCCAGCAGTAACAGCTTTCAGAAAGACACTGGGCTTCCGGTTCTTTCTCCATGTGATTGACATGATCCTGGAATATTTATTTCTGAAATGGTAGAAAGAAAGACAGAAAGAAAGAAAGAAAGAAAGAAAGAGAAAGAAAGAAAGAAAGAAAGAGAAGAAAGAAAGAAAGAAAGAAAGAAAGAAAAACAGACAGAAAGGGGAAAAAAAGGCATGTATCTGCCGGGGCAGAAAATTACAAGTGGGGTTGAGCAGAGAGTGAGTCATCGCTGTGTCTATTGGAGGAAAGAGCATTTCTATTTGTATGTGTTTGTGTGTGTGTGTGTGTGTGTGTGTGTGTGTCTGTGTCTGCTCGTCTCTGTGTATTTGTATGTGTTTGTGTGTGTGTCTGCTGGTCTCTGTGTGTATTTGTATGTGTATGTGTGTGTGTGTTCTGTGTGTGTGTGTGTGTCTGCTGATCTCTGTGTGTGTTTGTATCTGTGTGTGTGTATGTCTGCTGGTCTCTGTGTATTTGTATCTGTGTGTGTGTGTGTGTGTGTGTGTGTCTGCTGGTCTCTGTTGCGCAGCCTATATGTATGTGTGGGCATACATGTGTACACGAGCCTGTGCATATGTGTGCATCTGCATAAGTGTTTGTATGTGTGCACAAATTATTATGTGCGTGCATGCAATGTGTGTGTGTGTGTGTGCGTGCGTGTGAGTAATTATGCATATGAGTCTGTGTGTGTGATTCTGTTTGCGTGTGTGTGTACGTTTTTGTGTTGCGTATAGAAATATACGCTGTAACATCTGTGCCTTTATTTCAAACGATCACACACACAGCTGCTGTGAGGCTTTGCGTACTTTAATGTCTCTCTCTCGGACGTCAGTCCGTTAGCGGCCTAGGCGGGAGGCTGAGCCTCAGCTCCGCGCAGGACTGGCCAGGCGGGATGCGCCGCAGAGTGACGTGCTTACCGCCGTGGGTCAGGGCCTCGTCCGCGGGGGAGGGGCAGCCGAGAGCGGCGATCGGCGTTATGAGTCACGGCCGTCCGTCACCTTTCCGCACCCGCAAACGAGGAAGACTCAACTCCAGCTGCCTTTTCTTATGTCGTTAATAAAACGGTTTCTCTCCTGTCCCTGAAAGCCTCGCTGAGCGTGGCGTCAGGAAACCCTCCGCAGCTGCCTACATCAGTCCAAGTGCTAGCCTAGCACGTTGCCTTGGCGCTCGCTCCGACATTCCACACGACAAGAAAACATTTAAAGGTGCTTTATGATTTATGAACTTAGGCCTTTTTCTTTGTGCGCTAATTGTAAGTCCCTCTGGATAAGAGATAAATGCCTAAACTGTAAATGTAAAGCACTTAAAACCCAAGCGTTCATACGGCACACATATTTTAAAGTTATATCGGGCTTTTCAGCTTATTGGACAACACAATGCGGAGGGACAGGACGAATGGGGAGTGAGAGAGAGGGAGAGACATGCGACTAAGGTCGCACGGCTGGATTCAAACCGCCGACGTCGCGGCTCGCAACGAGCATGTGGACGGCGCTCTCACAGGCTACGCCAGCGAGACACCCATACAGTACACATTTTTGACGGAGGTTCAGGCGTCCTCACGCGGGAACGCCCTGCGCCTGTTGGTGACTCACCCGTCCTCTCCCAACGCGTTGCCGTGGAGACGGCCCTCGGGCCGTGCCAAGACGTTGTGTCATCGTCCGAGGGGCACCGTTAACCGGGGGCTCAAACGCCGCCGCCCAGCAGAAGAGCCTTGGTTTAGCAACAGGACATGAAGCGGGCGGCCATTTTCAACATTTACCAGCCGCATTACCTTTTCCAATATAACACAACCTGGTTGGCTACCGGCCAAAGTGAAATCGTACCAGCCGCAATCAACATTTTACCAGAATTTGGCTGGTGGCGGGTGTTCATTTCATACCCTGTTTAGCAAGGAAAGAAAAAGGCGTGGTTGGCATCGTGATGCCTGCGTGGTGTCTTCCTCCAGTTTCGATTAGCGTCTCGTCGTAGACACATGCATGTCTCAGGAGGCCTAGAGGCCTGGGAGAAATATCAGATGCTATCAAAATGGCCAAACATTAAGCGTTACTAAACCTATTGTTTGGTGACACTTTTTTTTTAAAAATAACAAAACAATTAAAACCTTACGACAGTGATAATCAGAAAAGGAAAATTTAAAACAGTCTCTACATAAAATTATTAACTACTAATTGGTTCTTTTGATGCAGAGATTGCAGGAGTTCTTATGGGGCAAAGACACAATCTCTCAGCAACGTGCTAATTGCGTTATCTCCTACATAGCCGTTGAAAGAAGACACGTACCAAGTGCAGTGAAATGCTGTCCACAAACCACGCAGGCTAAAGCTAATTACCGTGCTTCCAGCACGGTGTGTAGATGCGTGTCAGTCATGTGGGCCTATGTAATCCCTTCATTGGCTAAAACTGTTGACCAGCATTTTTTTTTAACTGACAGCTATAAAGTCAGTAGCTGTGATAAAATGAAATGGCCATTCAAACTTTTGGGACTATTAACAATATTACTGTTAATACTGGTCCCCCCCAGTTTTTTTTCTTTCTTTCTTTTTGCAGAAAATGGATATGTTCGGTCAGGGTTCCGGAACATGACACGCTTCACTGTTTGGCCCCGTCATCTCTTATTGTGTCACACAGAATTCTGTTCCTGGAACTTCCATGCGATTGGCCCATTGTGTCTGTGTGTCCGCTCTCTGAATAGGTTGGAAATTACCGGAAAACTGCGGTGTCCGTGCCGGGTTGTGTCTATTGAACTGGACTGGAGTGAGCGTTGGCTCAGTAAATATGCAGTCATATAAATAGCTATGTAAATTGTCCTGGATGAGCATGTCTGCAAAGTGGATATTAATAATTCATCTTTTTTTTTTTTTTTTTTAAATAGCGAGCCATTGATCATTATTCAGATATAGCATCAAGGGAGATTTATGTTGCTTACACTTGGCATTGTATCCATTTAAGTTGTCAGGAGTTGGTATAATGTCGTTTGTCTTGGGAAAGATCTCACCCAGTGTGTGATTTGAATTCAAACCTAAAACAAAATTCTGCCTGGCATCTCAGTAACTATAGCTTTTGTGCTATGTGAACCAGGATTGCGAGGGTGGTGTCTTATGTTCCTGTGGAGAACTACTGTGGAACCTGAATAAATAGCAACACTGTGTCTATCTGTTCATTGGATGCTTATCTTGATGCATGTTGTTTGCTATTTTTATTCCCATCATCTATTAAAATGAATGTGCTGCCGTTTCATTGGGTAATGCTCGGGGGGGGGGTTTTGTCCAAAATAAAAAACATCTTCCCTTTTCCCCACTTTTTTTTAGTTGTTGTCTGGTTAAGCACATGTCCTTGACATTAACCAGATGAGTTCATGCCTTAAAAACAAGCCTGTTCTCTGGGACTAAATATACACCCCAGTCCACGTCAGACGGCAAGAAAAGTACATCCATCTATAAATAACCGGGGTTGTTATAGAGTAATGTCAGGGGGTGGGGGGTAGGGATTGGGGTGTGGGGGGAGGGGGGGGGGTGGGCTTCAGCAGTGGCCTCATCTTCTGTAATGCGGCAGGGTGTACACGACTCCCTCTTCTTTCAGTGTTGATGGAAAATGTCCGGTCCGAAGCCGTAGACGAAATTTCAGCTTCACGAAAATGTCAATGTGCGGTAAAGAATTTGAATTTGTACAAGGGATTCTGGTTTCTGTTTTTTTTTTTTGTTTGTGTTTTGTGAAACGTGTCAGGGAGTGTGTTAAAGTTCCACAAATTTCCAATTTTCGGTGCAAATTTAAGCGATGGCTAAAGCATGGGCATTTGAATTTTGGGGAAAATGTGCAATGCAAGGATTCTGTCTTCAGACCCAGAGACACATTTTGTTTGCGTGTGAGGTGCACGTAGGTCTGTCAGCCATTTTGTCTGATTTACGTTTCGCTAAGGAAGCTGTTCATTATAAGTCTTACCAGGTAGAGCGCTTGCCCAGGTGAGACCCAAGGTTTCTGGAAGCCTGGTGCGGTGACGCATTTTACGTCCATCCGTCGTGCGTCCATCAGCAGGAGCAGTTTGTTACCCTGGGTCACTCCCCAGCACCGCTCAATAAATCAATCAATCAATAATCAATTATTCATCACATACGCAATTATGCATGTACACCATTCAGTGAATTGCTAGGTAGCATGCTCCAGTCCTATAGCTATGCAGCTCACTGGGGATTACAATAGGGGGGGTGACTGTAATGGATAAAGTCCATGGTTAAGTCCAAATCCCATCCGTATTCTTCTTTGGGCTTTCAACAAGCGTCCGGTGAAATTATCTTTAGCCCGTCACTGATAGGCCACTGACG
>CM056387.1:22893440-22925940 GCA_029718625.1 Synaphobranchus kaupii
GCTCGTATCCTTGGCGCACAATCGGACTGGCATGCTTTTGAGGCCACCGTGCCGGGGCTTTGCGCGATGTTGCAGACGATTTACGAGACGGAATCCTGCTTCTCCACGGACGCCGTGTCCAGCCGGAGCAGCCCCAGGATGTGTCGCCCAGGACCCGGGCGTCTGTTTCTCCCAACAGCGGTGAGTTCCGGGCGTCTGTTTCTCCCAACAGCGGTGAGTTCCGGGCGTCTGTTTCTCCCCAACAGCGGTGAGTTCCGGGCGTCTGTTTCTCCCAACAGCGGTGAGTTTCGGAGAGGGGGGGTGGGGTGAGAGGGAGAGCGTGGCAGAGGAACAGGTGTGCTTCCGGCTGGATGCCACACAGGTTATGTTTGACTTCTCTATCCAATGAGCACAAAGCTGCCCCGCCTCGCTGTTTCTGCCTTAGCCGTAGAGCTGGGGCGGATGAAGGCTGGGGATTTGATTGTGAAAAACATTTAACGGCTTTACATTACTTATTTGCGTGGCAGAACTAGGCCTATATTTCTTTATTCAGTGCAACTTGCAGAGCTTTGAGAGAGACAGCGAGAGTTTTAAGTATGTGCTTTGAGTTCTGGGTGGGCACTGTTGTACAGCAATGTGTGGCTTGAACATCGGCAACTTTTATGTAAGTTCAGTTCCTCAACCGCGATGCTACATAGCATCACCGCAACACCATTGCTGTCCTAGTGACCAGGAAATTGGTCTGACGGGGTGCGAAGGGGTTTTACAATTACAGTTTTTTGGGTGATTTGGTTCACCCATGTAAACTTTTTGTTTGGTCACGTGTAAACGCTGTCCTTTGCGCTACTTTAGTAGTCACAGCCAGAAGGGAAAGGCTCCTCGATCCGTCGGTCTCCCTGCATAGGCGCTAGCATCTGTGCACTGTTGGCGCGCTCGAGAGCCAAGCTTAGGGGTCCTTGTGCTCGGGATTATGAAAACATGAGCCGGTTCACAAAAGCCGGCATCCTTGAAAGGTACCCTCTGTTGCGTTTCAAAACTTTCGAAAGGCGATGACCTCTTAATCTCAACAAATAAAGAGTGTATTAAAGAGAGCCTGATGTTAAAGGAAGGAATGCAAGCCCTTATAAGGCCTGGTAAGGCCAATAGGAAGAGGAATTGCAGCTTTATAGACTTCATAGTAATTGCAGCTCCATAGACTCGATGGTTCACCAAAGAAGGGCTTCATTCACGAGACCTTTCGTCACCGCGTGTTTGGACAAAAGGACATATTGGCGCTTCTGCTGATCAGCAAATAATGAGATATTGTCCAATTTACTGCTCTGCTGTCAGTTAATTATGCTGTCCATAATGTTATGAAGGGAATTGCATTCCCCACAAGCCCCATCTTGAATTGGAAGAACTTGCAAGAGTTGACGTTCTTCAGGTGTTGAGTTCTGTTTGCTTTTTTTGTATTTTTTTTATTTTTAAATAAAAAAACAAGCCCTATCAGTCATTGTCTATCAGTCCATCAGCGTCTGTCTTAGTTTTTAGTTTGTTATTATTTTTTTATTTTTTTTATTTTTACAAGGTGCACTCAGTCAGGAACATGGATTATCAGGCGCCCGTCTCAGAGCCAGGATTGTCATTTGCTACGAGCGTCAGATAGCTGTCACAGAGAAGCAGCATTTGGTTTACACGAGAACGTAATGCAAAAAAAAAAAAAAACGAAAAATACGAAAGCTAATCTGACGTAGACCACTTTGATTAATTGAACCTTGATTATGTAGCGGAAAAGAGTTTCCGGGCAGATCGGACGAATCGTTTCAGATTAGTGGGATTATGGATTTGCAAGTGAGTGGATGACCGCATGACCTCACGCTGGTTATTATTCATATCCCACGTGTTCCACGGCATTGTGACAAATCCTGGGAAAATAGAACAGAATATTGTAACTGTTGTTTGTCAAAGAATGATGCCAGCCATCCCTCAGTAGAGCTTAGTAAGGCCTGCAGTTTGGGTGGTCGTGCCAGAGGCCATGTGTTGAAATGTAACTGTAAAGATTTACAAGGTACTCTGGGAGGTTAATGTGGTTGTATGCAAGTCTTTGGGATGAAAATTTCACCGTCAATCCTTTCGGTACAAGAGGCACACAATAAATCAGGGTGTGGGGTGTGGGGTGTGGGGTGTGGGTGGGGGGGGGGGGGGCTAGGAGGAGACAAAGACTAGCAATGCTACATTTCTGCTCACAAAGGTACGTGTGAGTTTCTCCCAAAACGTAATGGCTGAACCTTCACCATACACAGTTATGCATTTGGGACAAAAGCTCACCCACATCCAGTCGTGCTTCTGTCTTATGAAACTTCCACCGGGGGTGGGGGGGCCGGAGTTGGGCGGGGCGGTACACAGTCAGGATAGCGCATGAATTATTCAGGGACCCCCTGTGTTTACTGCATGGCGGAGGGGTGCTTTTTAGAGCAGGAGGCGACACACAGAGGGAACCAGGGTCGAAGGCCCATAATAGCAGTGTCCAATGGGGGGGGAGTGGCGGGGTCATCACACACCCCCGAATCAGCCCGGGCCACGCCCACTAGGCAGAGTGTGGCGACAAAAAGTAAATTCACTTTTAATGGGCCACGTATGCATGTGTGTAACACACTCCTCTACACGTATGCATGTGTGTAACACACTCCCCTACACGCATGCATGTGTTTAACACACTCCCCTACACGTATGCATGCGTGTAACACACTCCCCTACACGTATGCATGTGTGTAACACACTCCTCTACACGTATGCATGTGTGTAACACACTCCTCTACACATATGCATGTGTGTAACACACTCCTCTACACGTATGCATGTGTGTAACACACTCCTCTACACGTATGCATGTGTGTAACACACTCCCCTGCACTTATGCATGCGTGTAACACACTCCCCTACACATATGGACTCTTACCCTGCTACCCTCTTTGCTATTGAATCTAGGTATTTAATCAATACATGACTATTTTACCTGCTTAGAGTTACTTAAAACAAGCATTGTGAATGTTCTATGTGACTGTGAATGGAGTGGATTATGGCAGTCCGTTGACTTTGATGATTATGGGCATCTCGCACAGTTGGCCTCCGTTTGTATGATATATGGGCTTTTTTTTTTTTTTTGGATCACAGCTTGTGAATCGACACTGAAATCTCCACATAAAAAGCCTCCGCATCGAATTCCTGATTCATTTTGGCCGTTGGCATTCCGGCACGCCTACTGCGTGGTTTCACCAGGTCACAAGAGCAGTGTTGGTGAGACCCCCCCGGCTGACCCACGGGCATCGTTGCGGCTCATGTTTTGCTGTCATCGTTCACTGTTCTCCGTCTCTGTGTCTCTGTGTTTCTGTGTTTCTCCGTCTCTGTGTCTCTGTGTTTCTCTATCTCTGTGTTTCTGTTTTTCTCCGTCTCTGTGTCTCTGTGTTTCTCTGTCTCTGTGTTTCTCTGTCTCTGTGTTTCTGTGTTTCTCCGTCTCTGTGTCTCTGTGTTTCTCTGTCTCTGTGTTTCTCTGTCTCTGTGTTTCTGTGTTTCTCCGTCTCTGTGTTTCTGTGTTTCTGTGCGTTGAATGATCAGATGTTCCGAGCTTTGAACGCCGACCGTGGCGTTGATTTGTCAAGGTCTCGCCGAGTGATCCAGACTGACGTCAAACGAGGGCCGGCCTGTACAGGGACAAGGTCGAGTGGCGTCCGCATATCAGCCGGCTTGCACCACATGTTTACGTCGCGTAATGTTTCATTTGTGCAACAAATCTTTGTCTGTGCCTGTCTTTGTTTACATAGCGGCGTTCCTCAACTACTTCTTTGTTGGGATGAAATTAAATGTTTGATTATAAATGTAAATGTCTAATGTACGTCTATGAAAAATATATAAACATATATAAGTGGCTTAAATGTATTTAGGCCAGTGACATACACTTAATTAAACAATGTATGAATAAGGTCTGTTGTACATGGGTG
The DNA here is from genome assembly GCA_029718625.1 of Synaphobranchus kaupii. Lineage (NCBI taxonomy): Eukaryota > Metazoa > Chordata > Actinopteri > Anguilliformes > Synaphobranchidae > Synaphobranchus > Synaphobranchus kaupii. The sequence continues at coordinate 22,897,397 of CM056387.1, forward strand.
AAACCAAAGTAAATGCCTTCTTTAAATAGGCCTTGCTATTCAGCATGACTTTTAGCATGTGCAAAACCTTTTAGCACACACAAAACTAATAACACAACCAATGATTGGTGCAAACCAAATACCGTGACCAATCATTGGACACGTTATTGGTTTTGAATGTGCTAAAAGGTGGACAATCAAGTGTTCTGTCACTAGTGGGATGTATACTGATGAAGACCTAAGCATAATCACAATTTTTGATGCATTATGAATAATAGGCCTCCTTTTTTTTAATCAAAGGGCCCAGAATGCAGCTGCCTGTTGAGTAGTCCTGGTGTCGGCTTCTTCTCTGTAGCGCCAGTGAGTTAGCGAAGACGCGGCCTCTTCAAAGCCAAAAATGTGTCCATAGAAACTGGTGTTGACTAATCACAGAAATGACGGGATTTGGTCTCGGGTCGGGAGTGTGGGACGTGAATCTGGCCGTTAAATCAGCCGACTGATGTTGATGATGCAATAGCCCAGTGGACCAATCGCGGGATCCTTTTTCGGTTTGGGGGTGACGAAGGCCGCTCACCACACAAATAGCTGAGCGGAAAACGACATTAGAATGTATTTAATACAGATAATAAGGAGCATCTCAGCCTTGCGTTTCGAAAATGGGCACAGGAACATATTGACTTGTTGTATCGCATCGAACGTAAGCCGAGTTTCTGGGTGGAAGTCGATTTGCCTGAGGGAAAATAAATGGGTTTTTATTTCGGGTGTGCGCAGCTCTAACCGAAAGCACCAAGGCCACACGCCGCATAAGAGCCTGACGGGTCCCCGCTGGGCTTTGCATCTGGTCTAAACATTTTCTTTAATATTTGAGGTATTTTCTGCCGCTGTTATTATAAGTATAGGCATAGTGATGAGCCGGTGTTGGTCCCGGTGGCCTCTCACGATGTTCCTAAGTTCTTATGTTTGGGTTGGTTTTTGTGGAGGAGAGCATCTCCAGCTGTGCACGCCGTTAGCCGGCTCTGCGCCGTACCCTGTAATTATCGCCGCGGGTTTGACGGACGCGCGTGGAAACCGGGGGCCTGGCCTCTAATCTGGGGCTAGCCGCTGCGTGCACAGGGAGGGGCGCTACACCCACCCGGGATGTGCCCGCCCTCCCTGTATTACCCGCTAAATGTTTCTCTCGCTGCAGGTGCCATGGGGAGCCTCTGGGTGACCCCCCCCCACCCCCACCCCGGCGGCTACCCGTCTGCGTTAGCCCAAGCGCGGCGAGGTGCTGTGACTACGGTTGTAGCCGTTATAGCGGGAACGGCGGGCGTGGTGGCGGTGATGATGATAGTTAAATGAGAAGTGGCACTAAAGCAGATGGCTGGAGTTCTGGACCTGTGGCGAGGTCGTGGGGGGGGGGGGGGGTGGGGGTGGTTGCTTGGGCGACAGCAGCAGCAGGTGGGGGAATCTTGGGAGAGGATGGAGCCGCGAGCCAGAGTGGGGCGAGCGGTGCGAGGCTGCGGGAACATCGGTGGTTTTATTTTTAAGAGGCTGCTAAAACTAGACGCTCTTATTTTAGCCTTCACTCCAACCCAATGCCCCCCCCACCCCCCCACCCCCCCACGCATCCCCCCAGCCGCCACCCCTCGGCTGGGCCGCGCTATTTTTGTTGTTGGCCCGACAACAAGCATGGCATGCTCCTCCTGTTTACCACCCAGACCCCCCCCCCCCATGTCCCATCTCCTGAGGGAACGAGGAGAAGGACACTGTGCTATTCCTAAACTGTGCTTCACCTCCTATCCCATGGGTCCTGAGTGGGGGACAGAGGGACGGGACGTGGGAGTGGTGGGGGGGGGTGTGTGGTATTTTTAGGATCTTTAGAAACTTCCTCTACCTCTCACCCAGTGTGCTCCAAGGTGAGCGAATGTGCGCCTTTATTTTATTTTTTATTTTTTTTACCCACAATCCCACCTGCCTGGAGGTGACTAGCAAAGAGACCTTGGGAACATTTCAGCGAGGCTTGTATGTTTGACTTGCACACTGCCACAGGGCCGTCAACGACTTCTACAGAACTGTCCTGTCCCGACACTGTTATTTTTTTAACCAGGAATGACAAATGCAGCTAATTTGGACAGATTCCTGTGGTTGATGTAAATTTGAAATTTATTGGAAGGATAAACCCCTTTGAGATGACCCGGGTCCTAGAAACACAAAAACACAATGAAATGCATTAAAACCAAGAAAAAAAATAGACACATACACAGGCAAGTGTGTGGATTGATTCAATGGGATTGATGAGGACCTCTGTGGAGGGTGTGGCTTTGGGGTCAAAGGTTAACCTGCGCCCAAGGTAATGCTTGTGTAGTTTGATACACCTTCCACATGACCCATCGGTGTCCTTGCAGTAGGCTAAGCTGGATGTTCCTGGTGCTAATTTGTCTCTTTCCCGTAAACTGATCCACTATCTTATTCATAAGGCCTGTGCGTACTGTTTTGTGTTTTCACAGGTTCTGTATTTGTTCAGATTGAGCTTTAATAGAAAGTGGGAGAAATGACGACGGAAAACCCAAAGTAAACATGGGGTAATCTTGCCCGGAACGGCTCTACTTGAAAACAAGACACAACCACGTTATTTTGATCAGGCAAGATCCACGGACAGCCTTCAGAAACCAGCGTTGAGCACATCTCAGTTTTTGGCGCTCGCGCACGTTTGCGGAGAAGAACGTGAGTCATTTGTGCTGAGGAGTTTCAGAGCTTCACGGGTGACTGTCCGTCTCAGGGAGCCATTTCCAGCTGTCACTCAAGCCCCTAACAGGAGTCTTGACTCGTTTCTGTACATCTCCTTCCATCGGGCTTCAGAAAGGAACAGCCGCCCGGATTAATGGACGTCGGAACATCTAGGCAAGGCGACACTGTAGATATACCAAAACGTACAGATTGTGATGTGTGGCGCGGGCGTTTTATGCATTCAGTTCACACGCCACGCTAACGCTAAGAATAGCACTGTCGGTGTCAGTGCGTTCGGCTATCATTAGGCACATGAAATTAAATCCCCTTCGGTTAGGGGATAGAGTGTCCAGGGTATCGTTTCTTGGAAACAGTCTATGGGTCATATACTGTGGGTAAGATGCGAGTATTCATGTATGTGGTGAGAGGGAGTGGTGTAGCCCCCCCCAGAAAGAATATTATCACTTTGTCTGTGGCACACCTTTGACCTTTGACCTTGTGTGCAGTTTCCGTTTTTATTTATTTATTTTTTTTTTTTTTTTTATATATATATATACTGTATATATATATACTGTATTTCTGTATTTGGTCTTTTGCATGCATACAGCTACAGGGACATGAATGGCACTACCAATGCCCTCCAGTGTGTGAGTTCCGTTCCGTGTTTTACAAGCAGCAGGGCGAGCTTGCCGAGCGGAGCCCACCTGTACCCAACGTGCTTGTAGTAAAACCTGGAACGGATCAGACTGCTCACTGGGATTGGTATTTAGGTATAATTGAGCTTGCGTGTGTAAGGGCGGGGCGGCGTCGGAAATGAGAGACCTAGAAAAGGACTGCATTTCCCAGAGGGAGGAGGGGCAGGAGGCGGGAGGAGAAGGAGGAATCTCCTGCCTGACGCCAGCAGAGCCGGGCAGACCCGCCGTCCCCAGGCTGTCATTAGCCGGCGGGATCCTCCGTGGCATGGCAGAACCCGAGGCGGGGAACTCCAGGCATGCCCTTGTCCTTCACTCAGCCACTCGCCCTTTGATTATTGATTAATTGGCTGGCTCTGACACTGTCGCCGGGCGGGACATGGTCTCGGCGATGGAGGCTGCCCAGCCCCTTCTAACTGAACATTCTAATGCTGCTGATGTCACAATCACTACTCGTAACTGAAAGCAACAGTGTTCTAGAACACTGACTGTGAATTTTGGAGAGAAAAAAAAACGTTCCAAAAAAATACCTATACTCTTCTGCAAAGGGTTAAAGGGCAATCTTTACATGTAACCTAAACAGAAACTGACAGGCCTATACAGCGGTATGTGTGCGTAGAAACATGCCCCGCATGCATGCACACGTATGTGTTTGACATTCTGGCCGGTGGAAGACACGTCGGCGGTACATGCTGCTCGGTTTGCTTCTTGCTTTAACCGCTAGCCCGCAGCTGCGTGAAAGCCGAAAGGCGTGATCTTGTATCCGTCCGTGCCCTAGCTCACCGTACCCCACCGTAACTCAAACCAGGCGCAAATTTGCAGAGCCCTGTGCAACCCCTCCGGATTACAGCTGCGTGCCCCCCCCAAAAAAAATTATTTACGTGGCCAATGGTCCCCGGGGGGTGGCCGGCCCTGTTTGCGGCGTTGAAGGGGAGACCGCAGGGTTTTATTTTAGCCTGGGAGAATGTCCGACTTCATTAAAGCACGTCGTTATTTTTATCTCTGACAAATAAAGTTATGTGAATCCTTGGGAGGGGGGGCCCATGGGACATGGCAGCAGGCTTGCGTCCTCAGACCTCCTCTGGGGAAGGGGGGGGGGGGGGGGGGGGGTTCTGTTGTTCTCAAAGTCCTACAAATACCCTTCTTCTTGACACTGGCAATGGGAAGTCTCATTATCCAAGTGCTAATGGAACGAATCGGTACTGGAGCCTTCATTGCGCTTACATTTGAGGCATTTAGCCAATCTTATCCTGAGCGACTTAGATTCTTTACTTACAATCCATTTATATAAGTGGATATTTACTGTAGAAATGTGTACCGGAGGGTGCAATCGCTGCGGGAATCTCGCCGAGGAGAGGCAAACAAGCAGAGTTTCTTCGCCGCTATGCTTCACTGCTTCTCTGTGTTAATTAATTCATCCAGTCAAATGTCTTTTGCTGGATATGGTATATTACTGTTTGGCATTAGTATAAATTGACTAGATCAACATTTGGCTTAGCGTGATCAGTCGCTCGTCGTCGCTGCTTGTAATTCAGCTGGAACAGCCCACGATTTATGAGTTTCATGGAAAAAAAAAAACATGACATCACAAAGCCCAGTGCAGTTTAATCTTCTGCAAGATTAATGCGTTCACTTTTGAGATTAAAGGTTTTATTTTTGACGTGGACAAATACGACTTCATAAAAGGTGTGCACAACATTATTTATAGAATATGTTCCCCTAGGTCGAGGGAGTTTTTCCAGCTACGTTTTTTTTTTTGTTTGATCTGGGATATATCCTGGCAACCCCTCCTCCCCCCTTCCTTAAAAAAATGGCTGCAAAATGAATTCTGCACCACGCAGCGAAGTTTACTCAGTTGAAGAGAGAAAACAAAATTCCCCCCTCATGCGAGCCCCTGACGTCAATGGCCGAACATTTATAGAACACACAAACAGAGGCCGGCGTTCCGGCCAGCGTTCCGTGTTAATATTTCATCGTCTGAGTGTTTATGCTTTGCATTTTTTTGGGAATCTGCCGCCTGCGTTGAGACTGGTATGCAGGTTCATAAATGCGGGTTTGTCAAACATCCCCAACCCCCCCGACCCCAGCAACATGGGAGAGACTGTCAGCGTTTTTTAAAATGTTTTAACGGCAGCGATGAAGACGAGCAAACTGGTCAGGCCAGCCTTGCTGTTTTTATTTATTATTGAGAAGCCCAACTAAATTATCCTATGCCCAACTAAACTGTCCCTGACAATAATAGTACTAATAATTATTATTATTATTATTATTATTTATGTAGCGAGGGCCAGTGTGTACAGAAAGTAAAACAGATACATAGGACAGTATTGCAGAGGAGATTACAGAGTAAAATATAAAGGCAAACATGCTCTTAAACAAGAGGCGTGTTTTCCCAGAGTAAGGACGTGCTCTTAAACAAGAGGCGTGTTTTCCCAGAGTAAGGACGCGCTCTTAATCAAGAGGCGTGTTTTCCCAGAGTAAGGACGCGCTCTTAAACAAGAGGCGTGTTTTCCCAGAGTAAGGATGTGCTCTTAAACAAGAGGTGTGTTTTCCCAGAGTGAGGACATGCTTTGGGAAAACACGCCTTTTTCCCCAGAGTAAGGACGCACTCTTAAAGAAGAGGTGTGTTTTCCCAGAGTAAGGACGCGCTCTTAAAGAAGAGGTGTGTTTTCCCAGAGTAAGGATGCGCTCTTAAAGAAGAAGCATGTTTTCCCAGAGTAAGGACGCGCTCTTAAAGAAGAGGCGTGTTTTCCCAGAGTAAAGACCTGCTCTTAAAGAAGAGGCGTGTTTTCCCAGAATAAGGACGCGGTCTTAAAGAAGAGGCATGTTTTCCCAGAGTAAGGACTCGCTCTTAAAGAAGAGGCGTGTTTTCCCAGAGTAAAGACCTGCTCTTAAAGAAGATGCGTGTTTTCCCTGAGTAAGGACGCGCTCTTAAAGAAGAGGCGTGTTTTCCCAGAGTAAGGACACGCTCTTAAAGAAGAGGTGTGTTTTCCCAGAGTAAGGACGCGCTCTTAAAGAAGAAGCATGTTTTCCCAGAGTAAGGACGCGCTCTTAAAGAAGAGGCGTGTTTTCCCAGAGTAAAGACCTGCTCTTAAAGAAGAGGCGTGTTTTCCCTGAGTAAGGACGCGCTCTTAAAGAAGAGGCGTGTTTTCCCAGAGTAAGGACACGCTCTTAAAGAAGAGGTGTGTTTTCCCAGAGTAAGGACGCACTCTTAAAGAAGAGGTGTGTTTTCCCAGAGTAAGGACGCACTCTTAAAGAAGAGGCGTGTTTTCCCAGAGTAAGGACGCGCTCTTAAAGAAGAGGTGTGTTTTCCCAGAGTAAGGACGCGCTCTTAAAGAAGAGGTGTGTTTTCCCAGAGTAAGGACACGCTCTTAAAGAAGATGCGTGTTTTCCCAGAGTAAAGACCTGCTCTTAAAGAAGAGGCATGTTTTCCCAGAGTAAGGACGCACTCTTAAAGAAGAGGCATGTTTTCCCAGAGTAAGGACGCACTCTTAAAGAAGAGGTGTGTTTTCCCAGAGTAAGGACCTGCTCTTAAAGAAGAGGCGTGTTTTCCCAGAGTAAAGACCTGCTCTTAAAGAAGATGTGTGTTTTCCCAGAGTAAAGACCTGCTCTTAAAGAAGATGCGTGTTTTCCCAGAGTAAGGACGCGCTCTTAAAGAAGAGGCGTGTTTTCCCAGAGTAAGGACGCGCTCTTAAAGAAGAGGTGTGTTTTCCCAGAGTAAGGACGCGCTCTTAAAGAAGAGGCGTGTTTTCCCAGAGTAAGGACGCGCTCTTAAACAAGAGGTGTGTTTTCCCAGAGTAAGGACGCGCTCTTAAAGAAGAGGCGTGTTTTCCCAGAGTAAGGACGCGCTCTTAAACAAGAGGTGTGTTTTCCCAGAGTAAGGACGCGCTCTTAAACAAGAGGTGTGTTTTCCCAGAATAAGGAGGCGAGGGCAAGAGGTGTGTTTTCCCAGAGTAAGGAGGCGAGGGCAGGAGGTGTGTTTTCCCAGAATAAGGAGGCGAGGGCAGGGCAGGGCAGTAGGGATCCTAGGCAACATAAATCACGCCGCTATTTACGGTGCCTGCTTGGGGGCCAAACTGCAGAGCGACCGTTCCAGTGGCCGTGAATATCGCCTCCCGCGTCCTGCGTCCCATTTCATCCTGCTCCTATCCCAGCATGCACCATTTCCCCTCTCTTTCTTGCTCTCTTTCTCTTTCTTACTTTCTGTCTCTCCCTCTCCCTCTCACTCTCTTACGCTCTCTCTCTCTTGCTCTCGCTCACTCTTTCTCTTCCTCTCTCTCTCTCTTGTTCTCTCTTTCTTACTTTCTCTTTCCCTCTCTCTCTCTCTGTCTCTTGCTCTCTCCTTTTTTCTCTCTCTCTCCCCCCTCGCACGGCTAACTAGGAGCGAGGACTCAGAGCAGACTTGACGAGGCAGCCTACCGCACGTCGCTGTGTTCTATTTTTGGAAAGCAATATTCATGCTTTTTTCTAACCTCCCCCCTCCTCCCCTCCCGCTTCTCTCTGAAGTGTAGCCGGTGCGGCGCTCCTGTAGAAAATAACCATGACGTTAGCCGAGCTTTCTGCAAAACAGACAAAAAAATAAAAAGCACAAAAACCTGTGGAGCTGAGAAAAATAAGAACTTCTGCTCAGAAGAGAAGCGTATGCTTTTTGTTTTGGTTTGATCGGCTTATGTGTCGAATATATACATATGTGTGTGTATATATGTATATTTTTGTTTTTATTATTTATTTATTTATCTTTTTGAATGATGCATAGGTGGATATCAAATGAGGGAAAACATGACAGGTGCTAATCGCTAATCGCATGCCGGTGTCAGGAAGTTCAGGGCAGCGTCTTTACGGAAGCGCGCTGTGCCGCTTAGCCTCTTCACTTTGAGCGGTCGGCTCTGTGTCTTTCGAAAGGAGGCCCTTGTCAACGTCCAGTTTTAACGGTTCGTGGTTAAGCTCCGTCTCGGGGAGCCGTGTTAAGTCCTGACTGCAGCGTCTGCTGGCGAAGGACGATCGATTATTAATCTGCGTCTCGTCTGGCCCCTCAGGCACGCGGCGTCTGGGTCTCGCGGCGTCTGGGTCTCGCAGCGCCACTGTCTTGGACGCCTTCCATCTCACGGCAGACAGACCTGCTGAGCTCTCTGTCTCAGCCCTTTTTATCCATTACTTTACATTACATTACAGGCATTTAGCAGAAGCTCTTATCTAGAGCGACTTACATAACTTTGTTCTTACATAGAATCAATTTCTACAACTGGATATTTACTGAAGCAACGCAGGTTATGCAGGTAGCTTGATCACGGGTTCAACAGCAGTGCTCTACCTCGGAATCGAACCAGCAACCTTTAGGTTACAAGGCCAGTCCCCTAACCATTATGCTACACTTTTTACACATTATATTACACACTGCCCATGTCTTCTGCTATTGAGTCCAGCTTGAGTTTAACCTGATTGGTTGGTTTGTTTGTCCTGTGACACTTGACCCCAAGAAAGCCCCCCAGAATGGCTGGAAGGTTCTTTCTTTGAGTCCCCAGGGGCAGTAACTGGAGGACTATGTGGCAGAATGTGGCCGGCGGTGGTGGAGCAAGGTCCCTCTGCGGCCTTCTGGCACTTCAAACCTTGAGAGTTTCTTTTTTTTTGCTTGTTTTCTGTAACCTCTTCAGAGATCTTTCCCTGATATCCCATATATCCCATCCTTTCTACCCCCACACCCCCCCCCCCCCCCCCCCGCCCCTCCCACCACATGCCCCTCAGCCAGTCTCTTCCTCGTTCCTCTCCACACCCCTGCCAAATTTACAGCTCGTCTCCGTCCCAACGGGAGCCTTGTCAATGGGGTTCTGGGAAATGTAGTCCGTGTGGTGTGGGAGGGGTGTTTTGGCCCTCCACTCTCCCCACAGCAGTGGGTTACTGGCTGGCCTACAGCTGGCTGCGGAGGTTCTGGTTTGAGGTCAGGACCTGTAGGGTAATACTCACAAGCTCCTTAGCCTGTTCCCTCTGCGTCCTGTCCATTCAGTGATTAAACTAAACTGGAGGCCTTTAATTCCCCTGTTTTTAATCGCCATCAAGCACGTCCCTAACGTACAGTCTCTCTGTGTTTGTGTGTGTTTGTGCAGTGTGCAATGCATGCTGGGTACTCTGCCTACACGCTCCGCTTGCTTTAGGTTGGAGATGAATCTGTGCCATTGCCCACGGTGGCTTCAGGGGGCACTGGGTGAGTGGGTGCTATGGAACCCCATGTCACACATTCCCAAAATAATAATCTCCTTTCCCCTCTCAAAAACCATTCAGTAAATTAGCATTCTGCACCTGCTTCATGGCTGTCAGTGACCAAGACGTACATAGAGATTCATCCCACCCTGATATTAGCACTTACCTTTGAGTAAATCCGCATATTTTATTTTATGTCATGTCTGTGTGTCTGCGTGGCGAGCATTGGGTTTACCATGTGTGAAACCTCCCGGTCGCTTCATTTTACATGATCTTTATTTTCATTGTTGCTGCTCTCATCTACTGTGGCTGGTAGAGCATGCATTTCACATGTGATCCAATCATTTCCACCTTTCATTATAACCCTGTGAAGAGTAGGTTCTTTTGAAGGAATGTTTTATCAAAATTCTAAGTCGGTGTTCTAGAACTCCATGGCTTCCAATTGCCAGGAGCGATTGTTACATCAGCATTAGAATGTTCCGTCAAGAGCATTCTAATCACATATTTTTGTGATCTTACGCCTTAAAGGGTTAACAAAAATGGCCTCCAAGCCCACCAAATATAAACCCAGGTCCCATTCAACTGCTGTAGAGTGTGACTGTACATAATACACATAAACAATAGTGCTAGTATAACCAGCAGTGTTACAGCATGTGAGTGCACTTCCTGTACGGAATCCCTTAGACTTCCCTGCAGTTATAGCTCCCAGACTCCGCTGCAGTTTGCCCCAGGGAATCGAAGCAGCCAAGTCCTTTCCTTTTAAATCTCTTTTAAATAGTCACTTGTGTAAGCCTGCTTTTAATTGTGTGCGACATACCTGTTTATTTCTAGTTCTACCAGTCCTTTTATGTGTTTATCAACCTTGATGTTGTATTAATTGTCATAAGTGTTTTACTGTATTTTATCTACTTTTATTGATGTCCTGTTTTCTTTGCTGGAGCAGCACATTATAAATAATAAATTAATATGAATCATCATCATCCTCATCATCATCATCACTGCATCTGCTTAATCACGGCCAGGGGGAGAGATGCTTTGGCAATATGTATGAAAAAATATGTCATGCCAATAAAGCAAGTTGAATTGAATTGATAGAGGGAGAGGGAGAGAGAAAGAGAGTGAGTGAGCAAGAGTGAGTGAGGGAGAGAGAGAGTGAGACAGAGTAATAGAGAAAGAGAGGCAGGGAGAGAGAGAAAGAGTGAGAGGAGGAGAGAGAGGGAGAGTGAGAGGGGGAGAGAGAGGGAGAGTGAGAGGGGGAGAGAGAGCTATAGAGAGATCTATATTTAGTCTCACTTCTCCAGCCGATTACAGTAATCTGTGTGCAGTAAGATATAATCTGATGAATGAATTTGAGAAGTGAACCTGCGTTGCAAAAGCATTGATACAGAAATGACAAACAGCAAACACCCAACAAAACACCATCTCTCTCTCTCTCTCTCTCTCTCTCTCTCTCTCTCCCTCTCTCTCTCCCACTCTCACTCTCTCTCTTTCTCTCTCCATCGTTCTTTCCGCTGCTTTTCCTCATCCTCAGGTTACGTAATGCCTGTGTGCATTTTTGATGAGCACGTTTTTTTAAATATTTTTTTATTTCTTCGTTGTCCTTGTTTTTTTTTCTGGGTCGTGCCAGGTGGAAAACGCGGTGGCGTGCGGTGGAACGTGTCGGAATTCCGCCTTTGTTTTGAGGCCAGCTTATACGGCCGTGAAAAAACAACCAGCTATCACGGTCACATGCACGCTCTACTTAAAGCTTTCTGTCTTTTAAACGCGCGTCCATGTTGCCTGTAATTTTTAAAAAAAATTTTTTTTTTACCTGTGCAGACGGCTTATTGATCAGCCTGTGTAATTCGCAGAGGTGGAGAAACGGGGATTTTTGAGAATGAGGTATTGGGATTATTCTTGTGGTGCCGTACACTGCAGCCCTAGTTGTTGGTGTTATTTCTGCTCATATTTCCCTCAGTGTTGACAGCTGTGTTTCCTCGTCTGAAAGGAGGGATAACGGCAGTGGAGCCATCTCTCTCCCCACAGCACGGAGAACCTGGCAACCCGCCCTAGTGTAACTTGTCACAATATCCTTAATTGGATTTCCGCGCTGTGTTTATTCTTTGCGGGGCCCCGTAAATACCCTTAGCCTCGGCCCCCCGTCTCCGAGATACCGTGGCCCCCGTCTCCGAGATACCGTGGCCCCCGTCTCCGAGATACCGTGGCCCCCGTCTCCGAGATACCGTGGCCATTCCAGGACCAAGTCCCCACTAATCTCACAGACACCTGGGGCTTTACCTGAAATACGGTAACCCTAACCCTAACCCTAACCCCCGCTCTGCTCTAGTGCCCTTCGACAGAACTGATGACGTCATTGGAGCTTACATCCATTTTGGCTTAAATTAGAAGAGCCGTGTATTTTGGTGATTAACCTTTTTTTTTTTTTTTTTTATCATTGTCCTGCAAGTTTGGACACAGAGATAAAGTAATAAAACATTAAGGGCCTGATTTACTAAACCATTTGGCGCACGCAAAAGTAATAACACGACCAATGATTGGTGCAAAACAAATACTATAACCAATCACCATGTTAAATACCATAACCAATCACCATGTTAAATACCATAACCAATCACCATGTTAAATACCATAACCAATCACCATGTTAAATACCATAACCAATCACCATGTTAAATACCATAACCAATCACCATGTTAAATACCATAACCAATCACCATGTTAAATACCATAACCAATCACCATGTTAAATACCATAACCAATCACCATGTTAAATACCATAACCAATCACCATGTTGAATACCATAACCAATCACCATGTTAAATACCATAACCAATCACCATGTTAAATACCATAACCAATCACCATGTTAAATACCATAACCAATCACCATGTTAAATACCATAATCAATAAACTTTTTACACCCACAAATGACAAAATCATAATAGTGCAACATTGTGAGTTGCATTATGCATTTTGCATTATGAAGTCTATGTTTGCGTGATTGTGCTTCTCTCCAGATGTACAAGCAGCTTCTTATGTCTCCTCATCACTGCAGTCTTTTCATTTGCTACTTTTAGACACAAATAGCTGATTTCCTAAAGAGGTATCCTGTACAAACCTTCCCCAAACCAGCGTTGGGACATTACAGAAGGTTCCATAAAATCCATAAAAGTGTTCCAAAAAATCCAGACATTTCTTCCACGGGAATGTTGCTTGCAGGTTATCCTAATCTATATTCACAGGTATTTTTATTCTTCCTGTTTCTACCTTGACAGAAGATAAGCAGCCTATTTGCGTGCTTTGACTTAGCCAATCATCCCACTGCGGGCGTGGCACACAATGGCTCCGTATTCGGCGAGGTGCGTTCAGGAATCGGTGTTAAGCTAATTTGGTGGCCTTGCCCCACAAACCCCATTTTGGCCGGCTGCCCAAGGGCTCTCTGACGTCAACGTTTGACACCCACTGACTCACAAGATCACTCAGGGTTATATTTAGTTACCCGAGGAAGGGGAGCAATCGCTTTACCTGTAAGCCAACGGCTTCCGTCGCCTGGTTTATTTTCTCACTAACTTTTCTAGCGTACGGCATTGTTTCGTTTTCTGATGATGAAAGCTTCTAAATCGATGAATTTGATTGTTTTATTGTGTGTGTGGTTTGCCGTTTGATGTTTTGCCTTGAGACCGTGGACTTTGGAAATCAGTGTTGCTAATGCTACCCTCTGGGCAGAACTTTCATCCAGTGATGTATGTATTCTTTTACCCAAAAATAAAATCTAAATCAATAAAAAAAAAATTTAAAACCAAGGCTCTCTTGCATGGTGGCCACTCTGATTAAGACTGTGAGCTTAATGGTGCTAATCTAATGGACACGGCTATAAAAGGTGGAGGAAGATGACGATGACGATGATGTTGCTGATGGAACGAATATACTTGCGAAAGAGAAGCACCAGCGCAATTATTGAGTATTTATTTTGCGCACAAACTGCCAGCATGTAGCAGAGGCGTTGGGCGTATATTTATGACCCGACAGGGCGCTGCCCGCTGCAGGGAATGGTAGAGGTGGTCGGGGGTGGTTTAATGCACTGTTCTCAGATCAGTTTAAGCAGGAAGACTCGGTTGATAACTGCATTTGACCTCAGGGTGTTCTGGGCTCAGCCGGTCAGCAACTGCGTAGAAAGTAATGGAGTAAAGTCGGGCCTACGTAACGCATACGTGTGTTATACGCTTATACACACACACACATACACACGCACAAGTTACACGTACACACACAGACACTTTGGCAGGCATGCACACTCATATTGTGTCCTATAAGTTACTGCGAGGGGCAGAAATCCTACGAGAGATCAGCCACCTGCCCATCAGAGCGAAGCGTACCTTTAGCGCACGTGCAGTCGAGCTCACGAGAGATGCTGTCTCGTGTCAAAGAGAGTGCAGGAGTTAGACTGCTCCTTCTCTCTCTGTAACATGAAACGATGTTTTGGTGTGGCAGGTCAGTTTAGTATTGCCAACGCAGTTGTTTAATTAATTGAAAAATAAACCTCACCAATAACAACTTCAGTGTTAACTACAACAACAATATAACTGCACAAGAGATACTTATAGCTAAACTATAACAATAATAACCTTCTTTTCTTCTCTCCTCTCTCTCTTTCTCTCTCCTCCCTCTCCCTCCCTCTCTCCATCCCTCTCTCTCTCCATCCCTCTCCCTCCCTCTCTCCATCCCTTGCTCTCTCTCTCCTCTCTCTCTCGCTCTCCCTCTCCCTTCCTCTCTCTCTCCATCCCTCTCTCTCTCTCTCTCTTTCCTCCCTCTCCATCCCTCTTTCTCTCCATCCCTCTCCCTTCCTCTCTCTCTCCATCCCTCTCTCTCTCCCTCTCTCTCACCCCCTGTAGTGGAGGTGGGGATGCAGAGCCCGGGCTGTGGGGGGGGAGCAGGGGGGGCGGGCGGGTGGCGGCGGCGGCCCGGTGGACCTCCGGACGGACCCGCGCCTGGCGGACCCTTCGCTGAGGGAGCAGCAGTTGCAGCAGGAGCTGCTCCTCCTTAAACAGCAGCAGGAGTTGCAGAAGCAGCTCCTCTTCGCCGAGTTTCAGAAGCAGCACGAGGTGCTCACCCGCCAGCACGAAGTCCAGCTGCAGGAGCACCTGAAGGTGAGGCTGCACGCCAACAGCGAGCTCACGGGACAGGCTGGCCAATGACAAGCTCACAGACCACATGATCACCAACGATATGCTCACATGGGACAGTCATTCCAACAATGCAGCTCACAGATCACATGATCACTGAAAATACACTCACAGGGGACAGGCTGGCCAATGACAAGCTCACAGACCGCGCACGAACGGCGAGCTCACGGGTCAGGCTGGCCAATGACAAGCTCACAGAACACATGATCACCCACGATATGCTCACATGGGACAGTCATACCAACAATGCAGCTCACAGATCACATGATCACTGAAAATACACTCACAGGGGACAGGCTGGCCAATGACAAGCTCACAGGGGACAAGCTGGCCAATGACAAGCTCACAGACCGCGCGCGCGAATGGTGAGCTCACAGGGGACAGGCTGGCCAATGACAAGCTCACAGACCACATGATCACCAACGATATGCTCACATGGGACAGTCATACCAACAATGCAGCTCACAGATCACATGATCACTGAAAATACACTCACAGGGGACAGGCTGGCCAATGACAAGCTCACAGGGGACAGGCTGACCAATGACAAACTCACGGACCACGCGATTACCTAGGACACACTTGCCCGCAACGTCACCAACAGGTGAAGTGCTCACAGACAACGCTCTCACACCCTAAACGGTCACAGATAACAGCACATTCACATACAACACGCTCACAGACCAGGTCACTGCTTGCCAGATCATGTTGTAGAGGTAGAAACTCTGGGTGTTTTCAAGACCAGGCTTGATATGGGGTTAGATACTATCTAGTTTGTAGGTAAACGGTGAGCACTAGGTACCCTTTAGTGGTAGGAAAATGGCGAGCGTTGTTGGGCTGAATGGCCTGTTCTCGTCATTAAGTTATGTTATGTCATGTTAACACGCTCACGGTCAACCTGATTACAGCACACTGGCTTCTGGGTCCATCGTGGATAGTCGGGTCAAATTCCTGGGAAGAGGGAAGAACAGTACACAAACCTCTGTTTCAGAGACATTTAAAGAGGATTGTAGTGCTGAACAGAGGTTTGAGAGACCAGCATGCATTTATGCTATTGCAGTTAACGTTAGTCTACTGTAAGTTCATTATCCATTATCATTGTTGAACTTAATTGCTACTGTGCTAAGAGACAAAGGAAAGAACAAAAATTTTGTACTTGCATAATTATAATAATTGTAAGTGAGAAGTGTATTTAATATGGATTCTGAGCCGTGTTGGTTTAACTACTGTGTATAAATATATGCACAAGGTGGAGAATTCAGATTTTTGTTGTTATGGCAACTATTTGATTTGTCGTTTCGTATCTTTATGCAAGGGGGAGTGACTCATTTTTGCGTACCGTGCAAAATATTTCCGATGGCAGCCCTTCAGGGAACTTCTTCTGTGTTCCATAAGCAAGAGGCTTTACCTCACCTGTTCCATCTCCTGTTCCCTCGAAACATACGGATAACCGTTAGAGTATGCGTTCCCTCGAAACTAGAGGTGGAAAGTCCAGGTTCAGAAAGTAAAAGTCCTCCCCAGTATTTTTGTTCCAATCACCTGGATTTGCTCATTAGCACAATTCTTCAGCCAGGAGGTAGAACTAATTATGAAATCAGCTGGCTGAGTTCATGGGTGGAGGAAACACACGGCAGGACTTTTACTTTCTGACCCCTGGACATTCCACCTCTGCTCGAAACGTATGGCTAGCCGTTAGAGGATGTGTTCCCTGGAAACGTATGGCTAGCCGTTAGAGGATGTGTTCCCTGGAAACGTATGGCTAGCCGTTAGAGGATATGTAACTTGTCCAGAAGCCATTGCAAGTGGCCCTAAGCGAGGCAACCCGCTAAGTGGGTAATGTAGCGGGATGAGGCGGAGCGGCGTGGTCGCGCGGTCGCGCGGTGTGTGCTGATGGAGCGTGCGCCTCCTCCTCCCGCAGCAGCAGCAGGAGATCCTGGCGGCCAAGCGGCAGCAGGAGCAGGAGCAGAAGAGGAAGCAGGATCTGCAGAGGCACGAGGAGCTGGAGAAACAGAGGCTGGAGCAGCAGCTCATCATGCTGAGGAACAAGGAGAAAGGCAAAGAGAGTGAGACGCAAAAACACTGCTCACTACACCGTCTTATACAAAAACACTGCTCACTACACCGTCTTATACAAAAACACTGCTCACTACACCGTCTTATACAAAAACACTGCTCACTACACCGTCTTATACAAAAACACTGCTCACTACACCGTCTTATACAAAAACACTGCTCACTACACCGTCTTATACAAAAACACTGCTCACTACACCGTCTTATACAAAAACACTGCTCACTACACCGTCTTATACAAAAACACTGCTCACTACACCGTCTTATACAAAAACACTGCTCACTACACTGTCTTATACAAAAACACTGCTCGCTACACCGTCTTATACAACAAGCACCGCTCACTACACCGTCTTATACAAAAACACTGCTCACTACACCGTCTTATACAACAAGCACCGCTCACTACACCGTCTTATACAAAAACACTGCTCACTACACCGTATTATACAACAAGCACCGCTCACTACACCGTCTTATACAACAAGCACTGCGAACATTACATTACATTACATTATAGTCATTTGGCAGACGCTCTTATCCAGAGCGACGTACATTAGTGCATTTTCCAACATGAAACAAGTGCGTTAAAACAACCCTAAAAGGTAACAGGATACTCTTGTACCTTTCGTTAGTATGACTTATAGGACACTCCTTCCTTTCATTATGCTGTATTATATGATACTGCCATACCATTCAGACACTTGCATACCACTCCCCATATTGTCTTATAGAAGGACACTAGAATACCACTCAACACAATCTCTTCAGGCCACTCTCAGGCCACTTACACCACATACAGAAGGCCACTCTTATATCTCTTGTATTTGTTACAGATTTGGTCTGATAGGAAACTAACAGAGTTAGTGGATATAAAATGGAAACATTTGGACACGAGTACATATGCAAGGCTGAGGCTACCTTAGGTGTGGCTCAGCCACTAATAAAGCAAATGATATCCCAGCATGCACAGGGCCATGTATTTAAATGCCAAACTGGCTTGATTGCTTATAGCAACTGGCTATGGTAGCAGGATGAGCTTATATAGCAGTATTTATGCAATGTGTAGAGGATTTTTCTTGTTGTCTGCTGCCTACCATGAAGTGCCATGATGGAAAAAGTGTTCAGAGGGTTTTAGCATTGATTGTGTCAAGCTCCACTTGACAGCAATGATTGCAGGAAGCCTTCTCTCTCACACTGATCGCCTGCCTGTCCGTCTGTCTGTCCAAGCAGGTGCTCACACTGATCGCCTGTCTGTCCGTCTGTCTGTCCAAGCAGGTGCGATCGCCAGCACGGAGGTGAAGCTAAAGCTTCAGGAGTTTCTCCGCAGCAAAAAAGAGCCCTGTTCCAGTGGGCTGAACCATTCCTTCGCTCACAAATGCTGGTTTGTGTGCTTTTTTTTTCAGCAGGGGGGTGGTAGGGAGGCAGGGGGGTGGTAGGGAGGTAGGGGGGGTTGGGAGGTGGGGAGGAGGGTGGAGGGGGAGATGTACATGGCGTTTAGCCCATCATTCCTTTGCTCTACTGTAAATTACTGTGAATTTTACCGGCCTCCCGCGATTTCATCAGTGCTTTTTCAGGCGAAGCGTCACGTCCATCGACTCGGTGCCCATTGATTTAGACTGGCTGTCTGCCACCTTTTACATTCATGCAGAGATTTATTAGCCCTTTAAAAAGAGTGAGCAGAACTTTGTTAACGTGATGTATTGATGTGTGATGTTGGACACCAGCAATGCGCTGTACGGATGTGAGTTTGTAGTATATGGTTGCGGATATTCCTTACGACGGTTAAAAAGTAACTGTAACTTTTTTTTTTCGGGTCCTCCAGGGGCGCTCACCACACCTCTCTGGACCAGAGCTCCCCCCCACAGAGCAACACACCCGGGACACCACCCTCTTACAAACTGCCCCCCCTGCTGGGCTGTTACGACAGCAAGGACGACTTTCCCCTCAGAAAGACAGGTGAGCTGGATGTAGGAGAGATGGAGTAAGGATGTGGGAGAGGTGGAGGGACGTGGAATAAGGATGGGAGAGAGGTGGAGTAAGAATGTGAGAAATATGGAGTAAGGATGTTGGAGAGGGATGTAAGGATGTGAGAGAGGTGGAGAGTGGTTGAGTAAGGATGTGAGAGAGGTGGAGGGAGATGTAAGGATGTGAGAGGTGGAGTAAGGATATGAGAGAGGTGGAGGGAGATGTAAGGATGTGAGAGGTGGAGTAAGGATGTGAGAGAGGTGGAGGGCGATGTAAGGATGTGAGAGGTAGAGTAAGGATGTGAGAGAGGTGGAGGGAGATGTAAGGATGTGAGAGGTGGAGTAAGGATGTGAGAGAGGTGGAGGGAGATGTAAGGATGTGAGAGAGGTGGAGGAAGATGTAAGGATGTGAGAGAGGTGGAGGAAGATGTAAGGATGTGAGAGGTGGAGGGAGATGTAAGGATGTGAGAGAGGTGGAGGAAGATGTAAGGATATGAGAGAGGTGGAGGGAGATGTAAGGATGTGAGAGGTGGAGGAAGATGTAAGGATATGAGAGAGGTGGAGGGAGATGTAAGGATGTGAGAGGTGGAGTAAGGATATGAGAGAGGTGGAGGAAGATGTAAGGATGTGAGAGGTGGAGGGAGCAGGGTTGGTCTCTGCAGTGTGAGTCACCACACCAGCGGGTGCATAAGAGCAGTGGGCAGCTACACTACAAGGGTCACCCCCCCCCCCACCCCCCCCCCGTCCTCCCCCCCCCCCCCCCCGTCCTCCTCTCTCCCTCGCTCTATCTGTGCCTCTATCTCTCTCCTCCTATCCCTCCCTCTCTCTCTGTATCTCTCCATCCCTCCCCCTCTCTCTCTCCATCCTGTTCTCTCTCTCTCTCTCTGTCTCTCCATCCTGAGTTATCTCTTGGTATTCTTCTATCTCTCCTTCTATAGCCTTTATTTCCCCCCCTGCAAACAGCTACAAGCACACACTCCCTCCACACACATATTCACACACACACAATGCATATATACACACATATTCACACACACATACACACACACACACACACACACACACACACACACACACACACACACACACACACACACACACACACACACACACACACACACACACACACACACACACATATATATTCCAAAAAAATTATTTTGTGTAAAATAAACCAATAAAATTGCGGTGTGTTCAATTTCTGTAGGCTACACAAACAAGGCTTAAGCCTCATATTTATGAAACTCCTCCTTTGAGGACCTGAAGACCAGCAGGTGAAGGACTGTGTTGTACTGTGTTACTCTGTTAGTTGGGTAACATGGGGGCCGGATGATGCTGTCCATGGTCCTGATGCTGTTGCTGTTACAGTCGTCATGGAATCATGCCTTACTCTGTGCAGTGAACAGGCGGTGATCCCTAACCCCCTGCTTCTCTCTTCCCCCCCAGCTTCGGAGCCCAACCTGAAGGTGCGCTCGCGGTTAAAGCAGAAGGTGGCAGAACGGCGGAGCAGTCCGCTGCTGAGGCGGAAGGACGGTACGGTGATCAGCACCTTTAAGAAGAGAGCCATCGAGATCTCAGGTGAGCTCCGTCCACACCGCACCTGAGGCCCAGTGCAGTGGGAACCAGTGTGTGAAATTTACACCCTGTGTGGAGAGACAGGGAGAGGGAGAGGGAGAGAGGGAGAGGGAGAGGGAGAGGGAGAGGGAGAGGGAGAGGGAGAGGGAGAGGGAGAGGGAGACAGGGAGAGGGAGGGAGGGAGAGGGAGATGGAGATGGAGAGGGAGGGAGATGGAGATGGAGGGAGAGAGAGAGAGAGAGGGAGAGGGAGAGAGGGAGAGGGAGAGACACGCGACAAAGGTCGCGCGGCCGGATTCATACCGCGGACCTCGCGGCTCATAAAGAGCAGGTGGGCGGTGCTCTTACAGGCTACCTCACCGAGACACCCCAATATTTTGTACTCTAGCAGCCACTTTGGCCGGTAACCAACCAGGTTGTGTTATATTGTAAAAGGTATTGTGGCTGGTAAAATCGGCTGGTGATGTTGCGGTGGTCAGTTTGCAGGTTTGGGGGAAAAAGGGAAGCGGTTTGAAAAATGAGAGGAAGTAAATGGGTTGCGCGCAGCGACACAGGCATTCATCACTGCGCCGCTTCTGATTGGCCAGCTTGCATTTCGGCAGTTCTGAGCGCGCTCAGTGCAAACACCTGGAGGAGTCCCCTTAGACGGCCTGCAGCTGTTGTCCCAGAGGGAGCTAACACACCGTGAGCGTTCAGTCGTTTGGGACGCGAGGCGGATCACCACAACGATCCCCCGACACGCACCTGCGTAACGTTTTTAATATGCATTTAATGTATGAGATGTATGCAGCTTGTGACGTACCAGCAGCCATTAAACTGTCAGTATCTGAAAGGATTGGCCTGTTTACGTGTTCTGGGTCAGGTCGACAGCACGGCTTTGGCGTGTGATGATGTCATTGTTTCTCCCTTTCATTTCCTAATGAAACGGAGAGAGGCTTTTCTGTGCATGCGCTAAGAATAGATTCGTCAGAGTCCTGTGAGAAAGGCTGGCTTTCATGGCTGCCTTTGTTGTGGGCCACTGCGAATAAGCAGATGGTTTACACTTAGCGTCGATGCCGGCGGCCTCAGGCGGATTAATTCACTAAACCTGCTGGGCAGGGGGGTTCTGGAAGGGGAAAGGTACGTCATTGTTGTCCTTTCCTATAAAATTCCCTGTAAAGAGTCCTGAGGAACTCTGCTCGCCACAGTCCGAATCTCAGACACGCCCCATCCTCCCCCCCACCCACCTTACACTGAGGGTCGGGGTCCGCCGCTCAAAAGCACAACAGGTAGAGGTTTCCAGCAGGTTAAGTCAGTCTGTTTGAAGTTGGCGTTCACCTGAAGGCAGTTGAGCCGCTTCGATTATTATTTCCCCCCCACAGAAATTGTGAAGTGGTCCTGTCCATTGGTTGGTAATTGGAGGGCAGGATTGGGCCGTACCATTTGGCGGAGCAGTGCGGGGGGGGTTGGGCCTTACCACTCTGCAGACGGTACGGGGGGTTTGGCCGTACCACTCTGCAGACGGTACGGGGGGTTTGGCCGTACCACTCTGCAGACGGTACGGGGGGCTTGGCCGTACCACTCTGCAGACGGTACGGGGGGTTTGGCCGTACCACTCTGCAGACGGTACGGGGGGTTGGGCAGTACCACTCTGCAGACGGTACGGGGGGTTGGGCAGTACCACTCTGCAGACGGTACGGGGGGTTGGGCCGGCGGGGGTGGTTCTGACGGTCTCTGCCGTTCTCATTACAGTGTCCTCCATGTGCAGCAGTGCCCCTGGCTCGGGCCCCAGCTCCCCAAACAGCTCCAACAGCGCCATCGCCGAGAACGGATCCAGCGGCTCCGTACCCAACATCCCCGCAGAGGTGAGAGCCCACCCCCCCCCCCACCCCCCTCAGACAAACAGCGCTCAGGCGCTCAGCTGGTAACCCCCGCAGACGTGTCCGCTGTTCTCCAAATCTACATTAACATGCTCCTGCATCTATTTATTTAGCAGATACTGTTGTCCAGAGAGGCTTATAATGCAGTGTGTACGATACGGCTAAACGAGCATCAGCGTTGATACAAAAGCACAGTAGTATTGCTGTTCTCCTTTATTAGCAGAATCTTCAGAAAAATAAGTATAAAATATACCCTCTTAAATTCATTATCGACCTCATTACGTGTTGCTTTGGTTTTAAACGTGCCTTTGACGTGATGTTGATCAAATCACCCCAGCCATGTACAGAGACGTACCCTGTGCGCTTAGCAAATAGTAACAGTGCTTTACGTCAGAATGTGTTCCTTTCAGCTAATGGCTGTTTTATGTCGGCCTCCATAGAAGAAAATGAATAGATTTCTCACGGCCAGGCAAGTTCCGAATGCGTTTGTTTGAAGCGTACAGCGTCACGAGAAGCGAAATGTAAACAAAGGGAGAGAGGCTGTTTCCTGGGGGGGGGGGGGGGGGCTCTCCATCCACCCACCCAACCTGGAGGGATGGAGGGAGAGGGAGAGAGAGAGAGGGGGAACGACTGATGGAGATCGAGAGGGAGGGCTAGCGCATTCTATTAGCGTCTTGCCATGACCAGCCTTTAAAAAAAAAAAAGAAAAAAAGAAAGGTCTCGATATCCAGGAGTGTGCTGACTCACACTCAACCCCCCCCTAACACTCAACCCCCCCCTAACATTCACCCTCTCTCCTTCCTTCATCACTTCCTCCTCTTCCTTTAACCGCATTCCTGACTGACTGGCGAACTGACTGACTGCTTTTCAGCAAATCTGACTGTCTTAACTATCTGATTGGTTGGCTGGCTGGCTTGCTGGCTGATTGGACTGAATCACTGACTGACCCACTGACCTAATGACGGCACGAAAAGCCCCGGAAATATACAGCGTTTTACCGCTCTTGGTCACTGTTTCAGGACAGTTCCTGTTTGTCATGACTCAGTCATTAAACATTAAATTTCCCACAGTTCTCTCTGGCGATGCACCAGATGAGTAATTCTGCCCTTTTTGTTTTGCATTTGAACAGTATGACTCTCCCCTGCTGATGAACGTGTTCTATTCCGTTTTATAGCCACGGGCTTATAAAGCTTCCCTTTATGTGGCGGTGGGAGAAAAAAAAAAAAAAAGATGTTATTTTTTTTCCCCCCCAACTCGCTTAAGTACAGCCATTGTTTTGGAACGGCGAAGCGGCGAAGCGGTAATGGCATAACTAAAGCGTGCCCCATTAGCTAGCTGTGCGCTGACGTCAGAAACAGCCCGGCGATTGTTGCATGTGCGTCGCTGTTGCGTTCCGGGCAGCGGATACCGCCATCAATGCGCTGTAATTGCTGGGTGTGAGAAGGGCTTGGGGGGGGGGGGGGGGGGTGGGCGTGTGACATCATTGAAATGGCGTAGCAAGACAAAGTCGGTCAGTTTTGGCAAGCGTGGGCTTGTTTGCGCTGCGTGCTGTCGAGCTAATTGTCACCGATTGCGATTTTGCTGCCGTCTCATCGTCAGAGGGGCTGCATTTAGCGAAAAAGACTAAAAGAGCCAGAAACTAAACTGCGCCATCAGACGTTCGCTTTTGTGAGCCAAATGAAGGCTGGGAAAGCGCCGGCTCTTTCACAGACCTCCTCATTCACAGAGCCCGCTCATTCACAGAAACGGCCATTTCCTCTCCACAGCTAGAGAGAACAATCAAGCACAAAAAAAGTACAGGACTAGCTTGTGTAACCTGACAATCTCCATCTGTACAAGGCCACAAATAAAGTGTCAGGATTTTTACGGCAGGTGGAGCTCTACGGCAGGTGGAGTTTTACGGCAGGTGGAGTTTTACGGCAGGTGGAGCTCTATGACAGGTGGAGTTTTACGACAGGTGGAGTTTTACGACGGGTGGAATTTTACAGGAGGTGAGGTTTTACGGCAGGTGGATTTTTACGGCAGGTGGAGCTCTACGGCAGGCGATTGTGTTGCAGTGTTGCCCTCAGGCATGATGGGAAGGAACTCTGAATCTCACCTGCCTCCTCCTCTTTCCCGCTAGCAACTCCGCTCCCATCACCAGCTGATGAACGCTGACGGGACGGCCAGCCAGCTCAGCCTGTACACGTCCCCCTCGCTCCCCAACATCTCCCTGGGCCTTCCCGCCAACGCCCACATAGCCGTGAGTACCGCGCCGCCCGCTTAACCCACGTGAGCCCCCCCCCCCCCCCGCATGTATGTTCTGTTGACAGATCCAAACCTGGTCCAGGCCAGATCTGGGACTAAGAGGCGTGTGTCTTTTCTCTACCTCGTGACAGCAAGTCCATATTCAGGCCTAGACATATATTTATATGATCCCCAGATGCAAAGTCTGTGATAGCTGGTGCTGTGTGAATTTGGGCCGTAAGCCCCTCCCTCTCTTCCTTTGCCCTTGGCCTATAAGTGTTCAGTATTGTGCCTAGGGGTGGAGCTAAGGGGGTACAACAGGGAAAGCTTTCCCGGGCACTAGCGGTTTCCAGGGGGCCCCAAGAGGTGTGCATACGTACGTGTGCGTGTGCGTGTACGTGTGCATGTGCGTGTGCGTGTACGTGTGCGTGTACGTGTGTGCATACGGGGGGCCCTTTCTCATCTCATTTTTTTTTCAGCACAACTAATTCCTAGATTCATCCCTGATGATGCCCTTTGGTTGCCCCCCCCCCTCTCTGCCCCCCCCCCCAGTCTCCGCAGAAGCTGTCGGCCCAGCAGGAGGCGGAGCTTCAGGCCATTCAGACGATGCGACAGGGCGGGGCCCTCACAGGGAAGTTTGTGAGCTCCTCCTCCCTGTCGGCCTGCCTGCCCCCTGCCCGGGCTGGGCCTGGACACTGAGCCCCCCAGCGGCAACAGCCACAGCCACTCCTCCCTACTGCAGCATGTACTGCTGCTGGAACAGGCCCGGCAACAGAGCGCGCTGCTAGCAGGTACCCCCGAACCCACAAACCCCCGCTCAACCCTGCCAACAGTGGCTCACTTCCCCCCCAAAACTTACTTAAACCCTGCATCATCTTCCACCCCTTAAATCCAGTCACCGAGAGCCCTGCCTTTTTTAGGTTTGTCCTGTTACCCCCGCCAACACAGCTCCAGCCCCATTGTTCACTCAGAGTCCCGCCCCCTTTAATCTGTCACTCCGAGCTCCACCCCTTTATTCATTGGATGGCACTCCCACCCCCATTCCCACATTCCCTATTCCTATTCATTCCCACATTCCCACACTGGCCCCCCAACAGCCACCATTTATAATCCCTCAACATTCACAGCATATACGCTAATGTCCGCGCTAGCCAGGTGTGGGCGGTCCTAAAACAGCTGTCCTCCGCCCCCCCACAGTGCCCATCTACGGCCAGTCGCCGCTGGTGACGGGCGAGCGGGTCTCCAGCAGCATGCGCACGGTGAACAAGCTGCCCCGCCACCGGCCCCTGAGCCGCACACAGTCGGCCCCCCCTGCCCCAGAGCCCCCAGGCCCTGCAGCAGCTCGTCATGCAGCAGCAGCACCAGCACTTCCTGGAGAAGCAGAAGCACTACCAGCAGCACATCCAACTCAACAAGGTAGGGGGCGCCACTGAGACGGAGCATAACACTGGTAACGTTACATTACATTACATTACGTTACGTTACAGGCATTATGGCAGATCCAGAGCGTCTTACACAGCTTTTAAATTTTTTTTACATGGTTTCCATTTATACAGCTGGATATATACTGAAGAAATTCAGGTGAAGTACCTTGCTCAAGGTTACAACGGCAGTGTCCTACCTGGGAATTGAACCTGCAACCTTTCAGTTACTAGCCCAGTTCCCTAACCGTTATACTACACTGCCGCCCCGAGAAGACAATAAAGTGCATAAATTGGGCGAGTGCGTAAATGAGAAACCGCAGGTATACGTCTGTTTGGTGCGGAAGCACACGTCCCTTCGCGCCGCCTCTGCGCTGTACCCATTTACGGAGCTGGAGTCGCACCCAAGCTTCTTTTCGGGTGACGTAACTACTCCCAAGCGTCCAACGGCATCCCGTCCAAGAATCACTCATCTGAGAAGTCGTCTAAACCCTTGTTTATTTGACCGGGGTTCACCTCCGACCTCAGAGATGTTCTTTCTCAAAGAGACGTCTTTCAGCGGCCACTGATTAACACCTATAAACATCCAGCCATTCGGGTTTCCGCCATAACAGTGCGTCAGTAAGGCCCGAGCCGGAATGCCGAGCAGGACCCAGAGGAGCGTTCAGGTTTATTTGATCAGCGGACATGTTTACATTCGTTATAAACACAGACGTGTCTTCAGTGTATACACATTACTCACTAATACACGCTATACGTCTGCGAATGGAGCCAGGTTTACTGTCGGACTGGGCTCTGCATGGTCAGGCTTTCAGCTGTTCTGGTCCCGCTTGGCACCAGTTTGTGGCACCAGGACATCCAGCTTACCATCTGCGTCATGAAAAAAAAAAAAAAAAAACTCCACTTTTTGTCCTTTTATAATTGTTTTTTTTATTTTTATAATTAGTTTTTTTTTACACGCTCCCCCCTCCCTCCCTCCCAGATGCTGTCCAAGGGTAGCGAGCTGCCCCGCCAGCCCCCCACCCACCCCGAGGAGACGGAGGAGGAGCTTACGGAGACGCAGGAGGAGAGGGGGGAGGGGCTAGAGCGGAAAGGGGAGGGGCTTCTCATCGAGCACCTGCAGGAGAGCTTGGCGGAGGTCACGCCCCCTCCGGAGCGACCCGTCGCCCCCAAGGGCGGCAGCACAGAGAGCGAGGTGGAGGAGGAGGAAGAGGAGGACGAAGCCATCGAGCTGAGAGAGTGTGATGAAGAGGGCGGACTCTACGGCCAGGTGAGCTTGCGGCTCGTTCGCCCTCAGGGTCCCAGGGGGGTTGTGGGGGGGTATTCAGGTTACTTAGTTACTACGGAAACGCTGTCTTACAGGAATGGAACGTACTGCAAATATATGTCAATTAAATATATTTTCATGATATTGCAACACTTGATACAGTGAGCACCATAATTCATTGGACAGTGACACATTTTTTGTTATTTTGGTTCTGTACTCTAGCACTTTGAGTTTGAAAGGATACAATGACAATGAGGTTGAAGTACAGACTGTCAGCTTTAATTTCAGGGTATTTTCATCCATATCAGATGAACCGTTTAGAAATTATTGAACCTTTTGTGCATAGTCTCCCCCATTTTTGGGCATCAAAAATATAAATATTTGGTCACATATCCTTTGCATGCCATGACTTCCTGATGTCGGTGACACAACAATATCAAAAGACTCTTGATATCTTATTTTCTGGTACTCCTACACTATAACTTCTCTGCATTTGAATGGATCTCTATGGGAATTGGGGGGTGGGACTAGATTTAGCTGTAAATTATGCTGGAACAGTATGGAACACATAGATGGCGAAATGGCTTTAAGTCATCAAGGGTCTGAGGCATCAAACGAGCCTCAAACCATCACTCTGCTGCCAGATATGCAGTAGATATGGATGGATCACTTTGGTTGTTTTTCCTGACAAATTTTCCTATTGAACTCTATGGAAAAATAAGTCAGGAGAGGAAACCCTTCAAGTGATCCATCCATATCTGCTGTATTTCTGGCAGCAGAGTGATGATTTATTGCTTGTTTGATAGCTCAGACCCTTGATGACTTAGAGCCATTTAGCCAACCATGTGTTCCATACTGTTCTAGTGTAATTTACAGCTAAATCTAGACCCACCCCCCTATTCCCATAGAGATCCAGAGAGGTTATAGTATCGCTTGTATGAGTACCAGAAGATAAGATATCAAGAGTCTTTTGATATTGTTGGGTCACAGACATCAGGAAGTCATGGCATGCAAAGGATATGCGACCAAATATAAAAAATTATTACTTTATTCTACATTATGTTAAACTATCCAATATTTTTTGATGCCTGAAAATGGGGGGGGGGACTGTGTACAAAAGGTTCTATAATTTCTACACGGTTCATCCGATATGGATGAAAATACCCTCAGTGCTCACCTCTGTAACGGTAGGCAGGGACCAACGAACACTGCGTAAAAGCTCATGAGGCTAACAGGGACTTGTGCGACGGGTGAGTCTGAGGGGGTATAAATGGCACCCCAAGAAAAGGAGTTGTGTAAGGTGTCATCGCTCAATTCATATGCAGAGACAAAATAAAAATCATTTTCAAGATCGTTTCTTTGGTGAGTCACCATGTTAGTCAGTAAATCGTGCTG
>CM056387.1:22928440-23020416 GCA_029718625.1 Synaphobranchus kaupii
AAAGTGCTAACTGACGGCATCGTTGATATGTGAGATGGGAGATTATTACTGCCGTTTGTCAACAGCCAATGAGGTGCTTTTATTTCTCTGATCTTTCCCATCATGTAGTTCTCAGACCAGCCGCACCTGCAGCAGCTCAATGTGTTCCAGGCGTCCCTGTCCATCACCGGAATGCCCCACAGACCCCTGGGAAGGGCTCAGTCCTCCCCTGCCACAGCCTGTCTCAAGGGCGCCCCCTCTGGTGAACCACCTGTAAAGCACCTCTTCACAACAGGTCAGGCACTAACAGCATAAATTTTACCAAACAGTATTTTAAAGGGGCTATATGTGACATTCAGAAAGTTCTTCTCATTACTGACTCCGGTGGTCGTTAAGTGAACTGCAGCCAGTTCTATGACTGCAGCAGCAGAGAGAAGGAAGGCATTTAGACTTCACATCCTTCATTCACAAAATGATTTTCCTGGCAAACCCGACCCGAATTCTTTACATAAAATTAAAGCCGTAGGCTCTTATACACAATGGAGAAAGTCGGGGAAGGTCTCATTTTTTAAGTTACGTTACAATCTGTTCGTACATTGGCAATTGAAAGCGATTCATGGTTGTAAAAATCTTACATATAGCCCCTTTAATATTCATTATCATAGTGGTTGAATAATGGAGATTATTTGCTGATTTCTGTGTTTATTTGAGGGGTGAATTGATGGCGATTTCCATTCATTGCTGGTTATTAAAGGTGCGTAGGTGTGTGAACAGAAAGAGGGTGTGACCGTGTGCGGTGTGTTCAACTCTCAGGGCACAACGGTTTGTTTATCATGGTTTTCTAGGAGAAAAAGAAAGTTAATTCCGTCATATTTGGTGGAACAACATTTTTGTGAAGTTGTGAAGAGCAGTTGAACAGCCGGGATCGTCTCGGGAAGTCTGGATTGTAGATGAATGATGCGCTGAAATAATGTCTTGGTCATTATGTATTCTTATGTTCAGACAAGAATGCCATTGAATGGCCACCGCGGTGGTACAGCGGTAAAAGTTGTACTCCGAGGATCGGGGTTCGCGCCCCGGTCCTGCCAGATCCGAGCATGGCCGGTGCCCTGTGGGAGCGGCAATTGGCAGCTGCTCCCGGGTGGGGGGAGGGGATCGGAGAGAATCGCTGCGCACAGAGCGGCCCTGGGCGAGTTGGAATCACGGTCAGGAGCACGAGGAGTCGCGCCCTGCAGAGGACGTGGCGACCTCCTTCCTACTACCGGCTGACAGGGTTGTGTAGCGGCGATTCTCTAGCGGTTGCTACATGGGGGGAAATTTAATTAGAATAGGGGTTCAATTAGCTACCAAATTGGGAGAAAATGGGGAAAAAAATTTTTAAAACAAAATATATATACAAGAATGCCATTGCAATCAGAAATCTAAGTATCCCCATTGATCATTGAATGACTGTAATCTGTGATCAATAAAAGATGTCCTCTTATTGATTACGGATCAGGGTAATTACTCTTCATGTGGCAGTGAGTGAAAATGGACTCCTTCCGGAACCTTCTTTGAGCTTTCCTATGTCCTACGTCTAGAAGCTAAAAGTGGATAGTTGAGCGAGATCGTAAATAGCGGCCACGAGTACATTTCCAGCGGTTTAATGAACACAGCATCCGGTTAAATTATGGCCATTTCAGAATAGACGGGAAATTATGTGCGGAGCAGGTTCTGTCTGTAATTGGGCCAATAAGCAGGCGTTCATTTTCGCAATCGCCCGCCACGGTGCACTCAATCGAGCTGAGGAAGCAGTCGAGCGGGGAGGAAAAGTGGGGTAATCATAAGATTTTTCGGAGCGGTCCCAATCCCCGGGGGGTGGAGGAGGGAGGAGGGAGGAGGGAGGAGGGAGGGGGGGCGGGGAGGCAGGGGGGAGGGGGGCGGGGGGGGCGGGGAGGCGGGGGGGGCGGGGGGGGGAGGTAGAGAGAGAACACAACATCAGGAGATGCTCGGGATAATGCACAATGATTTAAGTACTAACAGAACACAGGACACAGAACGGTTGGAGGACATTTTCTATCAAACGTTTTTTTTAATCAAAGAGACAAGAGGACATTGTATGATAGTTTTAAAGGGTCTGTGCCATATTCACTATCTTTCAATCTATGTGTGTTGCTGGAACTTAATTAAAATCACATTTTATGGGGAAAAAACTTAATAAGCTGTATGTTTGTAAATGAGCCCCAGGTTCTGTATTGGGCAAACCCACCGTTCACTAAGCGGATGCCCCTTTAGGGAACCGCTCTTTTTGCTAAATTCTTGTTAGATTCAAACTAATATTGGCCTGGATTCAGTCAACATTTGTTCTTAATTTGGACTCGCTGTTAAATTCAAGTTTTAAGTTTTTATCTTCACCAGAAGCCATTTGGCAAGTTTGACGATGGCCTAAATGAGATTGCATGTGTGGGCTTTTCAGTGCTCTGTAGTTTGGCTGGTGGTGAAATCGGTTGAATGTGTCCAGTGAGCAGGCCAGGGACGTTTTCTGTCCCGCTGTCCAAAAAGCCGCCATCGATGGCCGTTTCCTCTCTTCTTTCACAGGTCTGGTGTACGATACCTTCATGCTGAAGCACCAGTGCATGTGCGGCAACACCCACATCCACCCGGAGCATGCGGGCCGGATCCAGAGCGTGTGGTCCCGCCTGCAGGAGACCGGGCTCCTGGGCCGCTGTGAGGTAGGGCGCCACCTGCTGGCCTGGAGGGTGGGTGGGTATGACATGATGAAGGGGCCTGGTGTGGAGGCGCTGACCGCTCCTCGCTCTGCGTTTGTGTGCAGAGGATTCGAGGCAGGAAGGCCACGCTGGACGAGATTCAGACGGTCCACTCGGAGCACCACGCCCTCCTGTACGGGACCAGCCCACTCAACAGGCAGAAACTGGACAGCAAGAAGCTCTTAGGTACAAACGGCTTCCAGCGAGCGAGCGAGCGAGCATTAATGTGTTTGAGCATGGGTGTGTATGTAAGTGTGTGTCCGTGTCGGTTTCTGTGTGTGCATAGGTGTGTGTGTTGTGTGTGTTCGTGCGTGAATGAATGTGTGTGTGTCCGTGTGGGTTTCTGTGTGTGTGTTCCTGTCTGTCTGTCTGTCTCTGTGTATGTCTGTCGGAGCCTGTGTTCGTGCAGCGTTCGTCTCAGGGGATGTGAGAAAGCACTCAGTTTAAAAAGTGGAGGCCATATACGGGCAGATGCACTTGTGAAGGATTACCTGCTCTGATGGCTCGAGGTGTATTTATAGCGCCTGGTGGAGCCGAGGCCCCTGACGCAGTCCTCCTCCGCTTCTGAATCATCGCGGGGATCCTCTCCTTAAGGAAACGCACGGCGCCGCTCAGCCAATCCCGAAACCGGCGGCTTACCAGGCCGAGTCCGCCCCGTTCGTCTGCAGAAGCCCCGGCGGGCCGAGCCACGATCGGCCCCCCCTCCTCAGACATCGTTAAACTCAATACCGTCTAAAGCTGGCTGGCCGCTGTTTATTTCCCTTAATGGCTTTATTGATTACGTAATTAACATGGTCTCCAGGGAGACCAGGGGTGGATCAGAAACCTTCAGATGTTGAACGTCTGGAAGGAACCATTTCTGCTGGGGGGTGGGGGTCAAAAATAAACACCAGAGGATCCTTTGCTCATTTGAGAACTAATGCGGAATGATGGAGTTGATTTTAGGAGCGTTGGGAAGGGCCATTTTGCGGTCGTACCGTTTCTCGTACCATTTGACATTTACGGCCTGTGCAGGTACAGATGCTGTGGTGTACGCACGATGATCTACTCTCACTTGGATTAGCACGTTTCACATGTCGCCCTACGGACGCAGAGAATGTGATAGTACGCTAAAACTCCCTCCAATCATCTCTCTAATGAGTCTAATGAGGAGGAAGGGAGAGATGCATGCTGGGAGAAATGTGGCGGATTATTCGGAACCCTGACCTAACCGCCTCTCCCTGTGTGATTGGGCTCTTTCAGGTCCAATCAGCCAGAAGATGTACGCGATGCTGCCCTGTGGAGGTACTGGGGTGAGTGATTCTCCAGTTAGCGTGTCCTTAGCGGTCAGCAGCTGGCCCCGCCCACCCGCTCGCCTCTGCGGTGCCCGAACAGGCTCCGCCCCCATGGGCATGGTCACCTGGGAAACGCCTCCAAAAAAAGCCTAGACTGGATGTAGTAGTGACTTTGTCATGTGACCATCGCAAAATCTCACAGTTTATAGCAGTATTATTATTAGTGCGAGCATTATTACCATTCGCACGACTGTTTTTCTAATATTAGCAATGACTAATATTATTATTATTATTATTATTATGGAAATGTTTTCTGGAAAATACATTTTCAATAATGGTTTAGTTCTATTTCTAACTACAGGACTAAAAGAATAGGTAGAAATGTGCTATGTTAGTTTAAAGACCTCGGATGTGGCGTTCTGTGCCTAAAGGCGTCCGCTGTCACCCCCTACAGGTGGACAGTGATACGGTGTGGAACGAGATGCACTCCTCTGGTGCCGTGCGGATGGCCGTGGGCTGCGTCATCGAGCTGGCCTTCAAGGTGGCGGCTGGGGAGCTCAAGGTGAGAGCCCCCCCCCCCCCCTCCCAGAGTCTGGGTTTCCATAGCGCTGTCCACTCTCCAGAGACAAGGGGAAGAAACGGTGCTTCCTAAACATTAGATTCTGAGAACGTTTCTAAAACGCTTCTGAAACGTTAAGATTCTGAGAACGTCCGCTCGCTAAACGGCACTCATTTTGAGGAGTGGGTTAAGGGTGCGGGTCTGGTGAACGCATTAGTGAGCGCATTAGTGAGCCTTTATGTGCAGTTACCGCCATGGAATCAGACTGATAATCCCGCCACGCAGTGCGCGGTGCTCAAACCTTCTCTCTCCTTCTCTCTTCCCGCGCAGAACGGTTTCGCGGTGGTGCGACCTCCGGGTCATCACGCAGAGGAGTCCACTGCCATGTAAGTACCGCTGGGGAAATCCAGGGCGTCTTCTGGGGGCAAGACTGGTGGTAACTTATCAGTTCTATTCACCAGTTAGTTATGAACAGACATACAAACAGTAAAACACAGACACAGTAACTTGCAAACAATGGGACTCTCTCAAGGATTTCTAGAAGTGCTTTGAATTCAGTCAAATAAATATAATGAAGTGAGCCACAGATTACATCAAAAATGAACAATAGATGATGTCATTTAGTGTCTACCTCATATGTACCCATATCTACGGTTTCCGCCGGTGTTTGTGTACTTACCGCCGGTGTTTGTGTATTTACTGCCGGTGTTTGTGTACTTACCGCCGGTGTTTGTGTACTTACCGCCGGTGTTTGTGTACTTACCGCCGGTGTTTGTGTATTTGCCGCCGGTGTTTGTGTATTTACCACCGGTGTTTATGTACTTACCGCCGGTGTTTGTGTACTTACCGCCGGTGTTTGTGTACTTATCGCCGGTGTTTGTGTATTTACCGCCGGCGTTTGTGTATTTACCGCCGGTGTTTGTGTACTTACCGCCGGTGTTTGTGTACTTACCGCCGGTGTTTGTATACTTACCGCCGGTGTTTGTGTACTTACCGCCGGTGTTTGTGTACTTACCGCCGGTGTTTGTATACTTACCGCCGGTGTTTGTGTACTTACCGCTGGTGTTTGTATACTTACCGCCGGTGTTTGTGTACTTACCGCCGGTGTTTGTGTACTTACCGCTGGTGTTTGTATACTTACCGCCGGTGTTTGTGTACTTACCGCTGGTGTTTGTATACTTACCGCTGGTGTTTGTATACTTACCGCCGGTGTTTGTGTACTTACCGCTGGTGTTTGTATACTTACCGCTGGTGTTTGTGTGTCCACAGGGGCTTCTGCTTCTTCAACTCTGTGGCCATCACAGCCAAGCTGCTACGACAGAAACTGAGTGTGGAGAAGATCCTGATCGTGGATTGGGTGAGTCGCCCCGGTGGCCATCTTCCCCGTCCTCCCTTTATCGGGGGTCCCGCTTGCGAACCCCAACGTGCCTCTCAGCGCCTGCGCTAACTCCCGCTTCCATCTCCCTGTTCAGGACATTCACCATGGTAACGGCTCCCAGCAGGCCTTCTACAACGACCCCAACGTGCTGTACATCTCCCTGCATCGCTATGACGACGGAAACTTTTTCCCCGGCAGCGGGGCGCCGGAAGAGGTAGGCGCGCCGTCCGTCCATCTGTCCGCACGCCATCGGGTTTGCTCTGTCCCTGGACTCTGTCTTTACTGGTTTAGCAACTGTCTGTCTGTCTTTGTCCGTTTCAAATTTTCAGAGCTAAATAAGTTACCAGAATTTATTATGGTGAACCAGTTTATATGCTATCTCACAATCACAGTGGATTTTAGGATAATGGGGGGGAAAAAATGGCTGGGTGAAGCATTGTACTCCATTTATAAGTCAATTGACTCTTATTTTGACTGCACATTGCTGCCTGACCAATCACAGATGTACCTGGACATGCAGGGCTCTGGACACAGTGGCTCCACACTGACCCCTTGTGGTCACACTCGGGTGAACAGGAGTGAAATAATGAAATATTTGTGCGTCTCCAGAAGGGAAGCGGTTTCCTGTCCTTCCAAATGGGTAGAATAAAAAATTTAATGCATAAAATAAATCAATCCACAAGCAGACCCTCTGGGCCGGATATACGCCAGTCTCTCTGTACCAAGCGGGAAGGCTGTATGTAGTGCCAAAAAATAAGCTGGTATTGCGCAGGACAAAGTCAGGGAAAGTCCTGAAGTGTATTAAGTGTTTATTATTAATGAAAACATATTAACTGTTATGTAGTGTTCACAGTGAACGGATTTCTCTGTGTGCGCAGGTTGGTGCGGGTCCAGGAGAGGGTTTCAACGTTAACATCGCGTGGACGGGCGGCGTGGAGCCGCCAATGGGAGACGTGGAGTATCTTACCGCCTTCAGGTACCTGCACATAGCAGTGTGTCTCCTAACACAGCGCCCCCTTGTGGCAGTGGGAGATAACCGTAGTAGTGGAGGACCTGGGGTCTTACCCTCAGGCCACTGTAATTACTACACATCTTGGGCCTGAATTCACTCTGCGTGTTTAAAGCAACAATTAAATGCTAGTGTTTGGTTTTTATTACCGAGTTCAGCGATTGCAAAAACTAGATATGACCTATGATTTTTGATGCTGTGGAACTGTGATTGTGAAGAGGAAAAAAAAAAAGTAGAAGTTGCATTTATTACAGGCACAGTAGCTGTGCTTGGGATTGTGGGGTTTAGTAATCAGCTTGGTTATTTTCCAGAAGAATGCATCCTAATTCTGCAGAAGGAAAAAGCAGAGCTTGTAGGACTCAGGGTGTTGAGCTTCAGCTGTAGTCTGTGCTGTCGCCTGTGCCTTTGGTGAATTATAGATGACTGGGAGGTTCAAATCTAACAGTTTGTCTGCATCTACTCACAGGACTGTGGTGATGCCCATCGCAAACGAGTTCTCTCCAGACGTCGTGCTGGTGTCGGCCGGGTTTGACGCTGTGGTGGGTCACCAGTCCCCTCTGGGTGGATATTCTGTCACGGCCAAGTGTAAGTCAGCTACACTGTCTCTAAGTCACTTCCACCCGCTCTAAGTCACTTACACCCCCTCTAAGTCACTTACACTGTCTCTAAGTCACTTCCACCCGCTCTAAGTCACTTACACCCCCTCTAAGTCACTTACACTGTCTCTAAGTCACTTCCACCCGCTCTAAGTCACTTCCACCCGCTCTAAGTCACTTACACCCCCTCTAAGTCACTTACACTGTCTCTAAGTCACTTCCACCCCCTCTAAGTCACTTCCACCCGCTCTAAGTCACTTCCACCCCCTCTAAGTCACTTCCACCCGCTCTATCTTCCACATGGCTGACTTTGTAAAAAAAAATATATATATATATATTAAAAAAATTAAATTAAAAAAATAAAAATATATATATATAAAATAATCATAATAAATAATAAAATAAATAAAAATGTTGATACATCATAGTTACACAGTTTGTCACATAGTAGTCACAATGTAATTACATATGTAATTAGTTACCAGAATGCACATGCACCATTCATTATCACTCTGAATAGTAGGGGTCTGTAGAGTGCATATTCTAGAGGTGTAAACATGACTCGCATTTGAACTAATATTTTAATTCTCAATTGTCTCCGTATTCATTACCACAGTTTGGAACCAAGTCATTTTTTCAATCATAGGCTCCAGTAACCATTGCTTAGATATTTATCCTTTTAACACTGCTTCCCTCTGCTGGAACTACAGCCCAGTGAAGGGCCCCAATGTGTTTCACTGTGAAAGTAATCTTGAGTACACTCATAGACACTTGAGTACACTGCATCACCTGCATAATCAACACAAAATGCATAATCTCTACACTCTCTGTATTTTATTGCAATTTTAAGAGTTTAGAAATGTCTTATTTTTTCCAAGCAGTAATACATTTTGATGCACGTACTTGATTACAACTAACCACCTAAATTAAATCACAGCAAAAATATTTGCAGATGATTGTACAAAGACAGTACAATTGTAGATAATTAAAGTAAAACATAATTTACAAGAATTAGATTGTCTAACTGGTGTTATCTTTCTTAAAACAAAAAAAATCTTGAATTCAAGTCTCTTCCCAAACTATGAACTGATTAAACGGGAGGGAAAGTGCTTAGTGTATCTTTCGCTGTCAGCATAATTCATTGCTTTCTAGCCCTTATTACGTTCTACTGCTTCATGTGAATGTTTTTCAAGTCATGTAATGAAATCATATAATGAAATCATGTGATAATTTAACAAAATCAAAGTGTAAATGTTAAATCAACTTACCCATTTTTTCACCTCAGGTTTCGGTCGCCTGACCCAGCAGCTGATGACGTTAGCGGGCGGTCGCGTGATCTTGGCGTTAGAAGGAGGTCACGACCTTACCGCCATCTGTGACGCCTCAGAGTCCTGTGTTTCCGCCCTCCTCGGAGAAGAGGTGTGCTTCCTGAATCCTCCCGCTACAGAGCTCTGCTCTGATTGGTCAAAGCATACGGAGCTCCGCTCTGATTGGTCAAAGCATACGGAGTTCCGCTCTGATTGGTCAAAGCATACGGAGCTCCGCTCTGATTGGTCAAAGCATACGGAGCTCCGCTCTGATTGGTCAAAGCATACGTAGCCCCGCTCTGATTGGTCAAAGCACGTTTGCCCTGTAAGCTCGGCACTTGGTTCACATTAGGAGCCAATTTCCCTTTTGTCTTTGCTTACATCTGAGGGCTTTCCGGGGGCTTTTTGTTCTCTCAAGGGACCCCCATCTATGCAGTCCCTTACAGCAGGGGTCCCACCAGGGATAGATCTTACATTACATTACATTACATTACATTACAGGCATTTAGCAGACGCTCTTATCCAGAGCGACTTACACAACTTCTTATTACATTTATCCATTTATACAGCTGGATATATACTGAAGCTATTCAGGTTAAGTACCTTGCTCAAGTGTACAACGGTCTGGGAATCGAACCTGCAACCTTACATTGGGCCCCACCACACACAGGCCACCCCAAGAAAAAGAAACCGTTAGTTTTGTTAGTACATTGTATATAAAATATTCCATTAACATCAATTTCAATAACCGAAGAATAAACAGTTATTAATCCTATGTTATAATATTTTTTGAGGCCCCTGTCAGGGGCCCTAACCCCCCCCCCCCCCGTGCAGTATGTAATGGTGTCCCGCCCTCCGCTCTACAGCTGGACCCCCTACCAGAGGCCATCCTGAAGCAGAGGCCCTGTCCGAAAGCGGCTGCATCCCTGGAGAGGGTCATCGAGATACAGAGTGAGTTTATCTGCCCAGGGAGAAGATTCATCACGCTTCTCAGTGTAGGCCGACTGATCTGGGATCAGTTTTGCCCCTTTAGCTCATAATGGATGAGTGTAGTATGTGGACAGGTGAAAACCTGGTCCTAGATCAGCAGTCTCACACCAAAATACTTTATGAATCTGCTGCCTTATGGTATTCAACACTGTATTTGCAGTAAAGGCTTTTACTCAGTATACAATGCTGATTTACTAAGACCTTTAGCACACAACCAATGAACCAATGATTGGTGCAAAACGAATACCATGACCAATCATTGGTCATGTTATTGGTTTTGCACGTGCTAAAGCTCATAGGCCCTAAGAGTATAGATTATGGGTATTTTTAGGAGGGGTATCCATTAACTCTTTTTCATGTTTGTCTATTTTTTGGGTAGTTCTAGATTGTTTGTGTTCTTTCCTAAGTTTGTCTTGTCTATGAGTCTCATGTTGAAATGTTTTTTGTAATTATTTTGTGTTTAAGAATTGACTAATTCTCATGCGGGACGGGTGCTGGTGTTTTGCAGGTAAGCACTGGGGCTGCCTGGAGCGGCTGGCCCCCACGGTGGGGCAGTCCCTAACCGAGGCTCAGCACCGGGACAAGGAGGAGGCCGAAACCGTCACCGCCATGGCCTCCCTGACCGTGGACAACGAGCAGGCCGTCGCCATGGAGCCCAGAAGGTGCGCCGCGTCACACGACACCGCCCGCACACCGCCCGCACACCGCCCGCACACCGCCCGCACACCGCCCGCACACCGCCCGCACAACGCCCGCACAACGCCCGCACACCGCCCGCACACCGCCCGCACACCGCCCGCACACCGCCCGTACACCGCCCGCACACCGCCCGTACGCCGCCCGTACACCGCCCGCACAACGCCCGTACGCCGCCCGTACACCGCCCGCACACCGCCCGTACGCCGCCCGTACACCGCCCGCACAACGCCCGTACGCCGCCCGCACACCGCCCGCACACCGCCCGCACACCGCCCGCACACCGCCCGCACAACGCCCGTACACCGCCCGCACACCGCCCGTACACCGCCCGCACACCGCCCGCACACCGCCCGTACACCGCCCGCACACCGCCCGCACACCGCCCGTACACCCACGTGGCTCTGATGTACCCTTCATTTTCACGAGCAATTTATGGCAATCCTTTCTTTTTTTTCTTAAATCCAGTTTTGGGGAGTTCAGAAATCACTAAAACTAATTCACAAAATGGAGTTTGTGCAGATGAAGTGTAAATGTGCGTATTCACTTGTAAGCGAAAGTTAAGAACAAATGTTGATTGAATACAGGCCAATAATCATTTGAGAATGAACTCAGACCGGTCACTTCCTCTTGGCATAACTTTCTCAAAACAAAACCAGGGCGACTGGACCCTGCTCTTAAAACAGGACTTAAAAACAGCGGTCAATTCAGACCCGACCTACCAAGCGATCGGCTGTATAATCAATAGCTTTAGCTGATAAAGTGCAGAGTATCATAGAAACTCAGCAGATCGTGTGGCTCTCCAGGAATAGGGTGGAATAGCTAGTAGTTTTTTTTTTACTGTCGTCGTACTCATAATTGTACTGGTAGGCGGGGTCTTCTGCTGGGGCTGAATGTGATTGGACAATTTTGTGTTTGCAGGCCTGCTGAGGAGCCAATGGAGGAGGAGCCAGTGCTGTAGGGGGAGGTGCTTCCACACCCTTGACTAGCCGCCCCATGAACTCCCCCAAACCCCCACTGTCTCCCTCACTGAAGCCCAGTCTGTTTCTCTCCGCTTTGACGGACACGCGCTAGACCCGCCCACCCCCCCCTGACCTGAGGGGGGGGAGACGGGCGGAGGAGACTGACGAGGCGGGCGGAGCCGACGGAGGGGCGGACGTGCGCAAAGAGGCGGGACCTTCGTTGCCGTTGGGTTTTTTCGGCAGGCGGAAGGAGGCCGACGGTCCGTGGTGGCTGTACTTTTAAAGTGGAGAGCTCTTTCCTTGGACACTGTTGTTCCTTCTGTGGCGAACGACCGCAAACGAGGACACTTCACCTCCCACATACAGTAACCTCCAGAGGGAGAAACTAAAACTCGCTTTTAATTAGTTTCCTTCCCCCCCGTGAGTGCGTCCGATTTCCTGTTCCGTTCATTTCTGTGTTTGTTGGTCTAACTGTTTGTCGTCTGTTCAGGAATCTGGAGAGAAGCACACAAACATACATGTAAGGAACATATGTACATGTATGGGCTTATATATGCGGTTTCACGAGTTGCAGATACAGGAGAGCCTGGACCAGGTATGGGAAAGTCCACATTTACTACACAGTCCTGTACCAACAGCAAATGCTTTCGTGCAAAAGGGTTTTGTTTCCCGAATACACACACATTTAAAACATAACAAAAACAATAATGCAATAAAAACACTTATTCCTATTTGTATATTAAGTAGTGATATGATAAACAAGAGTTTAATGTGTATAACTGCATAGCAACGGGTGTGATGTGGGGAGTACAGCCCAGCAGAATTCAAGACGCTCAATTGCAAGTCCACAAATGGCAGTGGGTCTACTGTGTGTATATATCGATATATATACAGTTTTTTCGTCCAGTTTGTCTCACAGCGACTGCGGATTGAGGTGAAGCTGGGAATCGGGCGACTTTACAGATCTACAGGAGTGGCCTATTCCACAGGCCCTGTCGCTCGAATTAGATTTTTTTTTTTTGGAAGACCCAGCTCTGTCCTGGTTGTCCGATCGGGTCAGTATTTTTGGGGGACTCATTTCGTGCCCCCTCCTCATTTTCCCATCATGCTCTTTTACCCCCCCTCATCACCATTGTAAAGGCAGCCCCATCCATGCAGCTCAGGGCGGCTGTTGGAATTTCTAAATGGAGGATTGTTTTCTCTCCCTTGTAGAACACAAGCGGTGTGTAGAGAGAGACTGGAGCGGACGTCAAGCAGGGAGAACTTGGTGCCTTTTCTGGAAAAAATTTTAATTAAAAATTAAAAAAGATTTGGAAACAATAAGCAAGTCCACCCACACGCCTCACTTTCACCTCCATGGAAACATGCCTTAATTTCCTCAAAAATAATTCACCATTTTTGGCAACTGCGAGAAGAGTGGCGTTTTTTTTTTGTTTTTTTTTCCTTTCCTCTGTCATCCATCATTTTTTCCCCTTTCTCCATCCTTCTCTTTAACTGTCACCAGTGGGGGAGTGGTCAGAGAGAGTAACGCATCATCAGGTCAGAGGTCATCCTGGGAGAATTCATACACCTGGTGGACAGATTGTGTAACTGCAAGGAACTTTTGTGACCAGGGGTGTGTCCCAATAGTCGAAAAATGCACCCTCCGTTCCTCCACTACCACCTCCTCTACTCCGTATCTTTGTGTTTAAATCTAATGTCGCTGATTACATCTTAATTACGTATTAATGGTTACATATTAATTAATGTCTCGACGCAAACCGCAATGTCAGGTACATTGTATACTGTACATGCAAATACTTGTACTCGAAACGTTCAGACAGTTTTGTATACTTCCGGGTAGGAGAGGAGTGGGAGTGGAGGTGGGGAGGTAGGGAGTGAAGAATATTGGGACACACCCATGGTGACCAACTCTTTTCAGATGTCATAATTCACTTGTAAATAATCTGTTCACATTACTCATTCACAAATGACACTCTGACGTTTTTGGGGTGGGAGAAGGCTACCCTTGGTTTTTTTGTTGCGGTTTTTTTTTTTAAGGGGGTACAACATATTTTTGTTATAGACAGTATTAACTCTATGGTGTAGACTTTTCATGTAAAAGTATTATTTAAATATAAGAGCATATACACAAATGTATTTTATCTTTTAATTGACAGTTGTGTTTGTATAAGAAGACAGGATGCTCTTTTTCAAGAGCTAATGGGATTTTTATGTCATTCTCAACAAAGTGAACTTGGTAGTCCTGTCGATGATGTACATTCTTATACAGAAATACTGTTCACTATGACATTAAACAGACAATGTACACTACGCTACCCTATGACAAAATGGTAGACCACATAGCCGCAATTTAATCATTTGATTCGTTTTTTTTTAAATCCATGGGACATGATTATTTTATTTCACATTGTAGTTTTTGTCATGGCTTCTTATTTCAGCATTACTCATGTACAATCTTAAAATGTACAGTTTGACTTTCAAAACGTGGACTGTGAACTCGGGTGGCAGTGTTGTATAATGGTTAGGGAACTGGGCTTGTAACCTAAAGGTTGCGGGTTCGATTCTAGGTAGGACACTGTCGTTGTGAGTAACTATCCCTGAGCAAGTTACTCAACCTGAATTGCTTCAGTACATATCCAGCTGTAAAAACGGATACTCTGTAAAACGTCGTTGTGCAAGTCACTCTGGATCTGTTAAATGCCCATGATGTAATGTTATGTACACCTTTGCTTCCTCAAACATGTGTTTTCAGGTATGTGATGTAATGTTCAGCTTTGTATAGAAGAACAATGAGCTTTTTGGCATCATTAAGAATCTCTCCTTGCTTTTTTTCATACATATTTACAATCGAGAATGACTCAAAAGACTGCGTAGGAGTACTGGACATGTGTACCATAGAATTCAAATTTAAATTGTGTCTACTTAGCCCACCCACCTACCACTGCTCCTCAACACTTCAGTTTTCAGCCACAAAGCTCCCTGAAAATGTACATTAAATTGTCCAGATTTCAAAGGGCCTAAGAAATTTCACAAATTTCACTGTTTCAATGTGCTGATTTAGAATTTGAGTCTTTGAACACGGAATATCCAGTTGCTGGTTCCCACAAATGTATTGAATGTTTCCTTCACAGGAAGACTCGTAGCATATGTGCCTGATGTCATTTTTTTTAAAAACTGAGGCCATTTTAGAGAACCCAAAAGAAGCTTTCCATTTAGGACAAATGTAATCAATTTGATCAGTCTTTCTGTATCCCCCTATATTTTTATGTGAAATAATTTCTACTGGGTCTGGATTTTCTATGGTATATTATTGGAGCTGTTTTGACATATAAAAGTGACCATTGACATTCATGTGCAGGTTTATTACATACACATTTTTCTTTGAATGTCATTGTTTATGTTGTATTGTGTTTAATAGAGGAGTTTGGATGGAAACAATTTTTCATTTGCTTTTATTCTGATCTTCATTTTATAATTTTGGTTTAAAACCAGCGGTCTGAAAATTTATTTTTTAACAGTTTGTTGGAGTTTCCCGGGAGGAAAAAACTATTTAAAACCAAGAAAGAAACAACTGTTGGATTTCCCCCCCCCACCCCCCCCCTTTGGCACACATTTTGACACTGTCAAATTACATGAAAATGACTACACAACAAAAATAGATGGGCATTGCCATTTTTACCAGATACTGAAAGACGGCCATGTATGTGTATAATATCAACTGTTCACCATTGAAAATAGCTTTACTGTTGTGCCCACCCTATTTTACTATTCAGTAAATATGTATATTTATTCATATTTCATATATTGTGTATACTGGTATTAGTGATCGATGATGGTTAAAATTGAAGAAAAAAAGCGTTGTATATTTTTGACTTTGGAAAGAAAGGTTGTTTCATACATTGTTCTACCACCGCTTTGGTGTTTGAATATCCATACTCTGTGGCTGGATTATGAATATGTGACCATCTTACACCATATATTTTGAATATATACATTTTTTGGTCATATTAAAATGCAGATGTTTGAAATTATCAAAGCACATTCCTCAAAAGTCTTGTGTTCTTTTGAATGCTTTTCTGTCACAACTACAAATGTGTACGATACTAGAC
This sequence comes from Synaphobranchus kaupii, assembly GCA_029718625.1. Classification (NCBI taxonomy): domain Eukaryota; kingdom Metazoa; phylum Chordata; class Actinopteri; order Anguilliformes; family Synaphobranchidae; genus Synaphobranchus; species Synaphobranchus kaupii. Next base: position 22,944,050 of record CM056387.1, read on the forward strand.
ACGTGTATATAAATGCATATATATGTACACATGTGCAATACACACTATTTTAGCAATCTATTACTGTGAATATTATTGATGAAGATCACTGTCCTTTTTAATTTCTCCCTGTTCTGTTGTTTTTACGATTGCATTGTGCACAGTGCCACTTGGTGGTGCGGTGGTGCAATTGCAGCCAGGATCTTAAAGGGAATGTCTTGTTATCGTATTTTATTTCAGGGTGTGTGTATGTTTTAAAACCCTTTTTTTTATTCTTCTCATTGTAATGTTGTGACTTAATTCTTTTTTTAAGTGGCCCTGTAGTTTCATTTGTCTGAAACTCAATAAAGTGAATCACTGCTACCAAATACGGAGATAAACAAAATCATATTTCATATATGATCATATATCACTTTCAGGCTTATTTGGTGTGAGTCTACTTGTTGACAGCTTCAGGGATCTCCAGGGCTGTAAAGTTTAATTCAATGAGTTTCTATATATAGCATCATCCTTCTATATTGTGTATGGAATGTGTGTAAACGGGTATACAGGAGTGTTTGTGTGTGAGTGAAATTTTATTGCAGTTACATCAAAAATAATTGCATTACCCATAGAGACTGGGTATCAGTGGAGTGCTTGTTGTGCATTTGACCATTTATAGTGGGAACAACAAGTACTGTATGTCAGGATTGTAACCTGATGCTACCAACATGTACGAATTATATTTGTCATGTCTTAAGATGATTTGCCTGACACATTGAGAGCTGTTCAATAATGTGGAATAACAACCACTGTGCTGTTAAATTCAAAATGACAACCAACAGGAAAAACAAATGTCTGCTGTAACTATCCTGTTACTTTACTCCAGAAAGCTCTGACATACGTGTAAAGATATTCACAGTAAAATTCCCAGTGTTAATTCAACTCTAGCAGAGTACACATGAGTCCAATAGGTACCATATGTACTCTGTAAGAGTTTATTTACACACACACACACACACACACACACACACACACACACACACACACACACACACACACACACACACACACACACATTCTACTCGGTTCAAAGGATTAAAACCTGCTGTTCCACTGCTGATATGCTCTACTGGATAATGAGAGCAGTCTAGGAAACCTTGTGTCATCACAAATTTAAATTAGCCAACTTGTTTGTTGATTATCCAGTGACTGCCATGGGTTGTCCTGTTTACCTGAGATCAGGTGATTTTGAGCTGGTCTGTTGGAGCCCTTTAGGCTGATGGTGTCTGTGACAATAGGAACTTGTCCCCTCTCACAACACGCCAGGGTTTTGGGGTGGTGGAGCAGATGTTAAATTTTATTCCACTGAAATTCTCCCTGCAGTGACTGTCGCCTGCATGTGATGCCTTGGACTCATTTTGCATCCTGATTACTCAACAATTTTAGATGGGATTCTGTATCCAATTATGCCATTCTCTAGTTACACACACATAGGAAATGCACATTGTTTCATCATGGAAAAATTGCAGTCTACTTATAAAGAGGTGTCATTGGAAGAGATGTTTCAAGGTCAAGTGTGTTCCGTTTGTTTTTGCGTAAATAAGTGACTCGGTGGCTCAACGACTGTTATTAAAGAAACTATTAAATCTATTAAATTATTACTTTTTAAAAGCCTGTAAAGTCTGATTTGTCAAATTCAGCTGTGTCTGCCACATGAGACGTGTGCACCACAGCAAGTCACTGCATCAGTTGCAAAAATGAATTAAGTGTTGATAGAGCTAAGAATTTTAAAGAATTTATCACAATATTCACATGCATTGGGAGTAAATATTTCACATTTATCCAAATAAATGGGGGGGGGGGGGGGGGGGGGGATTTTTGAAGATTATTTTTTCCCCTCTGATAACACCGCAATCTTCATTCACATAAGCATGTAGCTCCTTGTCGCTAATAAATGTTACCGAGAAGGGTAGTTTTAGCATTTATAATTGTGTTCAAAATAAATAAATAAAAAAGTTCCCCCGTGGAATCAAAAAGGATCTATGCTACAGATTTCTTGAATTAAAAAACTGCCAAAGTACTTATAATATCCCAAAATGCTGGTGTATGGTAAGATGAAACGTAGCAATAATCTTGAGTATACACCACAGAACTGTGTGGTATCTGTATGTGTGGTATCCATTCATCACATCCAGAAAGACCTCAAATCGGAGTGGAAGCCCGTGGACACGCCCCATTCTTGTCCGAGTGACGTCACCGCGTATGTTTACGTAAGGCTGGAGCTCCGGGTTCCTGGCGGAGAAGATGGCGGCTCCTGGACCGGGGGAGTATTTCAGCGTCGGGAGCCATGTCTCCTGCCTCACCTGCTTGGGGCAGCGTCTGCAAGGGGAGGTCGTGGCTTTTGACTACCAATCCAAGATGTTGACTTTGAGTATCCTTTCTCTGTTTCAGAGTGGCACTGAATCAGTAATGTCTTTGGCTGCGAGGGGCCTGGGAGGTGGGTGATTTGCGCAAGCGTAACGGGAGACTGCCAGCCAGTGTCCCCATCCTGCATGCTAACCACGCTAGTTCCATGGATTTACTCCATCCCTAACATTGCCGTGGGGTAACAGTGTCATTTTGGCGTTGCTAACGCGTTAAATGAATGATTAAAGCATTCCAGTTAGGGCCCATTCACCACTGACTAGCGATGTGCTACTGTCTAGTTGGAGCTAGCTGGAGCTCATGTGACTTGTAGTAGTACTTGGGGAACTAGCGTTAGCTATATCATGGCTACTTTGCTATCCAGCGATCGTGGCCACTGTTGGCAGCAGCGCATTCCTGATCATTAACGTTATCTTTTAAGTCCGAATGGGGGGTTATGGCTTCATTTTGTATTACTGTCGGAATAGAGCTAGTTTTACACTCAGCAAGAGCGGACTCGGAGTGAATGAGATCCCCGGTAACGTTATGTGTAACATTACAGATTTTAGGCAACGTGTATAGCGTGCAAGGTACTAATTGCTGGCAATAGAACTGGGTGGATACTGGATAGCAAACTGTTCTCATCGCACTTCTTTCTGTTTGTTGGACAACTGGCGATCGCCGTCTTTGGTTTAATGGGGAAATGTCACAGATTTCCCCCGTTTGACTTATGCTAACTGTAGCTAATTTAACTTGCTAAATTAGCTCATTGGATTACGATATGCTGCTAGTTTGATGGATGGCTATTGCTTGCGATTTGATGTTAGCTATATGGCCATGCGTTAGTTTGCTAGGTAACTTAATTTGATGAAAATGTGTTTGGGGTCAAATGGTTTTTAAAATTCAGGCCTGGTCAATTTTATCGGACGGTGCTTTGGTTTTTCTCCCAGCTAATGCTAATGCACGGGCCTGTATACGTTAAGTAAGGTGTATTTGTTCAAACGTTAACTTGGTTACACAACATAATTTCCCCCAAAGCGTCATATTTTACACGGTTAATGTTAGTGTTAAATAATAGGTTCGTTTAACATGGAAATCTATAGAAGTTTTATGTGAAGTGACGTTAAGCTAGGCTAGCTGAACACTCATTAGTTTGCTAACAACATTTTAAAGCAGTTTGCTAGAGAGCTACCGGAGCTAATTGTTCACGTAACTACTGTTACTGCAGGATACGTGCTTGGAATAATCTAACATTTAAAATGGCAAGAAACATCGCATTATGCTATCTCGTCGTGTCTTATATCTGTGGCTATTTGTGACAGTTTCAGTTTGACATGGATTTGCAGGGTGCTGCTGGGAAACCAGCGTGCTGGAGGAAGTGTGTCAAGGAAGGACAAAGTTGGTACTAAAACGTATTCAGGGAATGGCTCTTGTAGTATTGCCTAATAATGTTATGCCATCGTGAACTTGTTGCTTGGTGTTTTGAAACGGAGGTTTTTCTGGTTCTATTCTTTCAAGAAATACTTATGATAGGATTACTTTGTCGCCACAATTAATGTCTTTAGGTTTGATGCAACAGATTTGCGCACTGTATTTAGAAGTCAATGTTTTAAACTGGGCTGGTGATTTAGTGTCGACTACTTCATAGCAAGAAAACAAGCAGTGGTTATGTTTTAAGGAACTGGACTTTATAGTTATGCACCTTACTACAGCACGGTGATACTAGTGGTCGGCCATGGCCAAGTTTGTTGGGAGTTAATTATTTTTTGACCTCCGCATCACTCTCTTTCTCTTAACTGGCGGTGTGGCACAGCAGTCGTTGTGAAAGCATGGCTTTCTTGGCAGGGTGAGAAAGAGTGTGACTTGGATCGAGATCCCCCCCCCCCCCCAGTGGCTCATTAACCTCCTGTAGGGTGAGAAGCAGACTGTTTCGTGTCACGCCACTGCATCCACCTGTGCACACAGACAAAGGGAGGGAGAGAGGGAGAGAGGGAGAGAGGGAGAGAGGGAGAGAGAGGGCATCATAAGTGTTTTAAGCCAGTACTTTCTGAACTCTAACCCACTGTGTATGATGGTTTCTGACTATCGCAGCTGCTCTCTTGCACAGTTAAGGGAACTGAAAACCATGTTAAGTTCTTACTTTCTTCCTCCAGTCCTTATTGCGATTTGTTCTGTCATTGAACTTTTCATTCTTGACAAATGGTTTAGTTTCAGTTGCCAGGTCCCTGCATTGAGTTCAGTCATTCGGGCCTCAGATTTCGTCTGCCAGCCTATAACTGAATTTTAAAAAAAGATACTTACAAATGTTGAAAGGAATCATTTCTCATATGATACATTACAAGAAAACAAAATAATTGGTTAATTTGCCTGATTTTTACATACTGAGATGTGTGAATATAGGGAATTTATTCTGCATGGCAAGTGTAATTTGACCTTGAGGGTAAACAGTCATTCAAGACGTTACAAATATCTAATAAAAAGCTATTAACATCGTGGTAAGCTTCACAGGTTAATTATAGATGGAACAGAAACCCGGCATCATACAACGTGGGTGGGTCTTTAGGACACAGTCTGTGAATTGGTGTTTTGCTTCGGGATACGTTCACTTCTCATGCCGTGTTTGAGTTCATTAGGTGAACAGCATTTACTTCAGTTATTTCAGAGAATGAATGTTTTAGACGGAGTGTCACACTCTAATCATCTAATTTACTCAAAACACCAGCAAAGTTTTTCTACAGGTGTGTCATTAAATTGGACAGGTATCTCAGTTTGGTTCAGTATGGGGAAGACTGCAGACTTGACAATTGGCCAGAAGACCATCATTGACACCCTCCAGAAGATGGGTAAGCCACAAAAGGTCATCGCTAAGGAGGCTGGCTGTTCACAGAGTGCAGTGTCCAAGCATATCAATAGAAAGTTTATTGGAAGGGAAAAATGTGGCAGTAGAAGGTGCACAAGCAAAAGAGATGACCGTAGGCTTCAGCGGATTGTCAAGCAAAGACTATTCCAAAATTTGGCGGAGATGCAGAGGGAGTGGACTGAGGCTGGAGTCAGTGCTTCAAAAACCACCACATACAGAGTGTGACACTCAGTCCAAGACATTCATTCTCTGAAATAACTGAAGTAAATGCTGATTTTCGACACACTATTCTAATTTCTTGAAATACTGTTTTTGGGGTTTTCTGGAGCTGTAAGCCAAAATTATGAAAAATGAAACAAAGGCGAAAAATATTTCACTTTGTGTGTAATGAATCTATAATCTATGAAAGTTTCACTTTTTGAATGGAATTATGGAAAAAATAAAACTTTTCCATGATATTCTAATTTTTTGGAAAAGATCTGTATTTACACTAAAGTAGCGAACGTCAGTGCCGTGACCTGTATAAATATTTTCCGTGCTAGACGATTTGGGTTTCCACCAGTTCTCCAAATGCTCTTAGCAGCTGTTGGTTTTTTTAGAATCAGTTTTTGTACAATACGCTGTCCTCGTGTTACCCTTGAATTGACATTTGGGGTGCCTGTGTCTGTCAGTCACCTGTAGTCAAGTTTATCCACACCGTGGAGTGATGCAGATTTTACTGATAGGTAAACGGCCGTTTGTCTCGCCCAGGAGTGCAGTGAACCGCATGCAGCTGAGCCGGGGTCCGTCTCTTTAATCATGGGATGGAAATAGAGAATATCCACTCAGAAAGGATGTGTGCTTGTTCACTGCTGAGCCTAAGTGTATTCATGTGGTGGATTAATTTCACCGGTTGAATAAACGGCATTGTGTAATATTATTGTGTAATATTATTTTAAGAGCCGTGCTCATTTAGATGCTCTGATTCTCGCCATGTTTGGTTTATGTAATATCTCGTTTGACCTTGGGATAAATATGCACTGGAAAATGTCTAATTTTCCCCAGAACGTATTTGTTGGAATACTCCGCCTAGTTCTGTGTAATTACTTAGCAATGCTCCCTGTATTGGCCTCATTGTGTGAGTGTGAGTGTGAGTGTGAGTGTGAGTGTGAGTGTGAGTGTGAGTGTGAGTGTGAGTGTGAGTGTGAGTGTGAACTCTTTTGTGAGCTAGGCTGTGTGCAGAATAAAGATACTGAGGTGGTGGATCTCACCAAGTGATTACAGTGCCAAAATATTGACACCCGCTATTGTTATTGGTTTAAAGGTCAGTCAAGGTCACTGGTACACTCAAGGTCACGTGAAACGTTTGCACAAGCGGTAGCTTTTGTTGAAGAACAATTGGAATTCGGTTTGCTTAATTTATCAGGAACTTCACACACTGGCAAGTGTAGCACTTCACAGATGTCATTGAGCACATTAGGATTAAACGAAAACATTTCCCCACTATCCTGGGACAAGTCAAACGGCTCAGCCGATTGGGCCAGGAGGAGTGCAAGGAGGAGGGAAAAAGGGTTATGAGGCTGGGGTCACGTTGATTGACAAAGCCACTGACCAATCATAGAATCGGAACATTAGTACAGTCAGAGCGCCAGTAGTTAGCTTTGATTAGCATCCCTGTCTGCAGTTTTGCTAACGAGTGCACACACTTGTAGTATTAGCCTCTCTGGTACAGAAGTCTCTTGAGCAAAGTGCCGTGCAGCATCATCAATGTAGTAATGTACATACCGGCAACCAGCTGACGACGGCGGTCCAAATTCAGTGCTGCCTCGTGTTGGCTCATATGGCATCTCAATACTTTTTAAGGATGAGGCTGAAATGATAAACTAAAATGAACCTGGCGTACAGCACAGGCCCGACATGAATGCTTTTTTACTTCACTTCGTTTTCATCTAAGCTAATTAACATTTGTCTCTGACTCGTTCCATTAACTGAGCCAGTCACTATAAAGTTAGGCTACTGGTTCAAAATAACATTTTTCATCAAGTTAGCTAGCTTGTTTTTGGTATCATTGACTAGTAGTTTCTGTTTTTATCTGTCCAAGGGACTACAGATGAAAGTGAGCTTAATAAATAACTCCAGCAACTTTACAGGAATATGAAAACTGAAACGTTGTTCAGTGTGGATTATACAATGTTAAATTGCATAAATTACAGATTAAAGTTCGACTTTCCCTGGCATGATGGTGTGTGTAGGGACAGCAAAGCCAGTGGTTTGTGCTTCTTCAGCACTTTCACGGTGACATCAGCACTTTCACAATGATATAACAAGCCATTTCACAGAGTAGCCAGCCATCTGTCACCATGTCTCACCACTATTTACTTGAATAAACTTAAATATTAGAGGTTTTGGTTTTTCATGCCGTTCCTGGTCACAAGTAAACTTTGTTATAGCCAGACCAGTAGCTTTGGCAAGTAGACTACTTGGCAACACGTCCAACTGGGCAGGTGTGGCGTAAGATACCTTGGCATTGACCCCTGTGTGTGAACGTCGGCTCTGTAGGGTGACGTCAGCTCCTTGGGCCCGGCTGGCTGGGGACTACCGGCCTTTAGCTCGGCGAGCTAATCGTATCTCCGGTCTGCGGACGGTGAGGACTGTTGGTTCTAAACTCGCGGCGGGCTCTTTCTCGCTCTCTCTGGGGCTCACAGGCCACACCTACTATCATCCGCCTGGCACGCCTTGCTTTTCACACACAGTCCCACACATTTAACATTTAACTGCAAATCCTCCATTTCACCCCCTCTTCCCAGCCAGGAAATCCTTTTTCTTTTTTTTCTTTCCACCTCGGTGGAATGCTTCCTCCAGGAATGAATTAAAAATAAATAAATAAAAAATGTATTTGTTCCTTCAAAGGCAAGCTGTGTAGCAATACTTTGCCCAGTTGGCCACAAATAACCCCGTGAATGGTTTCCTTGGCTACAGATGAGCTTGTTCCCAAAGCTTTGAGGTCAGCCAACGTAGAACTTGGTAGAAAGAGAACTACGGGCAACACAATGGCCTGTCTCCCCTCCGCACACCCAGGGGAAGTCCAGGAGACTCTTAACCTTTGATTGCACCTACACAATGTCCTCAACGTCCACGGAAGCCCGCCCAAAAGACCCCCCGTGGCTGGGAACAGGAACCTGAAAGAATAGGCTGGCTGTGGCGAACGCCCGCTCCGCGTGAACTTGTGTACAGGACCTCCACTCCTTATATGGGACAACCTTCTGCTGTTTCTGAACTACATTTCAACCCCAAAGTCCCTGAAAATGGGCACACTGTGACTGTGGAGCCCCCACCTCATCTTCAAAATGGGGGGGGGCTTTTATCCAGAACCTACATGAGGCTGTGGCTATTTTCCACCTGGATATGCAGAAATATGTTTAAAATGTGTGTCTGTGTGTGTGTGCGGCCATTTATTACGGCATAAATATTGATAAGGTAAAAATATCAGTGTTATCAGATGCGTAAGCCATAAGTTTTGTGAAGTATAAACAGCATTCCTCTGAAGGGAATGATCTTTATTTTTGGTGGTAGAATCCCTGTTGTTCCCCAAACCACGGTATGGGAACCCCTGCTCTAACCTTCCCACATGCTCGTATAAGACGTAATTAACCACTGCCTTTACGCTGTGACAAATGTACAACCGCATTGTCTAGTGTTTGAGTCATCCGCTCCGCCGATGATGTAGTCCCCTGGCTACTCACGACAGGTTTGGCTGCATTGTTTCCCCCTCGGTCTGCTGCTTGCCTTGACTGGTGCCTTCCTCAGAATGCGCCCCCTCCAGTGGAAAGCCCAACCTGAACGACGTCGTCCTGATTAATTTAGCCTACGTTTCAGAGGTGGATATAATTAACGATCGCACTGAAACTCCGCCTCCTCTAGCATCGCTGAATGTTAGCAAGGTAAGGCGCTCACCCCGCTGTACGGGAGCTGTTCCCCTGCATTTTTACTCCATAATAGGGACTGAGGAAACGGAGCCGCGCCCATTCCTTACTCATTAACCCAAGGCGGCATCCTTATCCCTTTGAAGAGTACCTTTATTGGAATGTTTTTTTGTTTTGTTTTTTTTCTTCTCTCAAAATTCTAAGTCTGTGTTCTAGAACTCTGTTGCTTTCAGTTACCAGTAGTGATTGTTACATCAGCATTAGAATGTTGAGTTAAGAACATTCTAATCACGTTTGTGATCTTATACCTGAAAGGATTAAACCAAACCTTTAACAGTAAATGATTGCTTTTCTTCCATCCGACTGCAAGTGTGTAGCTTGAGTTTTTATTTCTCGCTGCTGCTGCTGCTTCCTGATCTTCAGCTTGGTAGTTTTGGGAAGTGGAGCTTGTTGTTGGTGGTGTTCACTGTGCTGAAAATGGGAGCCAGGGGAAATGCATAAACCCTCCACCCCCTTCCCGCCCCCATCCTTTCCACAGCTTGCCAATCGAGCACGATCAGAAAAGGAAGACAAACTGTCCCAAGCATATGCAATTAGCGCTGGAGTGTCGGTGGAGGGCCAGCAGCTTTTTCAGACTATACATAAAACGTAAGTTCACTTCCTCTGTGCTGTACGCCTGCATTGCCTGGTTTGAAAGGCTTGATTTACTAAGACTTTTAGCATGTGCAAAACTTTTTGGCACATGCAAAACCAATAACATGACCAGTGATTGGACATGGTATTTCTTTTGCACCGACCATTGGTTGTGTTATTACTGTTAGTAGTTTTGCGTGTGCTAACTGGTTTTGCATGCACTAAAGACCTTAGTAATTCAGGCTCTGAGTGTGATAGATATTTGTGTTGGGGCGGGTGTGGGGGGGGGCTGCTCCACTATTTACTGGTTTTGGGAGAGTGCGCTTTCATGGGTGGAGCTACAACAAATTTATTTGAATCACTGACTTTGTTTCAGCCAATGAAAATAATTTTCCCGCCACAGCAGAGCACCGTGATTGGGTCACGTTGGTGACGCGCTGTCCCACCTCTGCTTTTACTGGTTCTGTGTGCGGCTGAGGGTCAGAACGGCAGTAATCGAATTCGAAAGCTGCGTTCTTCCCAGTTTACTGTGCGCAAATGGGCTGCGTAGTGCTTTATCTGTCGTGTGTAACGCCCCCTCCCCCATCTGTCTTTCTCTGCAGCATCAAAGACTGTAAATGGCAGGAGAAGAATATAATGGTGATGGACGATGTCGTAATCTCGCCGCCTTACCAGGTCGAGAACTGCAAAGGCAAAGAGGGAAGCGCTTTAAGTCACGTACGCAAAATAGTGAGTATATCCCGCCCCCTGCACTCTGTAACAGAGCATATCCCGCCCCCTGCACTCTGTAACAGAGCATATCCCCGCCCTCTGCACTCTGTAACAGAGCATATCCCCGCCCCCTGCACTCTGTAACAGAGCATATCCCGCCCCCTGCACTCTGTAACAGAGCATATCCCCGCCCCCTGCACTCTGTAACAGAGCATATCCTGCCCTCTGCACTCTGTAACAGAGCATATCCCCGCCCCCTGCACTCTGTAAAAAAGCATATCCCCGCCCCCTGCACTCTATAACAGAGCATATCCCGCCCCCTGCACTCTGTAACAGAGCATATCCCGCCCCCTGCACTCTGTAACAGAGCATATCCCGCCCCCTGCACTCTGTAACAGAGCATATCCTCGCCCCCTGCACTCTGTAACAGAGCATATCCCGCCCTCTGCACTCTGTAACAGAGCATATCCCCGCCCCCTGCACTCTGTAACAGAGCATATCCCGCCCCCTGCACTCTGTAACAGAGCATATCCCGCCCCCTGCACTCTGTAACAGAGCATATCCCGCCCTCTGCACTCTGTAACAGAGCATATCCCGCCCCCTGCACTCTGTAACAGAGCATATCCCCCGCCCCCTGCACTCTGTAACAGAGCATATCCCGCCCCCTGCACTCTGTAACAGAGCATATCCCGCCCTCTGCACTCTGTAACAGAGCATATCCCCGCCCCCTGCACTCTGTAACAGAGCATATCCCGCCCTCTGCACTCTGTAACAGCATATCCCGCCCCCTGCACTCTGTAACAGAGCATATCCCGCCCCCTGCACTCTGTAACAGAGCATATCCCGCCCCCTGCACTCTGTAACAGAGCATATCCCCGCCCCCTGCACTCTGTAACAGAGCATATCCCCGCCCTCTGCACTCTGTAACAGAGCATATCCCGCCCTCTGCACTCTGTAACAGAGCATATCCCGCCCCCTGCACTCTGTAACAGAGCATATCCCGCCCTCTGCACTCTGTAACAGAGCATATCCTGCCCTCTGCACTCTGTAACAGAGCATATCCCGCCCCCTGCACTCTGTAACAGAGCATATCCCGCCCCCTGCACTCTGTAACAGAGCATATCCCCGCCCCCCTGCACTCTGTAACAGAGCATATCTTGCCCTCTGCACTCTGTAACAGAGCATATCCCGCCCCCTGCACTCTGTAACAGAGCATATCCCCGCCCCCTGCACTCTGTAACAGAGCATATCCCCGCCCCCTGCACTCTGTAACAGAGCATATCCCGCCTTCTGCACTCTGTAACAGAGCATATCCCCGCCCCTGCACTCTGTAACAGAGCATATCCCCGCCCTCTGCACTCTGTAACAGAGCATATCCCCGCCCCCTGCACCCTGTAACAGAGCATATCCCGCCCCCTGCACTCTGTAACAGAGCATATCCCGCCCCCTGCACTCTGTAACAGAGCATATCCCCGCCCCCTGCACTCTGTAACAGAGCATATCCTGCCCTCTGCACTCTGTAACAGAGCATATCCCCGCCCCCTGCACTCTGTAACAGAGCATATCCCGCCCCCTGCACTCTGTAACAGAGCATATCCCCCGCCCCCTGCACTCTGTAACAGAGCATATCCCGCCTTCTGCACTCTGTAACAGAGCATATCCCCGCCCTCTGCACTCTGTAACAGAGCATATCCTGCCCTCTGCACTCTGTAACAGAGCATATCCCGCCCCCTGCACTCTGTAACAGAGCATATCCCCGCCCCCTGCACTCTGTAACAGCATATCCTGCCCTCTGCACTCTGTAACAGAGCATATCCCGCCCCCTGCACTCTGTAACAGAGCATATCCTGCCCTCTGCACTCTGTAACAGAGCATATCCCGCCCCCTGCACTCTGTAACAGAGCATATCCCCGCCCCCTGCACTCTGTAACAGAGCATATCCCGCCCCCTGCACTCTGTAACAGAGCATATCCCGCCCCCTGCACTCTGTAACAGAGCATAGCCCGCCCTCTGCACTCTGTAACAGAGCATATCCCCGCCCCCTGCACTCTGTAACAGAGCATATCCCGCCCTCTGCACTCTGTAACAGCATATCCCGCCCCCTGCACTCTGTAACAGAGCATATCCCGCCCCCTGCACTCTGTAACAGAGCATATCCCCGCCCCCTGCACTCTGTAACAGAGCATATCCCGCCCTCTGCACTCTGTAACAGCATATCCCGCCCCCTGCACTCTGTAACAGAGCATATCCCGCCCCCTGCACTCTGTAACAGAGCATATCCCGCCCCCTGCACTCTGTAAGAGAGCATATCCCGCCCCCTGCACTCTGTAACAGAGCATATCCCCGCCCCCTGCACTCTGTAACAGCATATCCCGCCCCCTGCACTCTGTAACAGAGCATATCCCACCCTCTGCACTCTGTAACAGAGCATATCCTCGCCCCCTGCACTCTGTAACAGATCATATCCCACCCCCTGCACTCTGTAACAGAGCATATCCCGCCCCATGCACTCTGTAACAGAGCATATCCCGCCCCCTGCACTCTGTAACAGAGCATATCCCCGCCCCCCTGCACTCTGTAACAGAGCATATCCCGCCCTCTGCACTCTGTAACAGAGCATATCCCGCCCCCTGCACTCTGTAACAGAGCATATCCCGCCCCCTGCACTCTGTAACAGAGCATATCCCGCCCTCTGCACTCTTTTCTCCTGTCACTGTAACAGCCTTTTGGTTTTTACTTTAAAGGCTGATCGATGGCGAGTTAGGGTTAGGGTTAGGGTTAGGGTTAGGGTTAGAGGGTATACCCAGGGACTGTGGAGCAGTCTGTCTCCATTAGGGCTTCATCTGTAAACACATTTAAATCTCAAATCTCGTCTTTTCTCCCTTGCTTTTAATTCCACGTGAGATCTGTCCTTGTTCTTGTGTATTCTGTGTATTATTGTCTGTTTTTAAAATTTGATCCTCTGTAATTGTATATCCCTGTATTTATTGATTGTACAGCACTTTGGTTGACGGTAGTAATTTTAAATGTGCCTTAGAAAAAAATAAACTTGACTTGACTGTCCGACCCTCCCCACACTTTTATCCTCTCTTACTGTAATGTTTGGTTTTAACTTGTATAGTTTTGGAAATGCGTACAATGATTTATTTTTATTTTTTTTTATTTTTTTGTGGTACACTTATACCCTCTTATTGGTTAAATCCTTTTTGCATCCCAGAATTTAATGCTGATTGATATTTATTTGTTATTTATGTTTTAACCACCATCCATCAGCCTTTAGTTTGCACAGTGCCATTTAAACTGAGGTTATCAGGTAAGAGTTCTGCGCGTGTAGCGTCACTTTGGACATGCTGAGGGCTAATCTGTCCCCCTCGCTCGTTCCCCTGGCAGGTGGAGAAACATTTTAGAGACGTGGAGAGCCTGAAGTCAGTGCCGCGACCACAAGCACAGCAAACACAGGACTCCACTCTGTCTTCATGAGCCCGCGGTGGGGCGTGGCTCGGAGGAGGCCACTGAGGCAGTACCTTTCCATTGCCACACGAGGCTTGGCGTACCTCCCCCCTCCCAGCCCGAGGCCAAGGGGAGGGCCAGGAGCCTCGCGGGTCCAGGTGACCGAAAAGAGAAAAAAAGAAAAAAGAAAAAAAAAAGAAGAAAAAAAACATAAAATTACCATTCATGAAAATAAAGAGGGGAAAAGGTAAAACTCTCCCAATTAGACTTTTCTTTGTTTTTTTTTGTTTTTTTTTTGTTTGTTTTTAAAAAATAAATAAAGGTAATTTAAGGTGGGGGAAAAAGGCGACCATCACGTTTACTCAACGCGGCTTTCCGTAACCCCAAACCCCCCCCCCCCCCCCCCCCCCCCCCCCCCCACCATCATGCCCCCTTATCCAACTTCTCTGTATTCCATATTTCTTCATGAAGAGAGAAATAGAGAAGTCAGAAAACGCTATTAGATTTTATTTTACCGTTTTTTTTTTTTTTATCCACTTTGCTGTATCCTTGTTCCATTCGCGCCCGTATTTTGACATTAAATGTGACCTTGATAACACCACAGGCATTCGGAGGACATTTTCTAAAATAAAAGTAACAACAACAAAAAAACATTCTGACTGTAATACTGTAATTTTAAAAGCTTTTTGGAACACGAAAGGTTATTTTTTTAGAACACTCAGCGGGGGAAAAAGATGCCAATGTTACAGTGTGCAAGGGATAAGGAGATCAGACATCATGAAATTGCACTTCAAAAAGGAAAATAACGAGGGTTATTGCTGATGGCCTGGGACTGTTTTTCCTAGGAAAGGTGTAAGAAATGTTGGTGAATTGCACCGTCCTCTGAGAATAGTCATTTTGACAAACATCTCTTAAGGCATTTTTTTTCATTTGATTGTGTAATTTTAATGCTTGATTTTTACTTTTTTATTATTATTATTTTATCCCCTTTGAAGAACATCTGTTGGTTTTTATTTTGAACCTCTGCCAAAAAAAAACTTGCTGCATTGTCATTGGTTGAGGACTGGCGAGTGTTTTACTTGCCGTTCTGGGTGTGGCTTTGGTTTTACATTAAGTAGTATGCAAAGTCTACAATGCGCTACTTCCGTCATCTCCACAAAGGCAAGGAGGCTAGCGGTGATCGAATGGGTCGGGAACAATGACCACAAAACCTGATCGCGTGGTACCTTTTTCTCCCTTAAAACGGTCCTTAATTCATTACAAATACCTCTTACGTGACGGGACCACTTTTTACTGAAGTATTAAACACATTTTAGTGTCCTGTTTGTTTTCTGCTCTTAAATGCATACTTTCAACACCGGTACACCAGGCAGGTGAATTGTTTCCACTCGATGCATCCCGGTTTAAGCAAAGGGAAAAGAAACAACACATCTTCATGTCGGTTGGGGATCTCATTCTGTATAAATGTCTATAGGATGCTGTTTATACGCAATGGAAATCTCATTCTGTATAAATGTCTATAGGACGCTGTTTATACGCAATGGAAATCTCATTCTGTATAAATGTCTATAGGACGCTGTTTATACGCAATGGAAATCTCATTCTGTATAAATGTCTATAGGACGCTGTTTATACGCAATGGAAATCTCATTCTGTATAAATGTCTATAGGACGCTGTTTATACGCAATGGAAATCTCATTCTGTATAAATGTCTATAGGACGCTGTTTATACGCAATAGAAATCTCATTCTGTATAAATGTCTGCAGGGCACTCTGGTATCCTGTTTTTTTCTGGCGGAGAAAATGTACTTAACATAAAAATATTTATGTGTGAACCTTGTAGCCTAATCAAGGCTTGGCCAGTGGGTTTAAGTAATATGTAATATGAGAAGCTACCACGATATATTCCAGACAGCCGAGGTATGAGAACGAGACTGCTGTCGGTTACTTTCCCAATGTGTTTTTTTTTTTTTTTTTTTTTTTTTTTTTTTTTAAATAACATGAAAATAAAAAATAAAAAACGAGCACATGGTCTGCATAGATTTTTTTTCCATCATGTCATGGATATGGGTTTGCCAACACCAATGGTGGATTCGAACGAAGTAATGTTTCTAACGAATACGCGTTATGACAAATCGCCTACGACTGCAACACGTGGTTCACATTCACGTGATCTCACCTTTGGAAATAAGCCATTTGGAAACGCGTGCTGTCTGTCTCTGCTGCAGTAGCCTATACCCGTGGATGTTTCAAGGTCAAAAGAAACCACAGGCGCTCATACTTGTACATTTTCATTAAAAACAAACGGAAAATGTATCTTTGTGAACTTGTACACATCCCCCGTATATGCATTAGGAATAATTTTCCACTTTCCCGATACCAAACCTTATACTAAAGCAAAACCGATCAATTGGAAAACGGCCATTCTTTTGGTTTCCACATGTTGGAAATGAGCCTTTGGCTATGAACTTTCAATGCTTTTTGTCTGATGCTTTTGCAGTTCAATTTATATGCCAACAACAGTTAAGTTGCCCATCAGGCAAGATGGCTAATGTGTATCTGGGTATAACCCCTTTGGTGTGTTTTATTGTGTGTTTAATTTGTGGGTAGTTGCTGTTAAGAACATCCTGGCCAAGTTCTGATATATTATCGGAGGTATAATGCACCTTATTTGATATCTTTCGCCTGTTCTGAGAAAAAACATACCTGTTTATAAACTACGTAATGAGGCATTGGGAGTGAATTTAATTTTGTGGAAAACGCTGGCCCGGAGCTATGGAGGTGCATTGCACTCCCTGGTAGACGTCAGTGCACACCTAGTTGTCCTCGTAAATCTAGTATTTTAAAGTTTTTTTTTTTTTTTTGGGACATACTGACCGGATACCAGTAGCTATACACGGGGTTTTGTGTAATTACTACAACTGTAATACAATGTAGCATTTTATTTATTTAGGGCCTGATTTACTAAGACATTTAGCATGTGCAAAACCAATAACATGATCAATGATTGGTCATGGTGTTTGTTTTGCACCAATCATTGGTTTAGTTTTATTATTATAATAATAATAATCATTTGTTATTAATGTGTAAATGATATGCGTTTGTGTAGACCTATCCCATATGTTAATAGGCTAGGTGTCATTCAGACCAAAAAAACAATAATAAAACGCTAACCACCAGAGGGCGCAATAGATTGTGAAATTGCGAAATTGCCACCAAATGAGTGCGCGCGAAGCTACAGTTACAAATTGCGTCGGTCCTAAGGGTTGGCTCTTATTGGTATCGGAGGTGGGCGCGGCGCACTGTCCAAATTGTGAAGCTGACAAGCAATTCGTTGTCTATTGCATTGTCCCATGCGATGGTCGAACCTGCAACATTTTGATTTCAAAGCACTCAGTATACTGGGCTATAGTTGAACAACTTGAAATAATGAACAGGCATAAACGAACATCTGATGCGTCTTTGATCAACCTATTCCACTTGCGCAGCGTCCCTCGGCATCAATTAGCTGCGTTACATTAGTTTTCCTTGCGAACAAAACGTAACACGTGATTCCCATTATTTGATTGCGTGCCATAGATGCAGGACAGGCGCGTCGCATTGTTAGCCTATTCAATAATGTATGTGACCTGGGGGAGATTTTCCATTGTCGTGGCGTAGCGGCAAAATAAGGGCACAGACAGATTATACCCCTTGCATCTCCTGGTCAACGTGACATTTCATTTATTATTTAGACATGTGGGCGATTCTTGTTTCATTCTACTGTCAATACAGCTTTCCATTCAGTGTTTGGGGACCTTTCGGTCCCACCCAGAAGAGGATGGAGGCTGAGGACATCTCCAACCTGAGGACACTGTGATGCGGTCTTCTCTTACAACTAGGTTGTCTTCAACGTGCATTTGAAAACCAGTCGCTTTGGCAGTTCTTTAAGGGTAAGTATATTTTTTCCGATAAGAATGAAAATGTTGAGTCCGTTGACACAGGCAGTGCGCTAAACTTCAGGCCGATTATAAAACACAACGGAATGTAGCCTACCAAAGAGTCACGGTTATGTTTAGAAAGAAGAGTAGACTATCTCTGTCGCATTTTTGCCACATTAATTAAGGGCGTTTGTGTGTCCGGGCGATGGCAGTTCTTGCGTCCTTTTTAAGTTAAAAATACATTTGTTTTTAAGTGACCGACAAGAGCCAAATGTAAAATTGAGTGGAGCGTGCACATCGATTCACTGGTTATAAATCCCAGCGTTTGTAGACGGAAAACACGACGATGGACATTGCAAGGTAAGTTGTTATCAGATCAAAAACGTCTACGACGTAAAAAAAAAAGCCAAGTTACTCACGCATAGCCTACATAGCGCTGTCTATAAGTTCTTAATTCCAACTTGCACAAACTAGGTCTGCCTTTAAAAGTCTTGATATCAAAATGTGGCCAAGTTACAACTAACAATATTGCCTACGTAGCTCACACTAAATAAACAAGCTCTTTTCAAAGCAATGCTATCCAAACTTTCCTAAATTATTTAATGCAACTTGGCCATGTGTTTCTTCATCTTACAATCTCAAGAGAATGTGGTCAATGAAACTATGTGCCACATCAAACTGCAAAATGAAAATAATTTATAGTGGAAATACTCTGATTCAGATGTATTGCACTTAGAAATTAAACAGAAAAATGACTACACTATAGGGCATGGTTTGAACAATTGTCTGCATCCACTGCTTTGGGTCTATGAAAAGCACAGAATTAATAAAATGTATTATTATTATTATTATGTATTGATTGATTTGTTTATTTGGATTTCTATCAAAACCTGTGTGGTCCTACAGAGCATAGATATCCTTGTGTTCACAAAATTCTGTTTGCAAATATCATAAATACTATTATGTTAAGAAAATTGGTACTATTACTTATTTGCCACCATCTGACCCACAAACATGTCTGGATACGTTTGTAAAAATGCTATATGTATGCTATTTTCTAGGTAAAAATATTACTCTTTTTTTTAATCTGCATTTATTTATTCATCACCCCTTTCTCTATTGTACATGATGTTTCTTCATATAAATGTCTTTTTGTGAATTGTAAAGAATTCTGTAGCAGCAGTTAACATTTTAAAACCTGTACATTTTCTATAGTAAACTTACCAACAAAGTACAAACATCCTTTCTGGAGTGTAATTATTCATCAACTGTTAAAAACATTAATTGAAATCATATGTTGTTCCATGAGGCACAATCTCTTCACATGCAAAGATGAAGAAACAGTTTGGATAGCATTGCTTTGGAATAGAGCTAGTTTATTTAGTGTGAGCTACGATAGGCAATATTGTTAGTTATAACTTGGCCACATTTTGATATCAAGACGTTTAAAGGCAGGCCTAGTTTTTGCAAGTTGGAATTAAGAACTTATAGACAGCGCTATGTAGGCTATGCGTGAGTAACTTGGCTTTTTTTTACGTCGTAGATGTTTATGATCTGATTATTATTATAATAATTAAAAGTGTCTGCCGTAAGCTACATTATCAACAGAGTAGCGTAGACTAGAGCCACATTCGGAGGCTATTGATTTTTTATTTATTTAAAGTGACTAACCATGAATCAGATATGTTTGGGGAATTGGCGGTTTATAAATCCGATCTCTTAAAGGCTTGCAGCTTAAAGGATGCTATCATCAATTCTTAATGTAGGCTATTATCATAAATTCTTAATTTTCCTAGTAGTTAATTTTATGGTGACATTGTGTTATGTGTGAAAAGGATAAAGTGAACAGAGCTGAAGTGAATAAATTAATGAATAAAGAAATGTTGGCCGAGGCAAGGGTATGTTGAGGTTCGGGTTCCACAGTCAGTCAGTCATGACCGCAAGAGCAGAGCGTAACACCCTCCCCAAACCAGACAACAGCGAGCGTCCGGTTTGGGGAGGGTGTGTGATATAGTACAAGTGAAATACAAGTGAAACATTGAACAGTTAATATTGGAAACCTCTTTTGCCTTTGCAATGAAAAATGTTTCTAGTAGTATTGCATTTACAGTAGCTACTATACAGTGAGCACCATAATTCATTGGACATTGACACATTTTTTGTTATTTTGGTTCTGTACTCTAGCACTTTGAGTTTGAAAGAATACAATGACAATGAGGTTGTAAATCGATAAAAGCGATATAAGCTCTCTGCATTTGAATGGATCTCTATGGGAATTGGGGGGTGGGACTAGATTTAGCTGTAAATTACACTGGAACAGTATGGAAACACATAGTTGGCTAAATGGCTCTAAGTCATCAAGGGTCTGACATATCAAACAAGCCTTAAATCATCACTGCTGCCAGATATGCAGTAGATATGGATGGATAACTTGAAGGGTTTCTTCTCCTGGCTTATTTTTCCATAGAGTTCAATAGGAAAATTTGTCAGGAGAAACAACACTTAAAGTGATCCATCCATATCTACTGCACATCTGGCAGCAGAGTGATGGTTTGAGGCTCGTTTGATACCTCAGACCCTTGATGACTTAAAGCCATTTCACCAACCATGTATTTCATACTGTTCCCGTATAATTTACAGCTAAATATAGTCCCACCCCCCAATTCCCATAGAAATGCATTCAAATGCAGAGAAGTTATAGTATCGCTTGTAAGAGTACCAGAAAATAAGGTATCAAGAGTCTTTTAATGTTGTTGGGTCACAGACATCAGGAAGTCATGGCGTGCAAAGGACATGCAACCAAATATAAAAAAATTATATTTATTGTACATTATGTTAAACTGTTCAATAATTTTTTGATTCCCTAAAATGGGAGGGACTATGTACAAAAGGTTCTATACGTTCTAAATGGTTCATCCGATATGGATGAAAATACCTTCAAATTAAAGCTGACAGTCTGCACTTCAACCTCATTGTCATTGTATCCTTTCAAATTCAAAGTGCTAGAGTACATTACCAAAATAACAAAAAATGTGTCACTGTCCAAATGGTGCTCACTGTATAATGTACCTGACTTTGCGGTTTGCGTCGAGACATTAATTAATATGTAACCGTTAATACGTATTAAGATTACTTAAAATTAGATAACAAAGTCTACCGTTTTGTAGCCAGCCTTCCATTTTAATTTACAAAAGATTAAGACAAATCCAAGTTATCCAATACAATTCAAATCAGCACTTTTGCTTAATCCTTCTGCTTCTGCTTTTGTTTTAGGCTATATGTAGCCGATATTTTTCGGTTGCTATTTAATTTGGCATAATAGACTGGACGAATTGTGTCAGAAAACTAAAGTCTTCCAAAAGGCCTCCAAGCCATTAATTATGCCTTTAACTCTGTTAATGAGATTTAAATTCTATAAGTAACGAGTAGGCCCAGCAAAACTGATTAATCTAGTACAAAATGTATAAAACTTTTAAATGTCAAATACTTACATTGGCATGCTGTATAAAAGCACTTATTACTAATAAGCTATTTAAATTCACAATTAAGTAATGTACCCCGCAGCATGGAAAACATGTCTTAATTTTGTCAGTGTGTGAATTAGAAATTGTGATTTTCTTCTGTAATATGTGATGCCTTCGGTCTAAGTCTCAGGCTATTTATGGAGCCACTTAGTTTGAAGATTTTCATGTTGTTTTCATAATTTCAGTTGAAGTGAGAAAAACGTAGGGTGTTAGGGGTCAAAAAGAGACAGAGGTTCTAGGATTACACTTGATATTACATACAATAAAGCACATTTCAAGGATTCCAAAACAGTTTATTTCATGAGGATATGACTTACCATTGCTGAGATATCACATTTTTAGTTCTCGGAAAGAGGTCAAAAAGGTCGCGGATTAATTGCATTAGGTCAATGATAACCTTTTTATCAAAAATGGCACCAAAACGACCAAACTTTTTGAAAAACTTGAAAATGTTTTGACATGTTTAGACCATATCTTTTGATAGGGTAGTCATATTGCTACAAAATTTTCAGGGATGGTGCATTACAGGGAGCATGTTCAAATGCAATAAATAGTTTTTACTAATTATTAATTAATTATACACTAACTGTGTCGTTAATATGCTAATTAGTCTCCGAATTTGCATATTAACTGGCCGTAAGTTGCATTTTCCCAGTATATATAGTCAAATATTTTTATATAGGGTGGTCATATTATTAAGACTTGTTCAGGACTTATGTAGAACTGATCATGTTGCATGGTATAATATCAAAATAGTCTAATATGATGAAAATATATCCAAACAAAGTATAATTCTTTACATTTTTTAATGCGTATGCCAATTGTGCCATCAATAATTGGTAAAATTCTTCCCCCATCTCCTTTAACAGGACAATTGAGCAAGCTCCTGGAAAATGCACAAAATATATCATAAACATAAACCCATAAACTATATATATGAAAATGGACCTGAAAATGGACCTATACCAAAAATACCTGTAAACATAACTGGGTTATAAATACAATCCATTTATACTTGAAATTACATTAGTCATATAACAGAGCTCATACTAACAAAGACTGAATGCAATGTTTTAGAGGTGGGCTGGAACAAAACTCTGCACACAGCTGTGGATTTCCCAGAGATGACTCGGTGTCAAACACCTGCAAACTTTTTAGAGCAATATAAACAAATATTCACATGAAGCAATGTGTTCCTACAGAGGCTTCTTCAGGCAGTACCCAAAAATGTGATTGCCACAGGATCTGGAAAAGAGGAATAGGAGAACTCAAATTTGAACACTTAAAATTGCTGCTTGTGCATACTCAATGTTTTTTAACTGAAGACTAAAATAAGTATATTATGTGGCTAGGTAGGCCTATACAATGTGATTTAATTTCCATGTACATATCCATTGACACTTTAAATGTAGGTAATGTGGTAAGAAATATAAAAATCTTTGCTATGCTGAAATAGCACACAATGTAATGCACAGGTCATTCCATGTCATTTCACAAGCCATGACATCTAACATCTGATTGTTCTGAAATGTTTCCTGTAGTTAGAAACAGTTAAGATTAAGCATTCACATAACATTATTTTGTAGAAACATAATTTTATCTGTGAGAAATCAAGCTAATTGGTTGCACCCAAATTGGACATTAGAATTGTTCACATAATGTTCATGAAATATGGTTATGTTAATTTAAAGCTTTACTTTCAAATGATACTGATTTAGACATAACCCTGAATTTGTAACAGACCTGACGCTATTCTCAAGGGTGGACCAGTAAAGTGGCATTTGGTCATCAGAAACAGGAACCATTACATCATATAATGGATCATAAATGTGTGCCACAATAAAATGTTCAATTTGGGTGCCTCAATTAGCTTGATTTCTCATATTCTCAAAATAAGGTAACATTAATGCTCATCTGTTTTCTAACTACAGGAAACATTTCAGAACAATCTGAGATGGTGGGTGTCGAAATCCACTTTTTTTGTGAAATGCCATGGAATGACCCACATGTAATTTGGGAGGACAGGTTTTAATCGTAAAATTTCTCACTAAACAAAAGTTAAATAAGCCAAAACAAAGTAGGATGTGCATTGTTTTTTTAGTGACACACACACACACACACACACACACACACACACACACACACACACACACACACACACACACACACACACACACACACACACACACACACACACACACACACACACACACACACACACACACACACACATTGTTTTTGATCATTAATGAAAAGGTGCAGAGGTACAGGCCTGTACAATTAACCTAAGATGCAGATAAGCATAAGCTACTGATATTGGTCAGATGATCACGTTAAAACAATGCACATCCTACTCGGTTTAGGCCTATTTAACTTTTGTTTAGCGAGGAATTTTACTATTAAAACATATATTCCCAAATTACATGTGAAATAATGAAAATAAGTCTTATCGACAGTGCGTTCTACGCCCCTAGCAACGCCTCAGCGGGCGGCGCTACAGCTAAACTGCCCAGCTAGCTGCCTACCAACCGTCATGTAGTCAAGAGGCGTAGCTCCAATACTAAACCAAACCAAACAAACTATACATCAAAATGTAGCTAAGAAGATGTACTTTCTTATTTTGATAGTTTTTTCTTGACTTCTATTCAACATTTTGACGAAACTACTGAAAGAAAAACTTTCTTACCGTAAAAGTTAGGAAAACGTAGTCCGATGACAGCGAAACTTTCCTCAGACCACAATATAGTCCCTGGCCACAGGATGAAACCTGAACCCCATGTCTGTTCACTCGGAAAATCACCCCGCCTTGAGCAAACGTGCGGACACCTCATTTTGACATTTAGCGAAAAAGTGCTTTTCCCGCTGCAGAGCGCTCTAGACAGGGAGATCACCTTACGGTTTACCTCATAAGTATTAATTATAGAAACGGACAGTATTGAAACCTCTTGACATTAGCAACAACTAAATTAGGAATATTTTGATGTAATTTTTGTGCAATATAACAAACCCACTATTGAGGTTTCGTGATTTTAGTTTTGAAAACCATGCTTTTTTTACCGAATTCTCACGAAGCGTCCAGTTTATGTGACGTCACCTAACACCTGGCTCACAAAGGCAATTTTGCTGCAATTTAGACAAGTGTGAGTTTTGTTTTGGAATAGCTACTTTTCAGATGCATCACAGTAGAACTGTTGTTTCTGCACAGCGCTAGCCAGTTCACGTGTCAGTGGGTGCGTGCTCAGTTCGCGCAAAGCCGTCGCTAGCCCGTGCGCGTGTCAGTGGGTGCGTGCTCAGTTTGCGTGCTCTTTAATGCTATCGCTGTCCACTATCCTCTCTCAGCAATTGGCCTTCAGCAGCAACGGTGTAAGAGTGTGCCTGTATGTATGATCAAGCTGTGCCACATCCACCAGTGACCTGGGCTGTGTCCGAATCAGAGCCCTATCTACTGCGCCCTGTCTCCTGCGAACAGTGGCAGAAGTGTGCTGTTTAATGTGCACTGAGCAGTCCGCGAGAAATATCCCACATACTACTTTCCAACCGCACTGTGGAAGTGTCGTAAGCAGGTCAGAAGACGTCCCACCAGTGTTGCCATATCCGCGGTTTTAAAGCTAAATTGGGTTACTCCAAGTGCAGTCACGGGTAAAAATGAAAAGTCGGAAAGCACGCACTTATTTTTAAAAGTAAAAACATGATGATTTATATTTACAATACGTTGGTTTCGGTTAAAAATAGCATATAATTTGGGCTAGTTTTGAGTCGTCATTTGGCTGGAGAGTCTTACAAGATCTGGCAACACTGCGCCAGAGACCCTCCCCCAGGGGGAGACAACAATCATAGGTCTAAAACGCGTAACGCCTGGGGTCTCGACCAAGGGGCCAAGACTGGGCTTTCGTTTTGAAGCTCACTTCCTGGTTGGGCTGGGAGCGGCCATTGTGCCGTTGCTCACTAGCGCCACTGCGGTTGGCTCCAGTATAGGTCTTTCCCCATGTAAGTCAATGGCAGCAATGTGGTCAAAATACTCAGTCAATACATTTTTTACACAAAAAAATGTAATTGCAATAGGTGCCTTTCCTTCATCTAATGCCTGTGCATGTGCTGATTTTTTAAAATATTGTGTCGCTTGGACAGGGTATTAACATTTGTTCAGGACCAATCAGAGGGACAGGTTGAGTCCTGGGATCACTGGCATAGATAGGTTCTATATGGTTCTCACTGCCCTCACTTGGAGGGGCGGGACCTATTTTTATACAGTCTATGCTTGGGACAGGGAGACACGCTGTATTTTTTAGTGGAAGTTGATGGAGAACATTCCTTAGTAGCCTACCGTGAACAAGCTGTTGTTTTATGGACGCAGTTCGTAGCATAATAAATTGAGTGCCTTACCCGCTCATCTTCAACATGTTTGTCATCACATATTCATTTTGGTTGAGCTATGATGTGTCTACTACGAAGAAAATACTGTTTCGTAAGATGAGACAGAAGGGGATGTTGCAGCTACACTACAGGCCCAGTGTCTCGGAGCAAGCAGCCAAACTATGGGTTAAGTATCTCAAATCAATTGCTCCATACCTGTATAACCTTATCAATTTAGATATTAATTTAGCTATTCCAACCGCCCCCGTAGCCTACGCAATAGCCCCGTTATGTACTCCCCTGTCATGAACGTTACCATTGCTTAGCAATGCTGGGTTAGCTAGCTGGCAAGCTAACGATATCTCACGGTAAGTCGTTTTAACATTTAGCTAGCAAGCTAACGATAGCTTATGGCAAGCCATTTTAACTTAACAGTTATCCTTGCTGTCAAGTAATCCTTGCTGGCTGGCCATATAAGTTCGCTAGCTACCGTGATTGCCTAGCTAACGTTAGCCAGCTGCTCTAGCTAGAAATCTAACCGGACATTTTTACACCTGGATCATTTTAGGTGCCAAAAATTAAGAAAATGTGCGGGGAATAGAGCCAACGTGTTAGCGGTATGTTTGTACTGACTCAATACGGGGATGTTTAAAATAAAACCAATAATTTATCGGAAAAGAATACAGAGTCTGCGTTTGTAAATGTTTGCAATGTTTGTGATTAGGTTACAGGATGCAGATGAAAGTTAATGCCAGCTACGATGTAGCTACTGTGCTTTTAGCTAGCGTGTGAACCCACTAACCTTAATCCCCACTTTATCTGGAAGAGTTTTCAGAACGGGGTTTCATGCTGCGGCAAACCGTGACAGGCTGCTCTGCCACAGTCGAGTTAATTAGCGGTTAGCAAGGTGGTGATGCATTGCGTCTAGCTTGGCTACCGAGCTCAGCTGGTATGCTATCTAGCTAATCAAATTAGCTGATGTTAGCTGAATATAAACTGAAGATAACTGAATGAACGTTAATTATGTGACGAATACCACACATTCAATGCGAATAAATGACACAGTAAAATCGAGGATGAAAATGAAATGTTATATTATAAAACATTAGCAACTTAAGGAAGTTTACCGCAAGTTTATTTTGCAAAATGGTGGGTTTGGTCAGGTCATGGGCTTTATATAGTTCTATGGGCTTTATAGTTCTGTGGCTTCTCCACTCCGAACTGTCAATCATACTGTGCCCGGGCCATATCCGGTTGACCCTGCTCCAAGCCAAGGTCACTTCAGCTCCACGGAGCAGGCGCAGTTTGTACAAACGGCCGGCGAAAAAGACTTCCGAGCTTCAATTCAGTTTTTACGAGGCCGTGGAAAGGCAATGGTGACGTCACAGTGGCTTTGTCCATATTTTTATACAGTCTATGGTCTCGACAGAGAGACCAAAGCCTGTTTCGGGCTGTATTTTTTGAATGGAAGTCAATGGAGAAGATCCCTTAGCACCCTGAACAAGCTTCTGTTTTGTGGACACTGTTCGTGACATAATAAATTGACTGCCTTGTCGCTCATCTTCAACATGTTTGTCATCACATACTCATTTTGGAGCGAGCTATGATGTGTCTACTACGAAAAAAATACTGTTTTGTGAGATGATAGACAGTAGGGAATGTTGCAGCAGTTAGAATTCATTTACGACACTACAGGCCCAGGGTCTCCGGGCTAGCACCCAAACTGTGGGATAAGTATCTCAAATCGATTGCTCCATGCCTGTATACCATTGTTTAATAATAAAATATAAATCGGTGTTAGGTTGTGTGTCTGTTTGTTAGCGAGTCCGTTTTTGAAAGGATGTTTAACGGTAACTTATACCATCGCTAGTTGGCTAATTAGCTACATAGCTAAACATCCAAATTTGCGCTTTTTTCTACTCTTGGAATTGTATTCCACAAACATTCTACCAAAATATCAGTGTATAGATCACATCGCCATGCCACGTCTACGTGCAGCAGTAACGTTAAATTGCAATAATAGGTCGAGACGAGCACTTTTTTAAAATTATTATTTTATTTCCTTCCGATTTGCAGTAGGCCCACCTTAGCTAGGTAGCACCTGTAAAACGGTTTCCCTTCCTAATGCAATTAAAGTGTGGCCATGTGTCTTTGGTAAACACTGATATTTCAGTGTAACAGTGGTGATAAGTAAGCAAATCACTCTTTATAGGTGCATGGAGTGGTAATATCATAAATTGTCGTTTTTCTGTCTTTCAAAATATTAACGGGTGCGTGCAATACTATATTGCCAAATGCCGTAGATAACTGTCGAAAAACTCTGAAGTCTCACTGACGTCAATACTTTGAAACGATTGGCTAGCAACGGTGCACGTGATCCAAGCTAAGCTACTACTAGCCATTACGCTTTTCACAATGCAAAAGACGCGGGCTGTGTCCGAATCTATTTTTATACAGTCTATGGTCCGAATCAGAGCTCTATCTACTGCGCCCTGTCTCCTGCGAAGAGTGCACTGGCAGAAGTGTGCTGTTTAATGTGCACTGTTTAGCAGGACGTGAAAAATATCCGCTATACTATTTCAAAAGACGTCCCACCACTGTTGCCATGTCCGCGGTTTTACAGCTAAATTGGGATACTTTCAAAGTGCAGTCACGGGTAAAAATGAAAAGTCGCAAAGCACGCACTTATTTAAAAAAATTAAAAACATGATGATTTCTATTTAAAATAGGTCGGTTTCGGTTAAAAATAACCTATAATTTGGGCTAGTTTTGAGTCGCCATTTGGCAGGGAAGTCTTACAAAATCTGGCAGTCCCACTCTTGCGCTGCCATGTCACGTGTTGTTTTTGTTGTATTTGAAGGAAAACGTCAGCGAGACTGCAGCTCATTTTTTTAAAACGAAGCTTCACGTCATATTCACGTGACCAAAATGTTCGTGTACTTCCTGAAAAGTGTGCTCCCGAATGTATTCAGCGAAACCCCGGAAGTCAGTGTGTCATCCGGGTGTTTGAAGTATACTGCAATTTGAAAAGAATTTGCGTACTTTACGACTTTCTCGCCCTATCTACTTACCAAGGCTACTCAACAGTGTGGAAGAGTGCTGATTTGGACACGGCCCTGCTTCTCCCGTTGCTCCGGCCTGTGTTTTCACACAATCCGTTTGAGTCGCTGGAATTCTGTCGCTCTTCCCTTGCGGAAAACCCTGCTCTCTTGCACAGTAACCCACCTGGCTGTCTGTAGAACTAGTTTTCCCAAAATGACCGGTCACTGTACTAGGTTTGTTTTGTAATGTAAGTTTAGTTCCTCACCACATGTGATGTATTTTATTATATATATTTTTTTTTGCAGACATCCGTTCCAGAGGACAAATCTTCTCCTCCAGTGAAGGTGGGCTCGTCGTAACCCACCCGCCCGGCTTGCAGTGAAATGGGGCAGGGGGTCTCCCCGATAGTTGGTTGTGTTCCTCAAAAGATGCTCGGCCTCCTTGCCCTTCTGTTCTTCTGCCAGTATCTGCCCAGGGGCTCCACAGAATGCCCTGCCAACTCCAGCTCCTGCTACGAGTCTTCGGGCCTGGTGGACTGCCACAACAAAAGCTTTACTCGGGTTCCCCAAGGCCTGCCGCACAGCGCCTGGTTTCTGGATCTCAGCGGCAACGACCTGGTGGAACTGCGGGCCGGCTCTTTCGACGGCCTGTGGTCCCTCAGGGTCCTGGTGCTGTCTAACAATGGACTCCAGCTCCTACACAACAAGGTAATGTGGGGCGTGGCCAGGCTGGTCTGGGCTCGCCCACATGGTGGCCTTGGGAAGCCATGTTTCAGCCATCATGCATTGACGTGTCTCTCGAAGGTTTATTACCACATGTTAGCGCCAACTTACTTGGAAGCTAGCACATTGCACATTGGACATTAAAAATTTTGGGTTGGCTAATTTTAGAATTTTTTAAATGTCACACCTTAAGTTAGAAAATTGTGAAGATATGGGGAAAACGTATGAGTACACTCACAAATATTTGCCTTGGCCCTTAGCAACAGAAAAATCTAAGTAATCACAGACTATATCATGTGGTGTTTCTTCTATTCACATAATATTGCTTTTCCTTGCAAATTCTGGTTGCTGTTTTGTGCAGCCACAACTGACACATCTGTATGGCGCGAGGGCTGTATAACTGTAGGTTTGTCAGTTTTATAGTATGTCACGTTTTACAGCATGTTACATTATGGGCCTTTAGCAGGCTTTCGGAGCTGTTTTGCATTTTTACATCATATCCATTTATACAGCTGGTTATATACTGATGCAGTGCAGGTTAAGTACCTTTAGCACAATGGTATACCGGCAGTGTCCTACCTAGGAATCGAACTTGCAACCTTTCGGTTACAAGGCCAGTTCCTTGCCCATTATCCAACGCTTTTGCCCCTGAGATGTGAAGATGTAATGTAACCTTCTCCTGCTGTTCCAGGCACTCTGCCACCTGTCCTTCCTGCAGAAGCTCGACATGAGCGGCAATAAGCTGCGGCGTCTCCCGCCGGACTTCTCCCGGTGCCTGGCCGCTCTGCGGGAGCTCCGGCTGGACGGCAACGACCTGGAGCGCCTGGAGCCCCCCAGCCTGGACAACCTGGAAAACCTGGAAAAGCTGGACCTCCGCCGCAACCGCGTCCGGACCGTGGCGCCGCGCGCGCTCTGGGGGCTCGCTCGCCTGCGCCGCCTCTATCTCCAGGGCAACCAGCTGGTGACGGTGCAGGACGGCACGCTGGCCATGGTGCTGAGCCTGGAGGTGCTGTTGCTAGGCGACAACAACATCACCGACATCGAGACGGAGGCCCTGACGCCGCTGCGCCGCCTGTCCCTGCTGAGCCTGGAGGGCAACCGGCTGAGACGGCTGGAGTTCACCACGTTCCTCAACCTGCAGACGGACGGCACCCACCTGCGGCTCTCCGGCAACCCGTGGCGCTGCAACTGCGACCTGCACCGGGTCTTCAGCAAGCTGCAGAGCGTGCGCCGCCTGCACGTGGACGACTACGGGAACGTCACCTGCAGCGAGCCCGCCCAGCTGGCCCACATACCGCTGGCCAGGGTGGACAGCCACCTATGCATGGCCGAGACCATCACCGTCCTCGTCATCGCCGTCACCGTGCTGGTCACCGTGGTGGCCGCCATCGTCATGGCGGAACACAACCGCAGGAAGGGCCGCGACTCCGAGTCCGAGTCCGACTTTCTGGACTTTCAGGAGAAGTGATTGGTCAGGGGGGGGCGGCCGAGGTTTTTTTTGGTGGGGGGGTTTGTGTCACGCAATCCGCGTTGACAATCGCAGGAATTAGGCAACCAAACACACCCTTGCTGCATCTTTTGTCCAGCGCTTAATTGGACTTAATTGGACTCTGGACTGGGCCCTTCTGAAGTGGCTTCTCAGGTCGCAAAGTTTTTTTAAATTTTATTTTATTTATTTTTTTAGGCTGTGGAATGTTCTGCTCTCGTGGCTTTGTCAGGCCGTGCAAATGTTTTTCTTCACAGTAAAATGTCCGGTGTTAAATCAACTCTTGCAGAATGTATGTGAGAGTCAGATTTTACCATTTGTAACAGGATTACACCGTACGTCTCAACCTTATAATAATACTGGTAGAAACCGGTTAGATAAGCATCCCGGGAACTTTATTTTATAGGAATACCATTACGTCTTTGAGTAAAATGCTAATTTATGGCATCCAAATTTGCCATGTTCACTGGGTAGGATTCAGAGGAAATTCTATCAATATTGTTTCTAACATCCGATGTATACCAAGCTTTTCCCAGGTACAGATTCAAACGTGGGCAATCCAAATAAATCCAGGGAACACCCAAACCCTACTGTAGGCCCACCCCCACAACCACTATGTAGTACATGTTCTCTATGCTCCAGAGGTTTTAGGGAGAAACATTTTTGAGCATAGCTTTCTCAACCTTTCTAATACATTTTCTGAAAAAAAAAAAATGTTTTGAGAATGTGGGGATGTGAAGGAGTGCGGGAAATTACCAAACTGAGACTTCTTTCCTGGTCGAGCCAACTGCAACGCAGCTGCGTTCTTTATTTATAAACCTCATTCAACCCAAAGAACGCGTCATAGAAGTTACCGTCTATGACGTAGCCGCGTTGACAGTAGGAGGTGAATTATATATGTATGTCCCAGAGGTAGCCGCCACAGATGCTTATTTTCCCCCTGTCCTGAGTAATGAGTCATTGAAGTATGTCCATTTCGGTCCATTATCAATTAGGGTAGTACCTGTTTCTGACCACTAGATGCCGCTGTTTTGACTGTCCACTAGAATATAATTGGTACTGAGAAAAGGAGGACATGCTAGAATGTATCAATAAACGGGTTAATTGGCTTCAGATAAGGTTCATTACTACTCAGTGAAAGAGATTGGCTCAGGCTTTTCATCCTCATAGCTGAATCCTACCCAGTGAACATGGCAAATTTGGATGCCATCAATTAGCATTTTAATCAAAGATGTAATGATATTACTATAAAATAAAGTTCCTGGGATGCTTATCTAACT
Organism: Synaphobranchus kaupii; assembly: GCA_029718625.1. NCBI lineage: Eukaryota > Metazoa > Chordata > Actinopteri > Anguilliformes > Synaphobranchidae > Synaphobranchus > Synaphobranchus kaupii. The sequence goes on from CM056387.1 coordinate 22,976,298, forward strand.
CACTTCTACGAAATCCTACCAGTATTATAAGGTTATGAGATGTATGGTGTTACAAATGGTAAAATCTGACTCATGAGTCCAGTCTGGCCAGAGTAAGAGTTGGTTTAACACTGAACATTTTACTGCGTACATTTAAAAGTGATCAACACCTTTTTACGATGTAGCTTGAAAGTTATAGTTTTGGGTTTGTTATTAAACACTGCTGCGAAGTTGCACAAACCTATTACAAGAACAACGTGAAAAAGCAATAATGTTGTGCTAGATGGATCACCTGTAATACAGCCCTTTTCACATAGCAGGAAGAGCACAAAAACACCCCTGAGCTCCTGTACTGTATATGGGAGTCTGGACAAGTGTAAGAATGGGTTTCTTTCCTGCAACAATGCTGACTTGGGCTGGTAGACTGTTGAGATTTAATCCAGGTAGACACTGGTAAAATATACAAACTAACTGTTGTATAAACATGGATATAAGTAATGTGATTATTCCAATATCCATGTTTAAGTGATTGTTTCCAATTGGTATATGCTCAACGGAAGCATTGTACTTGCTTGTTTTCATCCAGTATCATTGACTTCTGACTGACGTGCAGTTTCAAAAAGCCAAAAGAAATGGGACTAGGACGTCTACATTCACCAAAAAAATCTAAAAGATTGGGCAAGAATCCAGGCGTCTTAATTGGGTTTTGAATACACCGATCATTACCTTACACCGATAAAGACTATCAGATAAAGCTGTTTACATAACCATTTCAATAATCAGAGTATTGCACATAATCGAGGTAAGATCGAAGTATTAACGTGCAGGTAGTTTGGTTTTAGTTCTGTAGTCATAGTGACAGATCCTTTTATATATATTTTACTATATTCTCGGGCACTGTAATACTTTTCAAATATGTTTGCTGTTGTCTATAAATGCAAATGTGTTACCATGGCAATTCTTAATACCAACCTTTTGTGCTCATATTTCAGTTTCCATATATTCTTTTCCATCTTCATTCAATATTTATTTTGTGCTCTTCACTTCTTTTTACATTTACATTTTAGACATTTGGCAGACGCTGAGTTTTTAGTCAGTTGTTCAGCAACGTTGAACAATAAATGCATAAATACTGTATGAATACGGTCCTAATGGCTTTCTCCTAAACCAGTGGCACAGATGACTGCAATGTTGAATCCGTGCAACTCTGAATTTGGGATTTTCCCAATGAGGGTGGATATTAATGTTTAATGTGAAAGCTATAGGAAAGGCTTGTTATCATGTTTTAGCTGTCATTTGGCCACCCAGACATTAGTGCATTAGGTAACGGGGAGTTAACACACTGATAATTTAAAATTCTGTTTAAAACATAGGCTACACATTTATTTTTTGGAAACTATGTACCATATGCGTATGGCTTTATTTACGTAGGCTAATGACACCCCTTACAATGCTCATGTTAGACCACTGCCTAAAATAATATTTCCTCATTATTATTATTATTGGTGTAACAAAATCGCATAAGACCGAAACCTGCCAATAAAAATTGGGTCATGCAGTGATTTTCTTTGATTTATTTTTTTTAACGCAGATTTTCGTTAAAGAAATGTACAAATAATACATAATAAGATACATAATTAAGGCACATTACAAAATAAGAGGGGCCAGACGTAAGTATGCATTAGACCCCATGGATAACAAGATGCAACAACACCATTCTTACAGCCTTAGCATTTTTAGAAAACTAAATTGCATCCAAATATCTTTTGAGTTCATCTTTAAATACCGTAAAGACAGATTTATAGTTACTGAATTTACACTTATGTATAGGAAATTTGGCCAAATAAGATGGATCGTATAATACTTATTTTTATACTCCTAGAGCCTAGTCCCAGAACCCAAGAATATATTCTTAAAGGAAAAGTCATCAAAAAATGGAACTTTAATAGTCAAGAATGTCAGTCAAAACTTTGCAGTGTGAATACAAAACCAAAACAGACAACAGTTTCAGAATTCACCTCACAACAGCTCAATAGCCTCATTTAAAAATTTTGTAAAAAAATTCATAAAATAAAATAGAATTAGCCTATAGGTAAATTTGTGTGGGGAGAAGTTTAAACATGATAGACCAAGACAATGACATTTGCCTGTGAGATGGGGATTTTTAAAATATTACAATCTAAAAAACTTTAAGCCACCTAGCCTATCTTGGAAAATATAAGGAATGGCATTCAGCCCATTTATTTTAAAAGTGTTGTTCAATGTTGTGAAACCAAGGAAGTTTAGACTAAGCCTCCTCGTCATTTGTGGGGCCAGGCAGGTGGAGCCCGCTGCCTGAACAAAAAACGTTGGCAATCGTACCCCCTTCCCCCAGCCGCGTTAACCACGCCTTTGCTGGTGGACCTGGGCTACGGACATGTAACTTCACACTCTTTTACTGGTAACGTCCGATTTCGTTATGAACCGGTAAGCTAAACGTAACACGAGTAACGGGAAAATCAAAGAGAACATGGCGAAAGTCAACACTGGCACCTCCAGCCGTAAAGCCATGATCATTGCTGGTCGATTTCTGTCTAAACCTTCAGCGCTGATCCAGAATAGCAGTCGACGGATGTTCCCAGAGTTACAGCGGCACATGGGTTCCCGCGGCGACGCCGGTCATCGGAGCAAAATGGCCCAGCCGGACGCACACGGCTGTCTAACCGCAGCCGACCGTCATGCACAGTCAAACCGCACACTCATTTACCGGGACGTGAAGGCATTTCTCAATGAGATCGGCGGCGACCCGCGGGAGGCTCGCTACTGGCTAACGCAGTTCCAGAAGGCAAATGTATCGCAGTCTCCTGCTTTTGCGGTTATTGAGGTAAGTTAACCAGTCCGACTTCGCACAGAAGTGAACAGCATTTAGTTAGCGTGCTTGCTCGTTCATTAACTGTATTTAAAGACATTAAACGTTATAGTCGTGTACGTCATATTTTGTCGTATTTATTGATAGTTTAACACAGTTAATTACCGAGTTAACGTATGGCTTTCCCACATAGTTCGGTGCAAAACCTCTCTGGCTAAACATGATGAAACTAGCGTTAGCTAAAACCTGGCTAAAACCAAGCTTCACGACCAGATAGCTACACTAAAATGGTGATGACAGTCTAGCTATTGAAGATAGGTAACTTACCATCGCCACTGAGTGATTTGCAAATACAGATTGTGGTTGTATTGATAATTTGTCTGATGTACAGTAACTATAGATAGTAGATACAGCCCAATTAAAACTCAAATTAGGCTATACAGTTGCTATGCATGCGAGACGTGGCAAAGTGATCTGTCAGCATGTTTGGTTATTTCTGATTAAATGATAGGCTATTATAAGGCACATATTGCCATGTAACAAACTAATTGAACTGAATGAATATAAATAATTGAACAAGACACCTATGTTAAACTGTGTGGAAATTTTGTACAATGTTATTTGTTTAACAGTTAAATGGTTTTGCATTCGAGAAGGTTTATATGGGGCCTCAAACCTAAGTCATCTTTTATGTTTACGTTGAGAGCGGAATTCTTGGGGCCATATTTGTAAAATCTCAGAAGTGCTGATCTAGGATCAGTTTTCCTTGGTTCACAGCCTAACCCCGTCCATTATGAGTTAAATGGCACAACTGATCCCAGATCAGCCCCCGTGCTCTAAACTGCTTTAGGAATAATATGAGCCCTGGGGGGTATTTCACAAAGCAGGATTACAGAGTTAGCTGGATAACTGCACTCAGTAAAACCTGGAATTGACTGATCTTTTTACTTCAGTCCATTATCTATTAGGGTAGTACCTATTTCTGGCCACTAGATGCCTCTGTTTTGACTTCCACTAGAATATAATTGGTACTGAGAAAAGGAGGACATGCTAGAATGTATCAATAAACTGGTTAATTGGCTTCAGATAAGGTTCATTACTACTCAGTGAAAGAGATTGGCTCAGGCTTTTCATCCTCATAGCTGAATCCTACCCAGTGAACATGGCAAATTTGGATGCCATCAATTAGCATTTTAATCAAAGATGTAATGATATTCCTATAAAATTATGTTCCTGGGATGCTTATCTAACTAGTTTCTACCTATTCCTATCAGTATTATAAGGTTCTGAGATGTATGGTGTTACAAATGATAAAATCTGACTCATGAGTCCACTCTGGCCAGAGTAAGAGTTGGTTTAACACTGAACATTTTACTGTGTACATTTAAAAGTGATCAACACACCTTTTTACGATGTAGCTTGAAAGTTATAGTTTTGGGTTTGTTATTAAACACTGCTGCGAAGTTGCACAGACCTATTACAAGAACAACGTGAAAAAGCAATAATGTTGTGCTAGATGGATCACCTGCAGTGGCATAACTATATGTTCAGCTCAGCGGGGTCAAATTAGGACAACAGGGGGCCCTAATATATGGCGCTAAAAAATGTATATGACCCCATGTCGGCGAGCGAGATACATATGCTGAATTCAAGTGCTGTCGAAATTATCGGAAATACGAGTCAGTTTCCGACGTGGAAGTTGCACTTGAGTAATGGCATTCCATTTAGAAATGGGGTTTCTCAAAAATGGTTTCAGCCAATTTATTTTAAAAGTGTTATTCAATGTTGTGAAACCAAGGAAGTTTAGACTAAACCTCCATCGTCATTTGTGGGGCCAGACAGGTGGAGCCCGCTACCTGAACAAAAAACGTTGGCAATCGTACCCCCTTCCCCCAGCCGCGTTAACCACGCCTTTGCTGGTGGACCTAGGCTACTACATGTAACTTCACACTCTTTTACTGGTCACGTCCGATTTCGTTATGAACCGGTAAGCTAAATGTAACACGAGTAACGGGAAAATCAAAGAGAACATCGCGAAAGTCAACAATGGCACCTCCAGCCGTAAAGCCATGATCATTGCTGGTCGATTTCTGCCTAAACCTTCAGCGCTGATCCATAATAGCAGACGACGGATGCTCCCAGAGTTACAGCGGCACATGGGCTCCCGCGGCGACGCCGGTCATCCGACCGTCATGCACAGTCAAAACCGCACACTCATTTACCGGGACGTGAAGGCATTTCTCAATGAGATCGGCGGCGACCCGCGGGAGGCTCGCTACTGGCTAACGCAGTTCCAGAAGCCAAATATATCGCAGTCTCCTGCTTTTGCGGTTGTTGAGGTAAGTTAATCAGTCCGACTTTGCACAGAAGTGAACAGCATTTAGTTAGCGTTCTTGCTCGTTCGTTAACTTTATTTAAAGACAGTAACCGTTATAGTCGTGTACGTCATATTTTGTCGTATTTGTGGATAGATTAGCACAGTTAATTACCGAGTTACGTTATGGCTTTTCCACATAGTTTGGTGCAAAAGCTCTCTGGCTAACCATGATGGAACTAACGTTAGTTAGTGGTCGTGAACGTTGCTTCACGACCAGATACACTAAAATGGCGATGACAGTCTAGCTATTGAAGATGGGTAACTTACCATCGCCACTGTGAGTGACTTGCAAATACAGATTGTAGTTGTATTGATAATTTGTCTGATGTACAGTCTATAGATAGTAGATACAGCCCCAAAAAAGAGACTGCTTTTACTTCAGTCCATGTTCCAGATTTGGGAGGGCTACGGGTTTTTACTCAGTGCTGTTATCCATCTAACTTAGTAATCCTTCTTTGTGAAATACCCCCCAGGTCTGAAATGTTTGTGCTTGGGTCCACAGAGGATTATTGCTGAAAGCAAAAGAAGAAAATGTGATTGGTATCGAATCGAAAATGTTTAGTGATGGATTTGGTGATCGAAACTGTTTAACAGATTGTATTCTCCTTTATTAATTCCTAGGTTGATCAGTCCATATTCAAGAGCCGGGAGATGGTGCAACGCCTGGGTTTTGGGCTCTCTTTTCTGCAGCGGATGGACATGAAGCCTGTGGTAGTGATGGGGCTGACGCAGTCAGAGGAGGATGAGATCCACGACTCCAGGTCCAGCGTAGTCCAGTGCTGCCAGGCGCTCACCGAGGTTCTGCAGAACAACTCGGCGAGCGTCATGCCTTTCTTCAGCGCCGAGGTCCTTCTCCTCGTCCAGGACCCGCCCGCGGCCTCCAGGTGAGGCTCACCTGAACGACTTTTACCGCTTAAAAATGATGTCAGATGAGCTGCAGGACGGTGTGTATGTAAAATGTAACGTCGGGGAGTGGTCATTTGTTATATGTCATAGTCTTAACCACCTTAAAATGAGAGGGGAAAAAATGGAAGCAAAAGGAGCGAAAAATGTCAGGGAAAGCTTTACAAGCAACGGTTTCATTTTGCAGTGTGAGGCCTACTAGGTGTTTACAGGGAGGTTTGAAAATCAAAATGAAATGTATTTAATTAATGAATTGATTTAATTTAACGTAACGTTTGTTTGTGTGTCGGCTGTGAAATGTCCGGCTCATGACCACACGACGTGTCCCACAGAGGGGATGGAATTTCCTTGCAAAGCAAACCAGCCAGTTATCCCTGTTCATTAAGAGCGTAGCTAGAAATAGAGGTGAAACTGCCGTGGGCATGAGTGGCCTGACCGCCTTGTTTTTCTAGTCCCGACAGCAGTAGACCCTCCTTCTCGTTGGACAGCAGTAGACCCTCCATCTCGGTGGACAGCAGTGGACCCTCCATCTCGATGGATGACAGTAGACCCTCCATCTCAGTAGACAGCAGTAGACCCTCCATTTCAGTAGACACCGGTAGACCCTCCATCTCGCTCGACGGCAGTAGACCCTCCATCTCGGTGGACACCGGCCTGCTGCAGTGGAGCCTGGACTGTGGGGCCATTCCCCTGGTCTGCCCCGTGGGCCGCAGCACGACTGGACGCTCGGTGGTGCTGGACTCGGTTGACGTCACCGCCGCCATCGCCAAGGTCCTGCAGCCCCTCAAAGTGATGTTCCTCAACAGCTGGGGGGGCCTACGGAACCAGAGCCAGAAGGTGGGTTTCTCTCCGACTTCTCTCTCGTCCTGAGGCGGGTCTTTCTATAAGAAAGAAGCATTAGGCCTGCATCATTTGTACTGGACTCGCTATGAGCACGCGGATGGTGCTCTTACAGGCTACGCCACCGAGACACCCCAACATTTGTACTTAACTTAAGGGTAAATGTCGAGTTCAGTGGTCACTAAAGTGAACAGGCCGAGGTGTGTTCATAAATGCAACACCTGACTATCAGTCACAGTAGAGTCGAATGTTGACTGAATCCTGACCTGTGTGATCTGTAATCTGCTGTCCTGTGCACTCTGAACCTGTCGCTTGTAAAGCATTCAAAAAGTAAAGCAAATGCAGACACTCGGCTTACACCTGCGTGTGCATGACACATGTAACCTTCGTCTTCATAAGACCGCAATCATGTCATTTTTGAACGGTTTCAAATAAGATGTGTACCAAGTGGTGTTGACCATAAGAATATGAATTTAAAGAATGAAAGTTTATAAAACTGTATTAATTCTTTCATTCATCCCAGCAGGTGCTGGAGCAGGTGTCCCTGCCCTCCGACATGTCCATGTTGTCAGGGGCGACGTGGCTGAGTGCCGCCGAGCGACAGCGGGTTGCCGCGATCGACGGGCTCCTCAACCAGCTGCCCTGCGTGTCCTCAGCTGTCATCACCTCCGCCAACACGCTGCTGACTGAACTCTTCAGCCACAAGGGTGAGTGAGAGGCCGCCAATACCGCTGTGAGCTCCACGCCACCCGCCAATACCGCTGTGAGCTCCACGCCGCCCGCCAATACCGCTGTGAGCTCCACGTCGCCCGCCAATACCGCTGTGAGCTCCACGCCACCCGCCAATACCGCTGTGAGCTCCACGCCGCCCGCCAATACCGCTGTGAGCTCCACGCCGCCCGCCAATACCGCTGAGAGCTCCACGCCGCCCGCCAATACCGCTGTGAGCTCCACGCCGCCCGCCAATACCGCTGTGAGCTCCACGCCGCCCGTCAATACCGCTGTTAGCTCCACGCCGCCCGCCAATACCGCTGTGAGCTCAACGCCACCCGACAATACCGCTGTGAGCTCCACGCCGCCCGCCAATACCGCTGTGAGCTCCACGCCGCCCGCCAATACCGCTGTGAGCTCCACGCCGCCCGCCAATACCGCTGTGAGCTCCACGCCGCCCGCCAATACCGCTGTGAGCTCCACGCCGCCCGCCAATACCGCTGTGAGCTCCACGCCGCCGGCCAATACCGCTGTGAGCTCCACGCCGCCCGCCAATACCGCTGAGAGCTCCACGCCGCCCGCCAATACCGCTGTGAGCTCCACGCCGCCCGCCAATACCGCTGTGAGCTCCACGCCGCCCGCCAATACCGCTGTGAGCTCCACGCCGCCCGCCAATACCGCTGTGAGCTCCACGCCGCCCGCCAATACCGCTGTGAGCTCCACGCCGCCCGCCAATACCGCTGTGAGCTCCACGCCGCCCGCCAATACCGCTGTGAGCTCCACGCCGCCCGCCAATACCGCTGTGAGCTCCACGCCGCCCGCCAATACCGCTGTGAGCTCCACGCCGCCCGCCAATACCGCTGTGAGCTCCACGCCGCCCGCCAATACCGCTGTGAGCTCAACGCCGCCCGCCAATACCGCTGTGAGCTCCACACCGCCCGCCAATACCGCTGTGAGCTCCACACCGCCGGCCAATACCGCTGTGAGCTCCACGCCGCCCGCCAATACCGCTCTGAGCTCCACACCGCCGGCCAATACCGCTGTGAGCTTCACAGCACTCGCACTGCCAGTTGAGACCAAAAAAAAGGGGGGGGGGGGTAGTTTTGGGGGGAAACTTACTTTGGAATAAAGCTTATCTTTTGATATAAATGAGTTCAATAGAATAGCCTTTATTTTCCCTTAGAAAGTATATTATATTGAGTGCACAGATCCATGGCGTTACAAACAAAACACATTCTAACACCTGTAAACAATCGACAGCAAAATAAACTACACACACTGCAGTCGAATCGTTTAATGGAGATTGTAAGGATAATCACCGTAGCGACTGTTTGGGTTTTCCATTCTGAACGATTATGAAGTTACCTCATATTCCGTGTCACATGGGGCTACGGGAGCTCTACCCATATCCGCACCAGATATGTGTATTATGCGTAAGCTAATACAGCAGCATATGTGGCTGGGTATTTTGAGAAAATAGCGGGAGGTCAGATTTTAAAAATAGACATCCAGGTTAGAAAAGATGCATTCATGGACCTCACAACGTCGGTCTTGGCTCACCTACTCAAGTATGTACACACTTATTTGCTGAGGAGGTCAGTGTGTATTACAGTTTGTGTGCCTAGACTGTGAGTGATGTGCACTGCATACTGGATTGGGCTGCTCTAATATTTCCCCTTGTTCATCGCTTGCATATTACATCATTTTGATTGGTTCCAGTTTAGGTATTGCTGCTGCAAGAGTGATAATTTATTATGTTGGACACACCCGTTCTGCCAAAGAAGCACCATCACGTGACCACGAATGGGCGATAACGAAATGTAAAATGGCGGTTTGACATTCACGGTTTGATGTTTGTTTCTGTGTTTTTTCCGTAGGATCGGGGACCCTGTTTAAAAATGGAGACCCCATTCACAGGCACGTATTTTATTTTTCTACACCGGCATGCTTCCTCTTTGCCCTGAGAATCTGAAGATTTTATTTGAAGCGAAGCATGGTGTTCAGCTTGGTTTTGAAGTTCTCATAGGGGTCGTGTGTGTATCTCCTCATACTGTTGTCCCCATAGTGAGATTTATGGGACCTATCTGCACACCTGAGCTAATTTGTCCTACCTTCCCTCAGATACACCAGCCTTGACGATATTGACTTTGATCGCCTCATTGCCCTGATCAACAAGTCATTCGAGAAGAACCTGAACGAAGATTATATCACCTCCCTGAAGGACAGGCTGCATTCCATCTACCTCTCTGAAGAGTGAGTAGGCCTCACCTATTCCCTGTACTACCAGCCCACCCTCGGTGACAAGCTATTTGAAGAGTGTTCTTCCAAAACTCACTCAGTCCAGTTTTGATAAACCATATTTTTGGGTATTATGGGTATGATATACGGTTAGATATTTCCATCTTTACTTTTACAACTATTATTCTTAGGGATTTAAGTATTAAAACGTGATTTTTTTTTTTAATGCAAAAAAACTTGACCAATTTAAAAAAAAAAAAACTAAAATGCTGATTTTCTCTCAAAAGTGGTTAAAGTGGACTGAGTGAGTTTTGGAAAAACACGTTTTCACATTTTGAGACACACTGCTTTCCCCTCCTTTCCCACTGTTATGGATGATCTCTGTATGTCAGGGGTGTCAAGATCCGGTCCTGGAGGGCCGCAGTGTCTGCTGGTTTTTGGTGCGTTTAAGCACAAGTGATTAATTTAAGTCACTAATTGGCTAAGAAGTCCACACACCTTGTTCTCAATGCTTTAACTGGGTGCTGATTGAAAGGAAACCACAAATACCTGTAGACACTGCGGCCCTCCAGGACTGGAGTTTGACACCCCTGCTGTATGTGTTTGGAGTTTGTATGTGTTATGGATGATCTCTGTATGTGTTTGGAGTTTGTATGTGTTATGGATGATCTCTGTATGTGTTTGGAGTTTGTATGTGTTATGGATGATCTCTGTATGTGTTTGGAGTTTGTATGTGTTATGGATGATCTCTGTATGTGTTTGGAGTTTGTATGTGTTATGGATGATCTCTGTATGTGTTTGGAGTTTGTATGTGTTATGGATGATCTCTGTATGTGTTTGGAGTTTGTATGTGTTATGGATGATCTCTGTATGTGTTTGGAGTTTGTATGTGTTATGGATGATCTCTATGTGTTTGGAGTTTGTATGTGTTATGGATGATCTCTGTATGTGTTTGGAGTTTGTATGTGTTATGGATGATCTCTGTATGTGTTTGGAGTTTGTATGTGTTTTGGAATCTCTGTATGTGTTTGGAGTTTGTATGTGTTATGGATGATCTCTGTATGTGTTTGGAGTTTGTATGTGTTATGGATGATCTCTATGTGTTTGGAGTTTGTATGTGTTATGGATGATCTCTGTATGTGTTTGGAGTTTGTATGTGTTATGGATGATCTCTATGTGTTTGGAGTTTGTATGTGTTATGGATGATCTCTATGTGTTTGGAGTTTGTATGTGTTATGGATGATCTCTATGTGTTTGGAGTTTGTATGTGTTATGGATGATCTCTGTATGTGTTTGGAGTTTGTATGTGTTATGGATGATCTCTATGTGTTTGGAGTTTGTATGTGTTATGGATGATCTCTATGTGTTTGGAGTTTGTATGTGTTATGGATGATCTCTGTATGTGTTTGGAGTTTGTATGTGTTATGGATGATCTCTGTATGTGTTTGGAGTTTGTATGTGTTATGGATGATCTCTATGTGTTTGGAGTTTGTATGTGTTATGGATGATCTCTATGTGTTTGGAGTTTGTATGTGTTATGGATGATCTCTGTATGTGTTTGGAGTTTGTATGTGTTATGGATGATCTCTGTATGTGTTTGGAGTTTGTATGTGTTATGGATGATCTCTATGTGTTTGGAGTTTGTATGTGTTATGGATGATCTCTATGTGTTTGGAGTTTGTATGTGTTATGGATGATCTCTGTATGTGTTTGGAGTTTGTATGTGTTATGGATGATCTCTGTATGTGTTTGGAGTTTGTATGTGTTATGGATGATCTCTGTATGTGTTTGGAGTTTGTATGTGTTATGGATGATCTCTGTATGTGTAAATTACAGGCATTTATACAGCTGAATATACAACATAGTGAAGCCATTCTGCTTAAGTACCTTGCTCATTCCCAGTTGTCCTACCTGGGAATCAAACCTGCAACCTTTTAGGTTACAAGCCCAGTTCCCTAACCCCTGCACTACACTGCTGCCTACTCACTTTCCGTACTCCTTTCTACAGTGACTCTTATGATCTACACTAACTGGTGATGTGGAAATGAGAATTTCCCTGTTTAACTACAGTTCCCTGCATGCACCAGTCAGGATGACTTGAATTATCTGATTTGCCAACCCATTATGAATATTTATGAGAGGGCTTGGTTGAAGACTAATTGTCGGTAGCTAGTAATTGGTCCCGTTATCAATTGGTAGCACCTAGTTATGGAAATACATGGGCGAAGAGGAACCACGTAAGTCAGATTATGTATCCGGTTAAAATATAGAATTTCTGCAGCAATGCTTGACCTTCCTTGGACAGGTACAGCGCAGCGGCCATTATCACCACGGAGCAGGTGGGCAGCGGAACCTTGTACCTGGACAAGTTTGTGGTGAGCAGCAGCAAGCAGGGTCAAGGGTCGAGCCAGATCCTGTGGGAGTGCATCAGACAGGACCTGGGCAAGCTCTTCTGGAGGTCCCGTTCCACCAATCACATCAATCCCTGGTGAGGGCGTCACAATCCCAGCTTCACGTAGCTCAATTTAGACTATGCGTTGCGCTAATTCGCGCTAACACCTCTGTTTAAAAAAAAAAAAAAAAAATTAAAATGAATGAAAAAAATATATAAATGACAAGAATAAAAATAATTTATTTTTTATTTTTATCCATTTGATGGGGCATATGCTGTGACTAACATCTCTGTCTCTAGCTCTAATTTCTTTTTCTGCATCATTCTTTTTCCCCGTCTCCCTTCTCCTCCTTTCTTTCTGTGTCCCTCTCTTTCACTCTATCCCTATCTCTCTTTATTTTTATCATTTGTTCACATTTAGTTTTATTATTACTAAAGGTCATCCTCTCTCTTTCTCTCTCTCTCTCAGGTACTTTAAGCACTGTGATGGCAGCTTTGTTAACGGCAGGTGGATCGTATTCTGGTTTGGGCTGTCCGACATCCGGGAGTCTTATGAACTGGTTGAGTACGCCAAGCGCGTCCCTGACTCCTTTAAGGGGACACCATTGGAGGAACCCCCCAAATCCCCTCCCGCAGGGTCCTGAGCCTCTGTCCCGCACCCCGCCACTCCAAAACATAGCTCTTTTTTTTTTTTATTGTTGTGGGGGAAATTTGTTAGTTGTGGGCTGAACTTGGGAACTTTTGCAGTTTGGGTTTGAAGGAACTTCCATTTTCATTTGGAGACGGCACATGCAGTGTGTGGCGTATGAGAGCCGTAAGAATGCAGTGCTGTTCGTTTGCATTCTAAATAGGCTGGCAGCAGCTGTAGAGTTTACATTAATAGGAATTCAACGTTACGGGAACCTCTGAAATCTCCTTGCAGGTGCTTCAGAAGAAAACCAAATATCACATAGAAAAAATAGCCCCACACATTTAGTGGAGGACCAGCACCATAAGCTAAGCACTCTGTGGCAAATTATGGCGATTTTCAGGAGCACAATGTATGCAAGTTCATATATTAATGATAATAACAGGAAATGGATGATGAGATCACACCTATATTGGAACATATAATGGATGATGTAGGGAGTATAAATGATAATGGCCTAATGACAATGGGTGCATCACCAGGAATGTGTGAAGGCAAGGCTTTGGCCTGTGTTTGGCTTGTCCATCCTGTGAATTTTACACTCTTACCTCTAGACTTTTTTATTCAGTACTGTAGCCAGAGCTGCCTTAAGTGTGTAACACCAATAGCAGGTGGATTTGTATCTTTGAGGCTTTTGCCGTTGGACTCGCTGAAGTCCGTCTGGCGCTACGTGGAATCTGTTCAAGGAAAAGAGCTTGAAACCCACATTTTTTCACTGCCTTGTAGTTTTAAACCTCTTCATCTTGTGTAATGCATTCTTACAAGGTAGCCTGTTGTCCTCAAACATTTAAAAAAAATCTCACCTTAAAGGCAGTACCAAATGGATGTTTTTATTGAATAAGCTAGCTAACAAGTGCAATGCTAATAACTTAAGCTAACTCAGTACCTAAGTATCTGAACTTTCACATTCATTGTGTAATTTTCTATTCTAGGAGCCACTTTGGCAGGTAACCAACAACCAACCATTTCATGCCCTGTTCACATTCCTTTCCGAAAACCTGCATTGTAAGTTTTTGAAGGCTAAGATTTTGAGACCCAACTTGCAGGGCCATCTGTCTTTTTTCTTTTTTTAAAAGCACCATTACTCCAGTACGTGGGTCTTCAACAAGACACGTCCCGTTTGTTGAGTTTATAATGGGCCACTTAACCCAAGAAAAACCCTTTCAACAAAGTGCCATGAAACTTGTTTCCAGTTTTTAAATTGACAAAGGTTTGTATTACTATTTTATACATTAAGGAATTAACTGGTGAGCTGTTATAGAGGTATTAATGTAGTAGAGGTAATGTTTGAACCCATGCTAAATTGCATGAGCCGATTACAGTGGCATTACTGCAAGTATTTTGCACACCACTGGCTTGGAATGGAGAATATAGAATATACTGCATGACGCAGGCGTAATCTCTTAAATTCACCACAGTCCTTTTCAGACTAAGGAGCCTTGCCTGAGCCAGAAAGTAGTTCATTGGCAGTTTTTTTTCCCTCACTGCAGGTGGACTGAAGTCTTCCACAGAATACTTTTGGATACTCTGTCCATTTCAGTTTCAAACTTCCGTTCATGTTAAAAAGTTTATACTGCACATTTTCCTGGACTCCGATGAGCTTAAGAACTCCGTTACCTCGGGTACTTTTAAATATTGACGTAAGGAGGTGCTATTAAAACGAAAAGCTAGTGACTTTGTTTACAGCTGCCACAGTGCCTTAATCGGGCAGTAAAGAAGGGCCACCGCGTGTGTGCGCGTCTCAGGGTCAGTTATGTCCTTAACCGACTGCGACCAGGAGTCAGCAGTGGCGGGGGAATCGATTGGCCTTAGGCGGGTTTAAATTAGCCAGAGTTATGCTATGCTATGGATTACCATTGCATTGGTTCCTCCCAAGAGCTACCAAGTTGTCGTCGTGGAGAAAATGGTAGCTCTCCTGTAGAACGTTGTAACCTGCAGTGCTGACAGTCTGGAGGTAGTACAGTGGCCACTGAAGAGGTGCAATTAGTCGTTAGAATTTGGGGAGAAAAGCAAGTTGAGTCGAGTGAAATGAGTGAGTCGAGCGGAGTGAGTGAGTGGAGTGAGTCGAGCGGAGTGAGTGAGTGATTCGAGCAGAGTGAGTGAGTGATTCGAGCGGAGTGAGTGAGTGAGTCGAGCGGAGTGAGTGAGTGAGTGAGTCGAGCGGAGTGAGTGAGTTGAGTGAGAGGTCTGAACGGATCGCTTTTAACATATCTGAACTGAACTAGCAGAACACTTGAATTACAGCATGCGGGCTGTATTATTGTATTATCTGTATTTGTTTCCCTGTACTGGGCAGGAGTGTAATTATATCATTCATTGATACTTAGAGGGTTGATAAGGCTTTCATTTCTTTACTAATGGATTATTAGATTGTGGTGATGTAAGTTTCCTGTACAAGCTGAGTGCATGCTGCTGTTGTAATTTCACATATTAAAGTGACTTTTCTCACTTTTCCACATAATATACACTGGTAGTATGCATTATTCTGTGTATCTACACAATATTGTGTGTATAAAAACTGTCGGTTAAAGGGAAATGGCTACTGTGAGATTATCAAAGTTTATTTAAACTCAACTGATTGTCTCTTACAGTGTGTCTCTACAAATCGATTAAAAAAATACTATTTATTTTCAGTTGTACTAATACTGATGGGTTGTTTCACAAACGGTTCTTTAATTTGAAATGTTTCAACCAATATCAGACATTTGGTGGTGTGGATTGCAGTTCTATATTTAATATCGCCCGTTTGGTTTTCTGTACCACTTCTGGAAATATTTAATATGTTTATCAAATACATTTTTATGCTTAATAAACAGAGCTATTATCGACCATATCTGTCTGTCCTTTGCATTTTTGGCCATGATTGGGGTGGGGGGGTGGGGGTGCTGACCATGGATTGAGCAGCTACTGTAGCAACCACTAGGTGGCAAAGAGTAATTTAATGCCTGGTTTTTCAACAGGGGTCTGTGGATGACTATGATGACGTCGTAGTCATTATCTTTGGGTTGATCGGCGAGCGTGGCGCTCCTTTGACCTTTGACCTGGTCGTTCCCCCGTCGCGATCCCTGACAAAGGCCGCTTCCGCTCTCTCGGCTCACGGCATCCTCGCGGTGCAGGCACGGCCCCTTGAAGAGCTCAGCGGCTAATCGCTGACCCGCGACTGTGTCGGGGAGCGCGTGACGCTAGCCTCAGACAGAGACGGCGTGGCGTTGCCTGGCTCTTTGATGGCGCTGAGCGTGATTACCTGGCGGTAAGCAGGCAGTGACCAGAGGCTCAGTTCTTAATCCCAGAGATGAGGACGGCGGCCAAGGACCTGGAATGAGATTAATAGATGACATAATCGACGGAAGGAGAGTCTTTTGCACAAGCGTGCCAGTCAGATGCCGTGCTTAATTATAAAGGTGTCCTAGTGTTGCCTGTACAACCCTCCTCCTCTGCTCTCTCTCCCTCCTCCTCTGCTCTCTCTCTCTAGGTTTTAATGTGATTAGATTGTGACTTTTGTCCGGCTAATTACCTTGATTGCTTAATCTTATCAGGGGAACATCCGCTTCCCTGCTCTCCTTCCCTTGCCCCGCCCCGCCCCGCCCCGCTGCCATCTGGAGGGGTACGTCAAGAGCCGGGGGGCCCGAGGGAGACTGCTCAGAACCAGGAACCCTCCGAAAGAAGAGGCTGACAGATCTTTCCATCCGACCGTCCATCTTGGACCCCACATCTCACAGGTAAGCGCCGGTTCTTCACATGGGACCCCCCCCAGTTAGCCTGATTCACTGACACGCTGAAAGGCTGGGCACTCCATGCTTATTACACATGGCTAGAGGATGTGGATGGATCCAGGCGGGTTTGAAACTGCCCATTTTGACTCCATGGGAAAGTAACACTTCAATGCTAAGCTAATGGAAGTTCTTAAGCCTAATTTATACTACGTCGCACGACCCTTTTGACAAGTGTCGAATGAATAAAATGACGTATTTCCAACTGAAAAAACTGTCGCTCAACACTTTTTCTCAGTGTCACGCACCTCTAGAATGTTATGTCGCAGACAACGTCATACTTTGATTGGACAGCCAGATGGAACGCCTAAATACATTGTCATGGATACGTTTTAAAAGTTCCGCAATTTCAATAATTTCACCGAGCGCTGCCAAGTAGCCTATTAGAAATGTAAACAAACGGTCAGAGGTTGTCGTCTCGTTACCATAGAGACAACCGAAACCTCATCGCAGACCTTCGCCCGAAGTATAAATGCCAAACGTCGCTCGACACTTGTGGAAAGGGGCATGTGACTGAGTATAAATCAGGCTTTAGCCCGCTGTTTATTTATTATTATCTGTTTAATGAGATCCCTTGTTTGAAGAACAGAGTCTGAATGAATGAGGGGTAGTTTTTTTTTTTTTTTTTTAACCAGGGGCCTGTATCACAAAGCAGGATAACCGAGTTAGCTGGATAACTACTGAGTAAAACCCGGAACAGCTCTTTTTACTTCAGTCCATGTTCCAGATTTGGGAGGGTTCCGGGTTTTACTCAGTGCAGTTATCCAGCTAACTCAGTAATCCTGCTTTGTGATAAAATGCTTCGCACGAGTTTCCATTTGACACCAGCGAAGATAAACCAAGGGATGCAGTGGACTCCTTTTAAGAGATGGTGAGGATTGTGGCTTTTGGAGCTACGTAAGTCTGAAGAGGCAGATGGTCACCGTTTGGTCTGGGATAGCCAGTTGGTCCAGTTAAAAGTGGGGGCCTGGGGGTCAGTCTAAAATAGTTTGAATATTTTCTGTAATCTGCAGATAATCTCAGTGGAGGGAACAGGCAGTGAGTGCTGGCTTTTTCAACAGGGCACTGTGGTTGTACGGTTCAGAATTCATATATTCATAAGGAGCGGTGATGATAGTGGTTATAGATTCAGGAAACAGAATATTTAGGAGCAAGACTTAAAATGGATGGTGCTGGCTGGCCTGCTAAGTGCCAGGAGTAAGTGGTTTAGAAAATGGATGGTTGGATGTATTTGTTGAAGTAACCAAATTCCTCTGCTATTCTATGCAGCCAGATGCAGTGTAGTGTAGCTTTAGTGCAGAGCCACTTTGCATGACTTTTATGGAGTTGTTACGATAATAAAGTACTGCATTAATAATCGATGGAGCCAGACGTAGGTGGTTTCGGCTTTCAAAACCAGACTTAAAACACATTTCTTTCAGTGTGCCTATTTAAAACAATGATAAAGGTTATCGTTTTCCCCATGACTTTTATCTATTTATCTTTATTTAATGCACTTAAATAAATTTGCAATGTTTTGTAGTTAGATTTTTATTATTATTATAACTTTAAAAAAAAAAAAAATTATTGTTGCCTTTTATAAAGCACTTTGAGATCATCTTTGTATGATGAAAAGCCCTATATAAATAAAATGTATCATCATTAATATGGTCTGGGTTTGTTAAGGTCTTATACAGATTTGTGCTGTTTAATGTATTCCAAGGCTCAGCTTATTACCAGTAACGTTTGCCTGTGATGTATGTGGTGATCTGTCGGGCTAACAGCTTTCAGAGAAAACCTATCCAGCATTACCGGTCAACAATCGGAGGAAGTACCAAGGGACTTTCATGAGGATTAGCTGTCATGCAACATTGAAGCTGAGCCATGCGTTACCTTATTCTAGCCACAAGGGGTCCCCATAACGCAAAGTTGGCTCACTGTACGCCGTCTTCAATATTGGAGAAGCGAGGAATTTGTGATCACAATTTTTTTTTTTAAATTGGGAATCTTTAGAGTAGTTAATAAAGTGACACAATGAAGCATGAATATCAGGAATTAAAGAACACTACAGAGATGTTGCAGTGAAAAATGATACGTCATGCTTCACCTGCTGCTCCTAAAGTATCTCAAGTGATTAACAGGAGCATAGGTCTCAGAAATAAAGGTACATTTTTCCCAAATGTACCCTGAAAGTACAATAATGTTCTATTTGGGTACTGATGAATAGGTACAAATGAACGTATATATTACTGGCTAGGGGTACACTTTTACGTACCTATAGCAGAGTACCACCCCAGTGACGAGCATTTGTACCTTTTTTAGGTAACTTTCCGTGCCTTTTTTCCTGGGAGTGTGGCTGCTTTGTCCGATGCCGCCTTGAGACCGCTGCTAGGCAACCCCCAAATCCTTCCCTCTCTCCCGTTCCGCTCCGGGTGGCAGTGTAGTACAATGGTTAGACCACTGGGCTTGTAACCCAAAGGTTGTAGGTTTGATTCCCAGGTAGGACACTGCCGTTGTGCCCTTGAGCTAAAGGTACTTAACCTGAATCGCTTCAGTATATATCCAGTGTGTAAAATGAAGTCGCTCTGGATAAGAGCGTCTGCTAAATGCCTGTAGTGTAATATACTCCCTCTTCCCTCCTGCTTCAGAGCGAGATGGCACGGGACATGTCCGATAAGGAGATCCTGCAGATGGAGCTGGACCAGCTGAAGGTGGAGTTAAATACGGAGAGGGAACCGGTGAGTATTTGCCATGGCAACACTGTTTTTTTTTCCCGTTCAAATCGTCAGTGGGGCCCGTTGGCCGAATCTTTCTGAAAAACCGAGAAGGAAGAACATTTATGTCCTTTATAACTGCCATTATCTATGCTACTGACAGTGTTTTAAAAAGAAAAAACATATTACTAATATTGCAGACATACAGTACATAGAGCTTTCCAAAGTGATGCAGAGTACTGCATTCCTAACAGTCCAAAAATGACGAAGGTAAAAAAAAAAAAAAATCTTTATTTTTTATTTTAACTTGCTATCTCTGATCTATACCATTGAGTTGTGAAGTCTCCACTAATGTTTTATCTTGTGCTGTGCTAAAATCTTTAGAGTATTTAGGAGTAGCTAAGAGTATTTAGGGGTACTTGAATGAGGTCCTGACAAATTTGTGTCCAATTAAGAAGCAATATTGACTGGTCTAGGGAGTTCAGTACACATTAGCTCAGCTGCAACACGACAGAAAGCTGCTTATGTACACCAGGATTGGCTATACTTTTCTCTCCTGAGCCCCAATCTCTTGCTGTCCTGACACCACATGGCCAGTTGGATACTCTGTTAATCCTGATAAATGATCTAATTAAGTCCTTAAGTAATTTGCCTAATGAAAGAACCTGTAGACAAGGACATAGAGACTTAGGGAATTATTTTGGATAGCTGGTTCTGTGGAAGGAGTTCATACCCTTGTTGATCTGGACACTAACTGAGCTCGTTCAAGGTACTTTTTGTGTATTTTGCTGGGGGAGTATTCGATATTCACCATTAACAAGGTTCAGTACATGCTAGCTGACAGCCTCTTGGTGTTGTCCATGCTGAACTCACAATGTATGGAGCCAAGCAAGTGGCTCGGGTAACAATTAACCACAACATTAACGGTCAGTTTTGTATGAGCTCTGGGCTTTGGGGTTGGGTATGGCATTGAGGTTGACTTGAGCTCTTCATTCTAAAGAAGAGTTCTCTCTCCCCTTCTCTCTCTCTCTCTCTCTCCCCTTCTGTCTCTCTCTCCCTCCCTCTTTTCGTTCAGGTGTCCAAATCGGCCCAGGTGATTGTAGAATGGGTGGAGAGCCAGTCTGCTGAAGACCCCCTGGTCAAAGGTGTGACGGAGGAGAAGAACCCCTACAAGGAGAAGGGTGGCTGTGAAATAAGCTAGCCTGGGGGGAGGGGGGGCGGAGAGCCCTAAACTCTAAACCTCAGGACTGGTTCAGTTTCAGCCCCTTTCAAACTCTGCCGTAACGAGAGGTGAACGGCAGCATGATAGTTATGTGAGGTCATTAAATAATCTGTGAGTAATTAAATAATCCCACAAGGCTAGAGTTCTGTTTTATTACTCCCCACACACACACACACACACACACACACACACACACACACACACACACACACACACACACACACACACACACACACACACACACACACACACACACACACACACACACACACACACACACACACACACACACACACACACACACACACACACACACACACAAGATGGGAAGTGTCAGGACAGCTGGGGTGTGCTGGGTCTGGCTATGGACCTGCCCCCGGACAAGAAACAGTGCGGAAGACCACTTTATCAGAAACGGAGTTGACTGGTCCCTTGTTCCAATTCAAACTGCAGGACTTTTTAAGTCCAGATGTTTTTCAACTCATCTCATACCACAACCCCCCCGGCCCCCTTACATTGATCCCACCTTCCTCAGTGCCAATCATGTTTGATTGACAGCTCCGGAGCTTCTTCGTTGATTCTAGGTTTCTCCTGTACATAAAGCTATGAAATGCCTTGACAGCTCTCGTCTTTAAATATAACACTTTTCTTTTGCATTCCGAGTGAAGGTTTTTCCCTGTCCTCTTTTTAAAGCACGGTCCAAAAGTCTTTATGCTTTGTTTGCAGTTGGGGCTCTACCCAGCGACAAGGCTCCTGAAAGCATTCTCTTTTCTTTTTTATTGGGCGAGTGTCTTTAACTGGGACTTCACTGAAACGTATGATTGGTTGAGAGTTGATACTCTAAGAGTGTTGTTTTGTTCTGTTTTCTACATAAAATCATATGCGGTATTGGCTATGAGTAATTTGTTGGCAAAATCCTTTTGCCAGGAAATCCCACTGGGATTAAAGGTCTCATAAGAACTAGAAAAGCAGCAGAAATATAATTTAGATACAGACCCAGAATGACTCCTGGGGGGTATATTACAAAGCAGGATTACTGAGTTAGCTGGATAATTGCACTGAGTAAAACCCGGAACGGTTCTCAGTGCAGTTATCCAACGTGTGATTTTACGACATGTATATGCTGGCCATCTGATGCCTGAAATTTAACCAAGTCACAAGTTTTTTCCATCTATTCTCAAGAATTATACAATTATTACAAGAATTATAAAAAATAATTTTACAAATAATTAAATCATGGCAATGTATGGGTCACGTGGTTTAAGGATCTGAGAGGGTGGGTAGTTTCAACTTCCATTCAAATTTAATCTGAGATCAACGATAGAGAGTTTTGGATATGTTGTGTGGAGCTTTTCCGCTTAAAAAAACCAAAATCAACATAACCTTGTGAGACATGGTAGGGAGATTCCTCTCAAACTGTGTGTGGTTTTTAAGCCACCTTAGAGACTCCAGGCATCATGCCAACCTCCTACTAGCCTTTCAACAGCAAAAAACATGGATGGTATGAGAGCCAGTGCACAAATCTCACTTCTGGCACAACCACAAGATACACACGTCCCACAAGACGCTTGTTGTTGCATGAAATACACACTAGATGGCGCCAGAGGCCAAATTGTTAAGGAGGAAACAAAGCCAGTGACGGCCAATGTCTGTGTTCACTTTTCGCAAATCCAGTCCAATTTTTTTTTTTTAAGTGGAAACTTTAACGTGGAATCATTTTACTTGTGCTTTTTAAAAATGTATTGCGTCTCCCTTTAAAATGAAACAATATCTTGCGCTTTATTCTCGAATTGTGCTTCTTCTGTCAGACAACCCATACAGGAGATCTGGAATGCCGTTTTTAACTCGAGCCGTTACGGCGGTGTGCTCGCCAGACGAATCGTATCCCAGCTTGTTTGATGGAAGCGGCAGATGAGAAAACAGCGGTTCAGTCCACCGGGGCTGTTAAGATAAAGTTTGTAAAGGTTCTCTGTCCTGGAACTTATTTTCTCTTAAGGCGATTGTCAACTGATATATTATCCTACTGTTACCTACTCAGGTCCATACTGGGAAAAACATAAATGGGAAATATGAACAAATATAGGACTCAAACTGGGGAAAAATCATTTTTTTAAATAAATCTTTAATTTATCTTTTCTTATCCATCTCATGTCACTCAGCATGCACATAATAGGTAGTGACATCACTGAAAACAACCAATTCCTTGTGAAAACCCTTCCCTTTCCCATAGGATAATGCTAATGCTAATCTCTGGAGGAGCCGCTGCCTGTATCTCACTGAGCTGTTTTTATTGGCTCCAGCAATGCTAAAGGAGACCTCACAATGTGGGCGTTAAAAATCTGCTAATGTCCCAGACCTTTCGCAAAATTGAGGCTTTCAATGCCTCCGTTGTCTTGTCACACTGAAAGACCGATTCTGCCGGGTCAGCATATTGTTAGGCATCTTTATTATGAAGTGGCCTTGTGACATTAATCGTTGGTGAAGATTTTCAAGGGTCAGCGTGTGCGGCAGCAGCTAGTTTCTGACTCTGGGCAGCAGAGAATGCATGGTGGTGTCAATTAGGGTGAGAGACTGGTTCTGTACACGCAGAGCCGAGTCCGGTTCAGACATGCGCGTAGGATGGCGCTAGCGTTAGCGGTTGGTTTGCAGTGACGTGGTGTCTTTCATTATATGCCCAGAGATCCTCTTAACAAACCAACAGCGGGTCACAACCCCCAGTTTCGGAACCTACTGCATGTATTTCAGAACATTGTTGAATTCTCAGCATTTCTCTTCTTAAAACACATTGTGCAGAATTAGTTTTTATTTTCATTAGAGCAGCTTCACTTGACAGCGGCACTCTGTGACACAGCACTGCCAACTTTAGTATCAGTTATTAATTTGTTATTGATGGAAAATAATTACTGCTAAATGCCACTGCTGTCCTTTTTGCAGCCAGAGGAAGAAGCGGAGAAGTAGAGCTCCATGTCTGCTGGTGACTGCTTTGTAAACAATGCAAGGTTTCTCTGCTAAAAGTTTAGTTTCGCCTCTAAAAAGTGTCAGTCGTTGCTTCGCCTCAACCGAGAATCTGGGATAGATTACTGCCTCACATCCGCTCTGGTTCTGTCCGTTTGCGCTGATGTCATCTCGCAATATTAAGCGTCTCTGATGGCGGATAGCTGTAGGGCTGGCTGTGAAGTGATATTTTCAGTGTGTGCGTGTGCGTGTGCGTGTACATGCATGTGCCTCTGCGTATCTCTCACTCAAGCGGGGATGAGTTCAGTCGAGCTGGCCACACCCCCTTTGAGTTGAACACACCCCACAACAGTCCTGCAGCTCATAATCTATTGACCTTTGCTTACTGGCGGTTGAAGGTTGGATCAAAGCATGAACTCCATAGCTCCTCCTGCAGGCCTAAGTGAGAAGTGCAGCACTTCTGTTTGAAATGCACACATGGCAGAGGTTGGCGGACTCCTTGGATAGATTAGACTTCCTGGAGAACTCAAATCCAGTACAGATGAAAACGAATTTCAATACGTACAGAACATTCTGTGTGTCATTTTCTGCACTATTCTTTTGTTCAATACACGGTAAAATATCCAATTTAAAGTCAACTCCTATAGATTAAATCCTTACTCTGTACATTTGATCCCTCTTGGGCTCAAATCATTTTTTTTGTTTTTAGGGCTAGCATTAACTTTAGCACTTTTAAAACATATTTTTACAGTAAAGGAACAAAGGCCATGCACTATGACTATGGCAGATGCTTTGATAATATTTGTAGATTATGGTACATCATTCTTGCATGCACATAATGTTGAGCACAGGGCTCCCAAATAATAACATGGAAATTAGACTTTTTTTAGAAGCTTGTAAAGTTTTAATTTTAAAACAGTTCTGAAATCTAAACTCTGCTGAAGATGGGAAACAGAGCCAGAAGGTCCTGTGCAGTGATAAAAGGGTGATAAGAGAAACTGACTAAATGGAAATGTTAAATTATGAAGGTGATATATGATTAAGAGCTTTTCTTACTGTACTACCTGAATTAGTTTCTGTTTTTTTAAAGGAATTTCACTTGCATTCCCTGCTTTAGAGAATGTCTCAGCTGCAGCGGCGGCGCCGCCAGAGAATTGTGATTGGGGGAGCTACGGGGGCTGGATTGTTTATAACGGGTGCTAATTAATTTTGACGCAACAAACAATAACAAATAATATTACAGAAAAACGAGATTTAATGATCCCGGGCTAATAGGCTACATAATTGAAATGCACGTTAGCTACTAAATGTTTAGAGCATTATACAGCAACGGAAGCACAATTAATTCCGTGAATTTAGAATGAACAAATCAAATGCATACAAAAAGTTTACAACAAGCACGAACAAACAATCACAATACAAATCATAGTGACCGCAGAAAGTATCTGTGGATTTGCAAAATACTGTAGCTGTGAGAAACAACGACTGTAACACTGGCTAGAGTTGAATATGCTAACGCAGAGCCATCTTACGTTACTGTGAAAACAGGAATACACAACTCCTGCCAGCTTGTAGCTAGGCCGAGGCACACAGCACATGACAGAAGTAGCCTACTTTCAGCTCGCGACGCTAACTTACAATATTAATGCAGCTCGTTCAGACAGTGACAAGCTTCAGAAAGAAAACATTCACTCGCAAAACAAATCGTAGCTAATGTCACAGAAGACATTTCCTGTTTAGCTAACAGATTTAGCTACAGGCTGCATTGTGGAGTCGCTGGATATAACATCAAGCGTCTATCGCGTCGGGATAGCTGGCCTATGTTTTCTTTCTGTAGGCCTACTCTTACAAAACATAATCCACCCCCCTCCTCCCAAAACACCGAACTCACATACACATAGGCAAAATGCTGACGGTATGATCGACCTACGCAAACATTAATAAGTCATTTAAACCTGCATATCAACAAAGACTGGTGTAACGTTACTCACCAGTCACAGGAGAACATCCACCTGTTGTGATTTGCAGCGAAGCGGTCCATAATGAGCTAATTAGCTTTAGCACACTAGAACACACGAACTTATTGTATTTCACCGAATCGATTCGAGTAGGAACTGCTAGACTAGAAATTGCAAGACTAACGTTAACGTTATCACGCACATGCAATCACACTTGCAATGATACGAACCAACCAATCAATTCACACAACAAGCAGCAAAGGTCAGCGGTCATTATCACTTACGTAAATGAAAAATATGATTTCATAGTTTAGTTTTGTTACATATAAGTCAGTCCGATGTCTTCATATATATATATATATATATAATATTTTTTATTCCATAAATATTTTTCATCACAAAATTACAAGGGGTTTGGGGGGGGCTCAGCCTTTTTCAGGGGGAGCTTAAGACCCGGCTAGCCCCTCCCTCCCGCCGCGCTGCCACTGCTCAGGTGAGTGAATATGATTCAGGTACACAGTTAGAGAGCTTTAGACAATGTCTCAGGTGAGTGAATATGATTCAGGTATACAGTTAGAGAGCTTTAGACATTGTCTCAGGTGAGTGAATATGATTCAGGTATACAGTTAGAGAGCTTTAAACAGTGTCTCAGGTGAGTGAATATGATTCAGGTACACAGTTAGAGAGGCCCTCAGTTATTCTTCTTCAGGGTCACCTGAGGGAAGTTTTGAACCGCCTCCTAAAAATCTATCGACTCCAGACAAAACAAAATCGACTCCAGTTTCTCCATGTGCACTGCATTCTCACTTTTCAAAGTGAGTAGGGATTTTTGGTCTATATTGACTACATGCTACATGGGTCATGCTTACATTTTTGCTTTAGCATTTGTATTTAGTATTTTTCAGTATTTAGTATTTTGGCTTCTAGCATTTGTTTGCTTAGCTTTTGACGTTTCTTCCTCAGAAACGCATCCCTGGAATGATCTGTAATTAATTATAAAAAAAGAACAGATATATTAAAAATACTAAATGCTGGCCTGTGTTAGCAGTGTCCTACAGTGTGTGAAGAGTCATCAGCTATAGTCACTAAAAGGGCTGACTGCCCACACTTTGCAAAGTTTTGCTTGTCTTGTTTTCATTTGCTGGTTTCCCTGGCAACACATATGTGACCCCCCCCCCCCCCCCGAAGGCTGAACATTCATGTGTGTGGTTTTATTTTTTTAAATTTTTTTTCTGTATGACAAATAGTGGACTTGGGCAGAATTAGTCAGCTACAGACTTAGCGCAGTGTGGCGTTCTGTCTGAGGAAGCAGGCACTCATCTTCATTCAGTATGAGCACTGTCTCCTTGTGCCGTCATTTGTTTACATTAATGTCACTGGGAAGAATATCTGGAGCCAAACACAATTGGAAATGTATAAATAAATTATTAGCCACTGTGAATCTACGCATGGGTCCTAAAATGGTAATGGTAAGATGGTGTCACACTCTCATGGGATTTAGAAATTTGAAAAGTGTATTCCGAAGATGGGATCACAGAAATGTAATTGTAGTATTAGTGCACCAAACCAGACCTGGGTCAAATAATTATGTGAATTATGTGTATTATATGTTACTATAACTCAATTTGTTCTTGCCTGCAGATTCCAGATTATCTTTAGAGTATGGTGTGATTGATAGAATAATTTTGTTCTGCATATAGAAACATGGTTTTTTTTAATTGACATTGAAAAATTAATTGACAAATTATTAGAATTTTAGAGGATTGAAAGTAGTGTCTAGAGGATGGAATTATTGGTGTCAAAGGTGTCTAGAGGATGGAAGTATTTATTTTTATTTATCTATTAATAATGATCTGTGCCAAACAGTGTCTGTCATTAGTGCACTCAAAGTGGTCTCAACAGTGTATAATCATTGTTGTCAACACCTTAAGGGGAAATGCTAGGCTAATGCTAAAACTGTGAGTAAGCCATGAGGAAAACGCAATGCAAACAAACAGCAGATCTGCTGCCCAAAGTTAAGGACAAACCGCAATGCGGGATGATTGGATTCCGTTACATGCTAGTGTTTTGGGAGCCTTTAAAATATATATATTTTTTTTAAATTTCTCCTCGGCCTGCCGCTTCCGAGTGGAAGTTATGAATTTATTTGCAGTGAAAACAGCTTTATGTTATGAGGTGTTTGAGGCGTTGTAGTGCGTGTGTTTCTTTTGACTTGTTGGTTTATTTGCTCGGGGAGCCACTGGCTCGGCCGCGTCCCTCGTGTGCGTTTCGCTGACCTGTGTAACAAGCTTTCGGCTGTTTGAACAAGGCCCGAAATCAAAGGTGCGGTGGGAAGCCTTAGACCTCCGAGGCTAAGTGAACATTTCCTGGTGAAACGGGGAACGCATTAGCCTTCGCAGCTTGGGAGATCTGAGGAGAATAAAGTCTTCTCTGTGCAGGCCTGCTTATAGAGCGTGGTATCCCCCCCCCCCCCCCCCCCCCCCTCTCTCTCTCTCTCTCTCTCTCTCTCTCTCTCTCTCTCTCTCTCACAGAGAGTTACTGAAAAGGTGAAGGGGCCAGCAAGCTATGAGAGTTTTAAAGACTGGAATAACATGGGAGTTTGTCCCTGGCTAATGCTACATGTTGCTGGTGTTGGTTTTCTGAAAATCCGACAGAAGACTGTTTGTAACTTACAGAGTCCTATAATGAATTTGACTGGCTTTTCTTTTTTTTTTGAAGGTCAGAAGAAGGTAATCTGCTGTTTTTTTTTTTTTTGGTGAGGTGCTGATGATGTCATTATTCTGGATGAACTTAAAAAAAGGTACAGTATGTATTTATGGCACGTGTGTTCAAATGTTTCCATGCAGAACTGATCATTCTCAACCACCTATAACAAGCAGAGAACTTCCTCCTGCAGCTGAGAACAAAATCCGTTTATTGTTGAATTTGTGACAAATGACATAAAACATAACCAAATTCAAAAAATTTGGCTGGAATTCATGTTTAAATTCATGTTTAAACTTAAAATATTTTTCTTTGAAAGGATTGCACAACTCTAGCCTCCAGGCTGTCAGGTGAAGCCTTGTATCTCCCAGGAGAATCCATCTGTGTTTTCCCCGCAGAAAGGTCACGTATTGCTGCACTGACCCTTTTACATACTGCCCAGTCTCTTTGGTGCTTCCGGAAACGGACATTTTGGCTTGTTTTTGTTTCCTAAAGATAATGAATCTCTGGAAGAATTTTATACAGAGAAATGGAATGCCATTTGCTATCTGAAGGGTCAGCACAACTGCCAAAACTGCCAAACCAGTTAGGCCACTAACAACGTTCCAATGTCTCTGCTTGTAGCCTAAATCATGACATATGTGGTTTTGTAAGACCCTTTGAATAACAGCACTGATGTAAATGCAATAAATAAATTCTCGCTCTCTGTCTCTCTCTCTCTCATGTATATGATAATCTTTTTTTGGACAATTCCTTGGTGTAATTTTCCAAACTTGTTCTGTTTCATCAGTCAGCCAATCATCCAAGTTTAATACCCAGACAATGAGCAAATGGTGGATGTGACAAATGGGACTTTTCACACAGAGGCGCAGCATTTAAATGCGTGTCCGTCCAATTAAAAAAATTGGGGCTAAACTGATGTGATTGCTGGTCCTCTCCCAAATGACTAAGCTACATTGGTGCTGCTTATCTGCAGTCAGTGTTAGGTTGCGCTCATATCGTACGAACACGTTTTAGATTAATGTCGAAGGGTTGTTTATGTCTGCTTTGTGCAAATGGGTAGTGCAGCACCGATCTCCACTAAGATGCAGGTTTGGACGGCTCCGAGTGTGGCTGGAGACAACTCAGTATAGTCACAAATGGCTTTTTAGTGAGTGAAATATGAGACGGCTGTTTCAGACTAGCAAAGGGCATAATTAGTTGGTCAGAAGTAATCACTTGTGTGGAGTCTGCCTTGGTAGTTTCTCTTGGTTTCTGGCCTCTGCCAGTGCAGAGCTAACTGACCAGAGCTAGTGTTTGTTTATCAACACCAGCACTGACTAAAGTTAAAAACTATTTCTCTGTGCAATTTCATGGATTCATTACAGAATTCCATTTAGCAAAAATGACAGCTTTTTGAGTCACAAGCCAAGAGTTTTAAAGGAGTCATTAAAAAGGAATGTTTGAGACATAAGTAACGGATCTTGAAAAGTAAGGAATTGTGTATGAAAATATGAAAAGTATGGTCTCCTGTATCCTGGATGCCCCTTCATATGGAAATTGAAAGCTAGATCATTTCCAATTATCTTGCCTAAACTTTCAGCCCAGAAATGTCCGTCACCTCAATACTAAACTCATATACTTTCATATATATATATATATGTTTGGTACTGTGGTTGCAAACATAAACTGTAAACATATCTATGAACATCTAGTCTATTTTTTGCCATAGATTTCACAACATTTTACATTACTGAATCCCAAATTAGACAACTATGCCCCTAAAAAAATTTATTAAACGATGAATAATTTTGGTTTTGTCTTTTTTGAAGTCACCTCACAACATTCACTGACACAATGAAGAACAAAATGAATGCAAGGTCTTTAGGCAGCACTAAGCCACTCTCCAGAGCCGACCGCAAAACTATTGACCGCTTGTGTGTTTATTTCTGCTCTGACCTTCTTTTCCCCAGGGAACCTCCAGGGACCGTGCAGGGTGTGGGTGTGACTGTGGAGGCAGAGGCCTCGGAACGAGGGGAGCAATTACACGGCCTCCGCCATTGTGCCGAGACATCCGACCGACCGCACAGTGCAATTACCCGGCCTTTACTGAGCACGGTTCGCTATATATAGAGGAATAAGTTTAATTCTTGTTGTACCAATTGCTGTGATTGAGGAAGCATTCCTTAAGGGAACCTGCTGGAAGGGATAGATCTGCAAAAGGGAAGGTTGTTATTTTCTGTACACTTAGCTGATGATGATGGCCTACTAGTCTGGAGAGCTGCACTCAATCACGTTTATATTGTTCTGTACGTGCAAACATTTGTTTGTAAAGAAATTAAATTATAGGACTTTCTGTGTATCCTCCTAAGACCACTATGAGTCTTTGTTCTTAATCTCAGGAATCATATATTCTACAACAACACTACAAGTGACATTCAATAAAAATAAAATAATTTATGTACTTTAAATATTTTCACTGCAACATGTTTTTGTGATCCAAGACGTGTATTATGTGGAAAAAAAATTAAAATACTTTTTTTGCCTGGTCTAATTTCTTTCCTTCACAAACAGTTTTTCTAGCTACTTCACAATGGTTTCTGAACTCACCAAACTGTCTGAAGAGCAACTCAGCAGGACAGTAAAGGGAAGAGGGGTGGCGGGTGGGGTGGGGGGTGGGAGGTGCAAGCAGTGAGGGAAAGCTACGGGCTCCTTTTGCAGATTTTGCAGTCTGAAGGAGGCGCCGTGGAGAACGGCTTTTGCTGCGATCGGGCGAGCGCTCCTCTACCCCTCTCGCTCGCCTCCCTCTCCAGATGTGCGGCGCCCCGCCCCAAGCCTGACCTCTGCCGAGACTCCCAGCTGTTCTGCAGCCAGGTCCCACAGCTGGTCTCAATCCCAGCGCTTTCTTAGGAGGGCCAGCTCCAGCAGAGGGGAACAGGAGGAGGAGGAGTAATGAGACGGGTTCCACTGGAGAACAGATATGACCGTGGCCATTAACAAGGGGAAACACATTACTTGCTAAACCACATAAGAGGACCCGCCATCCACCTTTATATTCCTTTGCAAAAAGACACATCAAACATTATAATCATATGAAATGCTTAGATGACGCAAATGATTCTATGGGTTCATTCCAATCGCTTATTTTATCCGTCCTCGACTCCTCTGTCCTCGTCTGACCCGGAAATAGATGGTCTGCCATCTTTAAGGACATTCCAAACTGCTAAATGCTCCTGGGAGGAGTGAGGAAGGAGGAGGCTCCCAAAGGATGCATCAGCGAGGAAACACAAGTGTAGCAAGTCTTTTCCTGGAACGTGTGACGGGTATAAATTATCCACCTCACCACATCTGCCACGTAGCTGGTTGCAATTTTACCATTCCTTTCCATTTATTATAAAGCGCTTTTATCCATAATGACACCCATTCTTTATGACTAACAAAAGCCACGTGTATTCATGAAAAAGAAGGCTAAAAACATTATAGTTAAGCACATAAGCGTTATATGACGTCCTTGACTGGGCAATGCATGTTGCTCCGATACCTCCTTCCTCATACCTGATCCTTGCATCCTCCGTTGGGTGGAGCTAAGGAGAGAGGAAAGGAAACGAGGAAAGGATGTAAGCAGGGAAATTAAGTGATTGGAAAGAACCAAAAATAAAGAAAAAGCCAAAAATAAACGAAATACATAAGAGTCTTATGTCCAAAATGTGAAAAATGGCAAAAAAGTTTATTCCATTTTTTTTTATTGAGATAGATTAGAAATCATGCATATTTTATAAATATGTAGAAATAAATCAAAGACAATTTGTTGTTAAACATTTATGAGAAAAAATGTAGTTCAGAAAAATTGAGCAAAATAGATAAGACTATATTCCTATGTCCAAAATGAGAAAAATGTTCAAAGATTTTAAGTCCTGTTATTTTCCATTCAGATGGAACCGAAATCAATGATCTTTTATCAATATGTAGAAAAAAATCTAATAAAATTTGTTATCAAAAATATATGAGGAAAAATGTATTTCTCGAAAATTGACCAAAATAGATGACAATAGTCTTATGTCCAAAATGTGAAAAATGGTCAAACATTTAAAATCCTGTTTTGTATATTCTGATGTATTCCAAATATTTGATCATTTATAAATATGTAGAAATGCATAAAATAAACTTTATTGTCAAACATTTATGAGGAAAGATGTAGTTCACAAAAATTGAACAAAACAGATAAGACTATATTCTTCTGTCCAAAATGTTAAAAATTTAAATTCCTGTTTTTTTCATTCAGATGGATTGAAAATCGTGTATTTTTTATAAATATGAAGAAACAAATGAAATAAAATGTGTTTTCAAACATTTATGAGGAAAAATGGTACTCCAGGAATACCTAAATACCTAGTCTTATGTCCAAAATGTGAGAAAGGTAAAAAAAAAAAAAAAAGATTATATATAAATACAGATCCTTTCCAAAAAATTAGAATATCATGGAAAAGTTTTTTTTTTCCATAATTCCATTCAAAAAGTGAAACTTTCATAGATTATAGATTCATTACACACAAAGTGAAATATTTCTAGCCTTTATTTGTTTCATTTTTCATAATTTTGGCTTACAGCTCCAGAAAACCCCCAAAACAGTATTTCAAGAAATTAGAATAGTGTGTCGAAAATCAGCATTTACTTCAGTTATTTCAGAGAATGAATGTTTTAGACTGAGTGTCACACTATCATCTAATTTACTCAAAACACCTGCAAAGTTTATCTCAGTTTGGTTCAGTATGGGGAAGACTGCAGACTTGACAATTGGCCAGAAGACCATCATTGACACCCTCCAGAAGATGGGTAAGCCACAAAAGGTCATCGCTAAGGAGGCTGGCTGTTCACAGAGTGCAGTGTCCAAGCATATCAATAGAAAGTTTAGTGGAAGGGAAAAATGTGGCAGGAGAAGGTCCACAAGCAAAAGAGATGACCGTAGGCTTCAGCGGATTGTCAAGCAAAGACGATTCCAAAATTTGGCGGAGATGCAGAGGGAGTGGACTGAGGCTGGAGTCAGTGCTTCAAAAACCACCACGTACAGACGTATCCGGGACATGGGCTACAACTGTTGGATTCCTCGAGTCAAGCCAATCCACTCATTCTCTGAAATAACTGAAGTAAATGCTGATTTTCGACACTATTCTAATTTCTTGAAATACTGTTTTGGGGGTTTTCTGGAGCTATAAACCAAAATTATGAAAAATGAAACAAATAAAGACTAGAAATATATCACTTTGTGTGTAATGAATCTATAATCTA
Organism: Synaphobranchus kaupii; assembly: GCA_029718625.1. Taxonomy (NCBI): domain Eukaryota; kingdom Metazoa; phylum Chordata; class Actinopteri; order Anguilliformes; family Synaphobranchidae; genus Synaphobranchus; species Synaphobranchus kaupii. The sequence continues at coordinate 23,009,840 of CM056387.1, forward strand.
CGAAAGTTTCACTTTTTGAATGGAATTATGGAAAAAAAAACTTTTCCATGATATTCAAATTTTTTGGAAAGGATCTGTATATATATATATGGAAAAATAACTAGAATAAAATTTTATTCAAACAGTTATGCTAAAAAATGTTTTTAATTTTTCACATTTTGGCCATAAGACTATAGTCTTATCTATTTTGCTCAATGTTCCTGAACTACATATTTTCCGATACATGTTTGACAACAAATTTTCTTTGACTTATTTCTACATATTTATAAATGATACTTGATTTCTAATCTATCTCAATGAAAAAAACTGGAATCAAAATTGTTGACCATTTTTCACATTTTGGCCATAAGACTATAGTCTTATCTATTTTGCTCAATGTTCCTGAACTACATATTTTCCGATACATGTTTGACAACAAATTTTCTTTGACTTATTTCTACATATTTATAAATGATACCTGATTTCTAATCTATCTCAATGAAAAAAACTGGAATCAAAATTGTTGACCATTTTTCACATTTTGGCCATAAGACTATAGTCTTATCTATTTTGCTCAATTTTCCTGAACTGCATATTTCCCCATAAATGTTTGACAACAAATTTTCTTTGGCTTATTTCTACATATTTATAAATGATACCTGATTTCTAATCTATCTCAATGAAACAAACTGGAATCAAAATTGTTGACCATTTTTCACATTTTGGCCATAAGACTATAGTCTTATGTATTTTGCTCAATTTTCCTGAACTACACATTTCCCCATAAATGTTTGACAACAAAGTTTCTTTGACTTATTTCTACATATTTATAAATGATACCTGATTTCTAATCTATCTCAATGAAAAAAACCGGAATCAAAATTGTTGACCATTTTTCACATTTTGGCCATAAGACTATAGTCTTATGTATTTTGCTCAATTTTCCTGAACTACATATTTCCCCATAAATGTTTGACAACAAATTTTCTTTGACTTATTTCTACGTATTTATAAATGATACCTGATTTCTAATCTATCTCAATGAAAAAAACTGGAATCAAAATTGTTGACCATTTTTCACATTTTGGCCATAAGACTATAGTCTTATCTATTTTGCTCAATTTTCCTGAACTACATATTTCCCCATAAATCTTTGACAACAAATTTTCTTTGACTTATTTCTACATATTTATAAATGATACCTGATTTCTAATCTATCTCAATGAAACAAACTGGAATCAAAATTGTTGACCATTTTTCATATTTTGGCCATAAGACTATAGTTTTATCTATTTGGCTCAATTTTCCTGAACTACATATCTCCCCATAAATGTTTGACAACAAATTTTCTTTGACTTATTTCTACATATTTATAAATGATACCTGATTTCTAATCTATCTCAATGAAAAAAACTGGAATCAAAATTGTTGACCATTTTTCACATTTTGGCCATAAGACTATAGTCTTATCTATTTTGCTCAATTTTCCTGAACTACATATTTCCCCATAAATGTTTGACAACAAATTTTCTTTGACTTATTTCTACATATTTATAAATGATACCGGATTTCTAATCTATCTCAATGAAACAAACTGGAATCAAAATTGTTGACCATTTTTCACATTTTGGCCATAAGACTATAGTCTTATGTATTTTGCTCAATTTTCCTGAACTACATATTTCCCCATAAATGTTTGACAACAAATTTTCTTTGACTTATTTCTACATATTTATAAATGATACCTGATTTCTAATCTATCTCAATGAAAAAAACTGGAATCAAAATTGTTGACCATTTTTCACATTTTGGCCATAAGACTATAGTCTTATCTATTTTGCTCAATTTTCCTGAACTACATATTTCCCCATAAATGTTTGACAACAAAATTTCTTTGACTTATTTCTACATATTTATAAATGATACCTGATTTCTAATCTATCTCAATGAAAAAAACTGGAATCAAAATTGTTGACCATTTTTCACATTTTGGCCATAAGACTATAGTCTTATCTATTTTGCTCAATTTTCCTGAACTACATATTTCCCCATAAATGTTTCACAACAAATTTCCTTTGACTTATTTCTACATATTTATAAATGATACCTGATTTCTAATCTATCTCAATGAAAAAAACTGGAATCAAAATTTTGACCGTTTTTCACATTTTGGCATTAAGACTATAGTGTTATCTATTTTGCTCAATTTTCCTGAACTACATATTTCCCCATAAATGTTTCACATCAAATTTCCTTTGACTTATTTCTACATATTTATAAATGATACCTGATTTCTAATCTATCTCAATGAAAAAAACTGGAATCAAAATTGTTGACCATTTTTCACATTTTGGCCCTAAGACTATAGTCTTATCTATTTTGCTCAATGTTCCTGAACTACATATTTTCCGATACATGTTTGACAACAAATTTTCTTTGACTTATTTCTACATATTTATAAATGATACCTGATTTCTAATCTATCTCAATGAAAAAAACTGGAATCAAAATTGTTGACCATTTTTCACATTTTGGCCATAAGACTATAGTCTTATCTATTTTGCTCAATTTTCCTGAACTGCATATTTCCCCATAAATGTTTGACAACAAATTTTCTTTGGCTTATTTCTACATATTTATAAATGATACCTGATTTCTAAACTATGTCAATGAAACAAACTGGAATCAAAATTGTTGACCATTTTTCACATTTTGGCCATAAGACTATAGTCTTATGTATTTTGCTCAATTTTCCTGAACTACACATTTCCCCATAAATGTTTGACAACAAAGTTTCTTTGACTTATTTCTACATATTTATAAATGATACCTGATTTCTAATCTATCTCAATGAAAAAAACCGGAATCAAAATTGTTGACCATTTTTCACATTTTGGCCATAAGACTATAGTCTTATGTATTTTGCTCAATTTTCCTGAACTACATATTTCCCCATAAATGTTTGACAACAAATTTTCTTTGACTTATTTCTACGTATTTATAAATGATACCTGATTTCTAATCTATCTCAATGAAAAAAACTGGAATCAAAATTGTTGACCATTTTTCACATTTTGGCCATAAGACTATAGTCTTATCTATTTTGCTCAATTTTCCTGAACTACATATTTCCCCATAAATCTTTGACAACAAATTTTCTTTGACTTATTTCTACATATTTATAAATGATACCTGATTTCTAATCTATCTCAATGAAACAAACTGGAATCAAAATTGTTGACCATTTTTCATATTTTGGCCATAAGACTATAGTTTTATCTATTTGGCTCAATTTTCCTGAACTACATATCTCCCCATAAATGTTTGACAACAAATTTTCTTTGACTTATTTCTACATATTTATAAATGATACCTGATTTCTAATCTATCTCAATGAAAAAAACTGGAATCAAAATTGTTGACCATTTTTCACATTTTGGCCATAAGACTATAGTCTTATCTATTTTGCTCAATTTTCCTGAACTACATATTTCCCCATAAATGTTTGACAACAAATTTTCTTTGACTTATTTCTACATATTTATAAATGATACCGGATTTCTAATCTATCTCAATGAAACAAACTGGAATCAAAATTGTTGACCATTTTTCACATTTTGGCCATAAGACTATAGTCTTATGTATTTTGCTCAATTTTCCTGAACTACATATTTCCCCATAAATGTTTGACAACAAATTTTCTTTGACTTATTTCTACATATTTATAAATGATACCTGATTTCTAATCTATCTCAATGAAAAAAACTGGAATCAAAATTGTTGACCATTTTTCACATTTTGGCCATAAGACTATAGTCTTATCTATTTTGCTCAATTTTCCTGAACTACATATTTCCCCATAAATGTTTGACAACAAAATTTCTTTGACTTATTTCTACATATTTATAAATGATACCTGATTTCTAATCTATCTCAATGAAAAAAACTGGAATCAAAATTGTTGACCATTTTTCACATTTTGGCCATAAGACTATAGTCTTATCTATTTTGCTCAATTTTCCTGAACTACATATTTCCCCATAAATGTTTCACAACAAATTTCCTTTGACTTATTTCTACATATTTATAAATGATACCTGATTTCTAATCTATCTCAATGAAAAAAACTGGAATCAAAATTGTTGACCATTTTTCACATTTTGGCCATAAGACTATAGTCTTATCTATTTTGCTCAATTTTCCTGAACTACATATTTTCCGATAAATGTTTGACAACAAATCTTCTTTGACTTATTTATACATATTTATAAATCATACCTGATTTCGAATCTATCTCAATGAAAAAAACTGGAATCAAAATTGTTGACCATTTTTCACATTTTGGCCATAAGACTATAGTCTTACCTATTTTGCTCAATTTTCCTGAACTACATATTTCCCCATAAATGTTTGACAACAAATTTTCTTTGACTTATTTCTACATATTTATAAATGATACCGGATTTCTAATCTATCTCAATGAAACAAACTGGAATCAAAATTGTTGACCATTTTTCACATTTTGGCCATAAGACTATAGTCTTATGTATTTTGCTCAATTTTCCCGAACTACATATCTCCCCATAAATGTTTGACAACAAATTTTCTTTGACTTATTTCTACATATTTATAAATGATACCTGATTTCTAATCTATCTCAATGAAATCAACTGGAATCAAAATTTTGACCGTTTTTCACATTTTGGCATTAAGACTATAGTCTTACCTATTTTGCTCAATTTTCCTGAACCACATATTTCCCCATAAATGTTTGACAACAAATTTTCTTTGACTTATTTCTACATATTTATAAATGATACCGGATTTCTAATCTATCTCAATGAAACAAACTGGAATCAAAATTGTTGACCATTTTTCACATTTTGGCCATAAGACTATAGTCTTATGTATTTTGCTCAATTTTCCCGAACTACATATTTCCCCATAAATGTTTGACAACAAAGTTTCTTTGACTTATTTCTACATATTTATAAATGATACCGGATTTCTAATCTATCTCAATGAAACAAACTGGAATCAAAATTGTTGACCATTTTTCACATTTTGGCCATAAGACTATAGTCTTATGTATTTTGCTCAATTTTCCTGAACTACATATTTCCCCATAAATCTTTGACAACAAATTTTCTTTGACTTATTTCTACATATTTATAAATGATACCTGATTTCTAATCTATCTCAATGAAACAAACTGGAATCAAAATTGTTGACCATTTTTTATATTTTGGCCATAAGACTATAGTTTTATCTATTTGGCTCAATTTTCCTGAACTACATATCTCCCCATAAATGTTTGACAACAAATTTTCTTTGACTTATTTCTACATATTTATAAATGATACCTGATTTCTAATCTATCTCAATGAAACAAACTGGAATCAAAATTGTTGACCATTTTTCACATTTTGGCCATAAGACTATAGTCTTATGTATTTTGCTCAATTTTCCTGAACTACACATTTCCCCATAAATGTTTGACAACAAAGTTTCTTTGACTTATTTCTACATATTTATAAATTATACCTGATTTCTAATCTATCTCAATGAAAAAAACCGGAATCAAAATTGTTGACCATTTTTCACATTTTGGCCATAAGACTATAGTCTTATGTATTTTGCTCAATTTTCCTGAACTACATATTTCCCCATAAATCTTTGACAACAAATTTTCTTTGACTTATTTCTACATATTTATAAATGATACCTGATTTCTAATCTATCTCAATGAAACAAACTGGAATCAAAATTGTTGACCATTTTTCATATTTTGGCCATAAGACTTTAGTTTTATCTATTTGGCTCAATTTTCCGGAACTACATATCTCCCCATAAATGTTTGACAACAAATTTTCTTTGACTTATTTCTACATATTTATAAATGATACCGGATTTCTAATCTATCTCAATGAAACAAACTGGAATCAAAATTGTTGACCATTTTTCATATTTTGGCCATAAGACTATAGTCTTATCTATTTTGCTCAATTTTCCTGAACTACATATTTCCCCATAAATGTTTGACAACAAATTTTCTTTGACTTATTTCTACATATTTATAAATGATACCGGATTTCTAATCGATCTCAATGAAACAAACTGGAATCAAAATTGTTGACCATTTTTCACATTTTGGCCATAAGACTATAGTCTTATGTATTTTGCTCAATTTTCCTGAACTACATATTTCCCCATAAATGTTTGACAACAAATTTTCTTTGACTTATTTCTACATATTTATAAATGATACCTGATTTCTAATCTATCTCAATGAAATCAACTGGAATCAAAATTTTGACCGTTTTTCACATTTTGGCATTAAGACTATAGTCTTACCTATTTTGCTCAATTTTCCTGAACCACATATTTCCCCGTAAATGTTTGACAACAAATTTTCTTTGACTTATTTCTACATATTTATAAATGATACCGGATTTCTAATCTATCTCAATGAAACAAACTGGAATCAAAATTGTTGACCATTTTTCACATTTTGGCCATAAGACTATAGTCTTATGTATTTTGCTCAATTTTCCCGAACTACATATTTCCCCATAAATGTTTGACAACAAAGTTTCTTTGACTTATTTCTACATATTTATAAATGATACCGGATTTCTAATCTATCTCAATGAAACAAACTGGAATCAAAATTGTTGACCATTTTTCACATTTTGGCCATAAGACTATAGTCTTATGTATTTTGCTCAATTTTCCCGAACTACATATTTCCCCATAAATGTTTGACAACAAAGTTTCTTTGACTTATTTCTACATATTTATAAATGATACCTGATTTCTAATCTATCTCAATGAAAAAAACTGGAATCAAAATTGTTGACCATTTTTCACATTTTGGCCATAAGACTATAGTCTTATCTATTTTGCTCAATTTTCCTGAACTACATATTTCCCCATAAATCTTTGACAACAAATTTTCTTTGACTTATTTCTACATATTTATAAATGATACCTGATTTCTAATCTATCTCAATGAAACAAACTGGAATCAAAATTGTTGACCATTTTTTATATTTTGGCCATAAGACTATAGTTTTATCTATTTGGCTCAATTTTCCTGAACTACATATCTCCCCATAAATGTTTGACAACAAATTTTCTTTGACTTATTTCTACATATTTATAAATGATACCTGATTTCTAATCTATCTCAATGAAAAAAACTGGAATCAAAATTGTTGACCATTTTTCACATTTTGGCCATAAGACTATAGTCTTATGTATTTTGCTCAATTTTCCTGAACTACATATTTTCCGATACATGTTTGACAACAAATTTTCTTTGACTTATTTCTACATATTTATAAATGATACCTGATTTCTAATCTATCTCAATGAAACAAACTGGAATCAAAATTGTTGACCATTTTTCACATTTTGGCCATAAGACTATAGTCTTATGTATTTTGCTCAATTTTCCTGAACTACACATTTCCCCATAAATGTTTGACAACAAAGTTTCTTTGACTTATTTCTACATATTTATAAATTATACCTGATTTCTAATCTATCTCAATGAAAAAAACCGGAATCAAAATTGTTGACCATTTTTCACATTTTGGCCATAAGACTATAGTCTTATGTATTTTGCTCAATTTTCCTGAACTACATATTTCCCCATAAATGTTTGACAACAAATTTTCTTTGACTTATTTCTACATATTTATAAATGATACCTGATTTCTAATCTATCTCAATGAAACAAACTGGAATCAAAATTGTTGACCATTTTTCACATTTTGGCCATAAGACTATAGTCTTACCTATTTTGCTCAATTTTCCTGAACTACATATTTCCCCATAAATGTTTGACAACAAATCTTCTTTGACTCATTTATACATATTTATAAATCATACCTGATTTCGAATCTATCTCAATGAAAAAAACTGGAATCAAAATTGTTGACCATTTTTCACATTTTGGCCATAAGACTATAGTCTTACCTATTTTGCTCAATTTTCCTGAACTACATATTTCCCCATAAATGTTTGACAACAAATTTTCTTTGACTTATTTCTACATATTTATAAATGATACCTGATTTCTAATCTATCTCAATGAAAAAAACTGGAATCAAAATTGTTGACCATTTTTCACATTTTGGCCATAAGACTATAGTCTTATGTATTTTGCTCAATTTTCCCGAACTACATATTTCCCCATAAATGTTTGACAACAAAGTTTCTTTGACTTATTTCTACATATTTATAAATGATACCGGATTTCTAATCTATCTCAATGAAACAAACTGGAATCAAAATTGTTGACCATTTTTCACATTTTGGCCATAAGACTATAGTCTTATCTATTTTGCTCAATTTTCCTGAACTACATATTTCCCCATAAATCTTTGACAACAAATTTTCTTTGACTTATTTCTACATATTTATAAATGATACCTGATTTCTAATCTATCTCAATGAAACAAACTGGAATCAAAATTGTTGACCATTTTTCATATTTTGGCCATAAGACTTTAGTTTTATCTATTTGGCTCAATTTTCCTGAACTACATATCTCCCCATAAATGTTTGACAACAAATTTTCTTTGACTTATTTCTACATATTTATAAATGATACCGGATTTCTAATCTATCTCAATGAAACAAACTGGAATCAAAATTGTTGACCATTTTTCATATTTTGGCCATAAGACTATAGTCTTATCTATTTTGCTCAATTTTCCTGAACTACATATTTCCCCATAAATGTTTGACAACAAATTTTCTTTGACTTATTTCTACATATTTATAAATGATACCGGATTTCTAATCGATCTCAATGAAACAAACTGGAATCAAAATTGTTGACCATTTTTCACATTTTGGCCATAAGACTATAGTCTTATGTATTTTGCTCAATTTTCCTGAACTACATATTTCCCCATAAATGTTTGACAACAAATTTTCTTTGACTTATTTCTACATATTTATAAATGATACCTGATTTCTAATCTATCTCAATGAAATCAACTGGAATCAAAATTTTGACCGTTTTTCACATTTTGGCATTAAGACTATAGTCTTACCTATTTTGCTCAATTTTCCTGAACCACATATTTCCCCGTAAATGTTTGACAACAAATTTTCTTTGACTTATTTCTACATATTTATAAATGATACCGGATTTCTAATCTATCTCAATGAAACAAACTGGAATCAAAATTGTTGACCATTTTTCATATTTTGGCCATAAGACTATAGTTTTATCTATTTGGCTCAATTTTGCTGAACTACATATCTCCCCATAAATGTTTGACAACAAATTTTCTTTGACTTATTTCTACATATTTATAAATGATACCTGATTTCTAATCTATCTCAATGAAAAAAACTGGAATCAAAATTGTTGACCATTTTTCACATTTTGGCCATAAGACTATAGTCTTATCTATTTTGCTCAATTTTCCTGAACTGCATATTTCCCCATAAATGTTTGACAACAAATTTTCTTTGACTTATTTCTACATATTTATAAATGATACCGGATTTCTAATCTATCTCAATGAAACAAACTGGAATCAAAATTGTTGACCATTTTTCACATTTTGGCCATAAGACTATAGTCTTATGTATTTTGCTCAATTTTCCCGAACTACATATTTCCCCATAAATGTTTGACAACAAAGTTTCTTTGACTTATTTCTACATATTTATAAATGATACCGGATTTCTAATCTATCTCAATGAAACAAACTGGAATCAAAATTGTTGACCATTTTTCACATTTTGGCCATAAGACTATAGTCTTATCTATTTTGCTCAATTTTCCTGAACTACATATTTTCCGATAAATGTTTGACAACAAATCTTCTTTGACTCATTTATACATATTTATAAATCATACCTGATTTCGAATCTATCTCAATGAAAAAAACTGGAATCAAAATTGTTGACCATTTTTCACATTTTGGCCATAAGACTATAGTCTTATGTATTTTGCTCAATTTTCCTGAACTACATATTTCCCCATAAATGTTTGACAACAAAGTTTCTTTGACTTATTTCTACATATTTATAAATGATACCTGATTTCTAATCTATCTCAATGAAATCAACTGGAATCAAAATTTTGACCGTTTTTCACATTTTTGGCATTAAGACTATAGTCTTACCTATTTTGCTCAATTTTCCTGAACCACATATTTCCCCGTAAATGTTTGACAACAAATTTTCTTTGACTTATTTCTACATATTTATAAATGATACCGGATTTCTAATCTATCTCAATGAAAACAACTGGAATCAAAATTTTGACCGTTTTTCACATTTTGGCATTAAGACTATAGTCTTATCTATTTTGCTCAATTTTCCTGAACTACATATTTCCCCATAAATCTTTGACAACAAATTTTCTTTGACTTATTTCTACATATTTATAAATGATACCTGATTTCTAATCTATCTCAATGAAACAAACTGGAATCAAAATTGTTGACCATTTTTCATATTTTGGCCATAAGACTTTAGTTTTATCTATTTGGCTCAATTTTCCTGAACTACATATCTCCCCATAAATGTTTGACAACAAATTTTCTTTGACTTATTTCTACATATTT
>CM056387.1:23020916-23040916 GCA_029718625.1 Synaphobranchus kaupii
CATCCGCCAAGTTACGGCTTGGCGGGGTGTGCCCCTCACCTATACAGCACCGAGAGTTCGGCACTTTTACAGGGTTTCCTACAGAAATAACCACAATGACCACAGACTCTCAGCCCTTAAAAACATTAACTGCTGTAGAACATCTGTCCGCATCACACAGAATTCGGGTGCAACGTCGCACATTGCTTTGTCACATATCTACACTGCAATGGAGTGACACCATTCAGTAGTCTCTGTGACACCAACATACAAATGCACCCCAAAGATCTAAAGCTGCACAGGTCTGGTGTGGTAACACAGTTTTGACATTCATAGAAGCCATCATGAATTAATTGTTTCAGACAAACTGTAGCGTAAGGAAAATGCTATTCAGTGGAAAACAGGCAAGACACTAAAACCCATCTCCCCCCCTCCCCCTGAATGATCACTATTGTTCGCTGCCCCCCCCCCCCCCCCTCCTCCTCCTCCTATACAAAATATAAAATCTTTTTTGGCATTAACTCAGAGTGGAAGTAATTTGGTGTGGAAGAGAAGCCAAATTTCTGTTCAGCATTCACGGTAAAGAGAAAATACAAAACGTACTATACGTTTGGAGCCATGCCACGATGCATGTCTGTAATAATTTGAATTCCGAAGCCTCGGTTTTTTTTTTTTTGGTTTTTTTTTTGCGTAGCCTTTCCAAAACACCCCAAGCACTGTGTTCCTCTTGCCTCCCCTGTTGGGACCACATTGTATGAAAGGAAATGGGTCATTTTTGCAAACTGCGGGGGGAAATCACAGATTGGGTTATTTCGTTTGTTTTAGTCAGTCTTCTGAACGATCCCGCTAAGCTGAAAGGTCTCTGAGAGGTTGGTTGTTTACAAGATTTTGCTCTTCGTTTTTTTTTGTTGTTGTTGTTTGTTATAGAAGAGGCCACCTCTTAGGAAGGCAGCACAATAATCATTTTCTGAGTTCAAAATTGTGCAAAAAATGACACTGCACTTTGTTCATTCCCACAGAGACTCCCTTTCAGAGCAGCTCAGTGTCCAATAGAAGGGTCAGGAGTGGTCAAAAACACAGCGATTCAACCAACTAACCAACCTTACAGTATTTTGAGATATATACTGTATATGCACTACAGTATATAAATATATATATATACAACTAATCAGGAAAACAAAATCTATCAAAAATGGTACGGCCTGTTTGGCACTTAAGGCATTATGATAGATTACGTGGCAATGTGCAGAAAATTAAGCAAACATCTGACAGAATGCCTTAAATTGCGGCTTGAAAGAGCGGATGAGAAAAGTACACATAATAGCCCAGTTTTGCTAACAGACCACATTCTTGCAGCCCAAATACTGCGGAGCCCATCGCTCCGCCGCAGTGTTTAGTGCCTAAAATAACAGTAAATGGGTTGTGTGGTCACGGCAGTGTGTAGAAAGAGCCCCACTTCCACACTACTAGCTGCAAGCGATGAAACTCAGCGCACAGTGCATTGTCAGCTACCTTTAATGCAGCGGTAATCACCATTTTTTTTTGTCATTTCGGATTCATGGAGCTTCAGAGAAGTGATTATATCCTCCCCCTCTCTCGTCTTGATGTACTAACGCGTGCCAGGTTAGCAGCCATGTTAACCATTATTCTGGCACACACAGCTGGCAGTGATCAGACGTTACAAAATGAAGTAATTGCAAAATCATTAATCACCCTTTAAAAATTATTATTTTTTTTTTTAAACCCCACAACCATTAACATTGTGGTCTAATGAAAATCCACCGTGGCCACAATGCTGCAGTCATTAGTATCCCCACCTGTTTAAAAGCACATTTGCGGATTTAAATTTTTGCCAATCTTCATCATCTCGAAGCTGCTTGATTACACTCTGTAATGATATGAGGATGAGGAGAATACACTGAGGCAGGGTGTGAAATTAACACCCGCCACCAGCCACCAGCCAAATGCTGGTAAAATTTTGATTGTGGCTGGCAAGATTTTTACTCCAGCAGCCACTTTGGCAGGTAACCAATCAGGTTGTGTTCTATTGTAAAAGGTAATGTGTCTGTTGAAAATGTTGAAAATGGCTGGAGATTTTTAGAATCCACAAGCCACAGTGGGTGAAAAAGTCAATTTCATACCCTGCGTTGAGGTCAGGTGGAGATTGTGTTTATACTCCATTTTCCCGCCACAATCAGGCCATATTTGCATACACCCACCCTCCCACTTCCAAACGCTGAGCATTAACTGGCCGTAATACATTTTTGTAGATTTGTGACTGTAGATTTTGTAGATTTTGTAGAAACTGTGACTGGTTTAACGTAACATGCAACATGGATGGAATCGAAGATATCTGATATTTCATAGAGAGAAATGAGGCCACACATCCACACTGATCACAATCACTATCATGCCTTAAAGAAATCTCTGGTCTGGATTGATTAACATTTGTCCTCGACATGGATTTGCACGCGTTGGTTTTTTCTTTACAAACATAGTTTAGGAAGTTATTTTTGGGGAATAATGAACTCACAACGAAAAACAAACTAACATTTGCCATTTATGATCGTCAGTCAAAATTAGAGACAAATGTTGACGGAATCCAGGCAAATGTCTCCAAGGCAGCCCTGCTCTACGTCCTGAACAAACCCTCACCTCTCCATAACTCTGGACAATTCTACGCTATTCCCTTCCTGGAAGGCGATGGTGTCGCGTTCATCTCAGTTACAAGCTCCCCATCCCAGAGGATGTTGCTAGGTAACCTTCCTCCGTGCTGTAGACTGTTCCTCAATAACACGAGCAGATTATTTCAGTTTCTCCAGTCCGTTTCCTCTTGTATCCTGATCCCGGTCCAAGCCCTTCGCTGTCCCACGGTGGCCTACTGCAACACGACTGGCCAGCTTCCCAACCTCCGAGCCCGTTCGAGAACCCCACAGGAAATTCATTTTGCAGACACTTGCTTGGAGAACTGTTGCTAGGTGCAAAGCCGAGGCCACAGCCTGCGTGATCGAGAGCAACACTGTAAATGTAACGTGTAATATGAAACACATATAGTGACCTGGATTCGTCTTTACACGTGTGAAGTACCCTTTAAGCTCAGCCGTTTCCGCTTTCATGACAAGGGAATTTTTGTGGGGGTGTCTCGTTGGTGTAGCCTGTGAGAGCACCATCCACGGCGACAACGGCGGTTTGAATTCAGTCACGTGACTTTTGTCACACGAGTCACGACTCTCTATCTCTCTCGATCCCATTCTTCCTGTCTCTCTACACTGTGCTGTCCAATAAAGCTGAAAAGCCCTAAAAATATAGCTTTGAATTTTTGTAACACAATGACTACAAACTTTAGAGACTAATCAATGTGGTTACTAATAATTATTTACTATTATCATCTTATTTATTATTAATCGCATGTTAAGGGCTTTTCAACAATAACAGCAATAGAAGCCAAGATTTTGCATTTCTAACCATTTCTTAGGAACCATTAAACATGGTAGTAGAGACACCATGTTATCACACCATGTTAGTAGAGACACCATGTTATCACAGAAGCCCCTCATTTAAATTAGCATAAAGAGAACTGACAGGATGTGGTCACAAAATTCAAGGTAAATTAGAGAGCAGCTTCAGGGTTCCTGTTGTACCCGACTCTGCAGCATGTCTCATTAGCACCTTACTTAGGTAGATGAGAGCACATTTTTGTGAGTTTGCTTATTATTCCATACATCGGAAGATATTTTTAGTTTTAAAGGAATTGTCTTTTTATTCAGTTTCTACCGATATGAGCACAGAGCTTTAGGGTGTCTCAAAGGAGCAGCTATATTTATGTCTGTAACACCTATGTTTGGCAAAAAGCTGTGTTAACTTATAAAGCTATAGTTTTTTTTAAAGACCTGCCTACTGTTGGAGGTATGCAACTAATTCTGACCTTGATATGAGCAGATGATATGTTAAGCGGTTTCACAGTCTTGCAAGTCGGAGTAAAATCACGCTGGTCTTACCTCAGTTGGCGCGTGCCGCCCGTCACGATTAGTGCGAGATGGTCACAAACTCAGTCGGAACGGTTCTTAATTCAGTCTCTCTCATTCTGACAAAATCAAAACATGTTTAATATTAAGTGTTTAGTCTTGGCTCAAAAGGGTTGCCATGGTCAACGACGCAACTTATAATCTTAGTCTGTCAACGGCCAATAGGTGCGCGTGCGCTGTCTTTGTCTGACATCAGCACGCAGGAAGTGACAACACACAAGGAGTAAACATGGCGAATGCCGATGGGTAAGAGCAAACGGGCACATTATGGCGCAGACAGTCGCACATACAAGCGCGGCGGTGGCCACCTGCTGTTGCTGCCGCCGCCCCATTTGCACATTTGGTTTACACTGTACCGTCTTCCCCTTTTCCTTCTGTGTACGAGTTTATGACAGGAAGAGGAGGGCTTAAGACACAACATCTCAAAAAGAATTCCGTCTTATAATGTGTGAAGCTGCACGATTCTCATTCTTCAGAGAATCTTAAGATGTGCGCACCTGTCCAGGACTAGAGCCACTAGTTTCTCGATGACGTGACTTGCAGGTATTTAAACTTGTAATCCAACTGTTATCCCCCCAGTGGCTCCTGTAGGCACTCGAACGGCACAATCGTGTTACTAATTATACAATTAGAGGAAAGAAATTAAATACATTGGACAATTGTCTGGCTAATTGAAAGTTAACATGGACGGAACTTCAAAAGACACAAAGAGCATAACTTTGAGCAAACGAGTGCATCAGTATCCACCTGCTTTCATTTATTTTGCTCAACTTGCAATGTAATAATTAAGGCCGGACGTTTGACACGCAAAATACTGACTGAAGTCATGGCAAAGGTGTTGAAAATCACAGAAAACTGAAAAAAGCAGCAAAAATGTATGTTTAAAAAAAAAATGTTAATTTTAATAAATTAATTAATAGATTTAATGTGCAGCAAATGATTGAAATAACACGCGTAACCGCAGCAACAGTAACCAGTAACAAGTGTTTTTAATCGCTTAATCACGGAAAGAAAGAGCACGCTTTTTTGCCTTCGATTTAACGGAACATTGTTAGAAACAGAGCGTGCTCAAATTGCATTACTAAAATAATCAAACAGGGTTACTGTGTGTCCATTTTTACTTCTTTAAAGTTTGTTTTGGTCGTACATTGCGATGTGTGAGTATTTGATGGAGTGCCTGTTGCCACTGACAATATTATTGTAATAGGGAAAGGACACCAACACTGCCACTGTGAACAGGGGCCGTCAAACGTCTTGAGACAACGACAAACTATGGCTAGCCTTGGCTCTCCAAAAACACGCCTTCAAACTTAACCCGGAGTCTTGCCTTAACTTAAAAAAAAACAAAAAAAAAACACTCGATGACTATTAGATCTGAAGGCTGAAAAATAAAACGAGTCTCAAGATATGCTTTCTTAATAAATGCGGAATATTAAGACCAATTGCTTTTCTATTTTTCTGACCAGATATTCAACAGTTTAAATAACTTACTCACAGGTCACAGGTGCAAATCTCTGATGATGATGAAGGAAGGTGACAGGATAGGATAGACTGGATTGGTAGCCTATTGGATAGTTTATCGAATATTCAGAAGCAGATTTGCGTCATACTTAGTTATTAAAAAAGTAATTATTGAACCCGATTCCAAAAATAGTCAATACCCAAAACCTGTATTGGCTACTATACAGTGGAGGAAATAATTATTTGATCCCTTGCCGATTTTGTAAGTTTGCCCACTGTCAAAGAAATGAACGGTCAATAATTTTAATGGTAGGTTTATTTTAACAGGTTCATTCTGTGAGAGACAGAATATCAACAAAAAAAATCCAGAAAATCACATTATATAAAATATAAAAATTGATTTGCATTTGATTGTGTGAAATAAGTATTTGATCCCCTAGCAAAACATGACTTAGTACTTGGTGGAGAAACCCTTGTTGGCAAGCACAGAGGTCAGACGCTTCTTGTAGTTGGTCACCAGGTTTGCGCACATCTCAGGAGGGAGTTTGGTCCACTCCTCTTTGCAGATCCTCTCCAAATCCTTAAGGTTTCGAGGCTGTCGCTTGGCAACTCGAAGCTTCAGCTCCCTCCACAGATTTTCTATGGGATTAAGGTCCAGAGACTGGCTAAGCCACTCCATGACCTTAATGTGCTTCTTCTTGAGCCACTCCTTTGTTGCCTTGGCCGTATGTTTTTGGTCATTGTCGTGCTGGAAGACCCATCCACAACCCATTTTCAGTGTCCTGGCTGAGGGAAGGAGGTTGTCGCCCAAGATTTCATGGTACATGGCCCCGTCCATCCTCCCCTCGATGCGGTGAAGTTGTCCTGTCCCCTTAGCAGAGAAACACCCCCAAAGCATAATGTTTCCACCTCCATGCTTGACGGTGGGGATGGTGTTCTTGGGGTCATAGTCAGCATTTCTCTTCCTCCAAACACGGCGAGTCGAGTTGATGCCAAAGAGCTTGATTTTGGTCTCATCTGACCACATCACCTTCTCCCAAGCCTTCTCTGAATCATTCAGGTGTTCATTGGCAAACTTCAGACGGGCCTGTACATGTGCCTTCTTGAGCAGGGGGACCTTGCGGGCGCTGCAGGATTTTAATCCATTACGGCGTAGTGTGTTACCAATGGTTTTCTTGGTGACTGTGGTCCCAGCTGCCTTGAGATCATTAACAAGCTCCTCCCGTGTAGTTCTGGGCTGATCCCTCACCTTTCTCATGATCATCGATGCCCCACGAGGCGAGATCTTGCGTGGAGCCCCAGGCCGAGGGCGATTGATGGTCATTTTGTGTTTCTTCCATTTTCGAATAATTGCACCAACAGTTGTCTCCTTCTCACCAAGCTGCTTGCCGATGGTCTTGTAGCCCATTCCAGCCTTGTGCAGGTCTACAATCTTGTCCCTGACGTCCTTAGATAGCTCTTTGGTCTTGCCCATGGTGGAGAGGTTGGAATCTGATTGATTCTGTGGACAGGTGTCTTTTATACAGGTAACGAGTTGAGACAGGTGTCTTTTATACAGGTAACAAGTTGAGATTAGGAGTACTTTCTTAAAGCGAGAGGGTTAATCTAACCGGTCTGTGGGAGCCAGAATTCTTGCTGGTTGGTAGGGGATCAAATACTTATTTCACTCAATCAAATGCAAATCAATTTATATCTTTTATATAATGTGATTTTCTGGATTTTTTTGTTGATATTCTGTCTCTCACAGAATAAACCTGTTAAAATAAACCTACCATTAAAATTATAGACCGTTCATTTCTTTGTCAGTGGGCAAACTTACAATCAAATAATTATTTCCTCCACTGTATAGCCACCTTGCAGACGAGTCCGCAAACGGCAGTGAAGCAGTAGCCTAACGAGTGTGGGCCCGGAGTACACTGTTAAAAATGATTTGTTGACTCAACTTGTCACGAGTCATCTTGTTGCTTCGACTGAGTTAAGTTGAGTCAACAGACTACATGTTGTATCAACTAATTTATTGAAGTGTAATAACCTTGACACTATATGTTGACTGAACTTGACTCAACTTAACTCAGTCAAAGCAACAAGATGACTTGACTTAGTTGAGTCAACAAATCATTTTTAACAGTGTAGACCGTCCCAAGCATGCCTGCACTGACAAGTTTTCGTTTTTGTGCGATTTTCCTCTTTGCAGCAGACATAATATTTGTTTTATCATATACTAAACGCACATCTACTGCTACTCATCATAGCAGTGATGCAAAAACCACAATTGGCAATGCAATTTTGGGGAGGGAAAAAATCAAGCTGCAATTCACTGACATTGTGTTAGAAATTCTGCTCACCATCACCCTGTATGTTCTCTTGCTTTGGCCAAATATGATATCAAAGCCAAAAGGATATAAATAAATAAAGAAGAAGATCAAAAACAGAATGTGCTGCTAGGTGCGCTGCCTACCTTTGCTTAAAATTTGATCTAAATGGCTCCAGACCGTAGAGGCAAGCGATATTCTTTTTCCATCCAGACAGAACAAGTGAAAGGGAAGTGATTTACTCTTCTCTGCTGCTTTTGCAGTCTCCACACAAGCGCTCTGCTTTCAAACCCAGTAGCACATTCCCAGAATGTCTGCGCTGACATGATTGACGGCCCACGAGGCAATGTTCTTGAACTCTAACCAAGAACAACCCCTAATTGTGCTAATATAAATCAGGGATGTTTCTGTCCACACAGTGTGGGGATTTTTTTTTTAAATGTTCTCCAGAGCTCTGGTGTTGGACGTGATCCAGTAAGGCTCCGTTCCCGTGTGTTACCAGGTGATTGGCTGGGTGTAAATCAAGGGAGGTGAGGATCCTGCACCACACCAAACCCTGTTTCTGGATGTAAGAGAAATGTGAAACAAAGGTCTGAAAAATGTAAATACATCTATGCATTATTGCATATAGGCTTATCTAACCCTAACAGCGGGTCCTTTGTTGTTCATCTAAAGAAGAAGGGAACACTGCACGCTCAGCTCCATATATTATTTAATATTTTAATACGTGTCGACTTTCGTCTTCATCAAGGCATTTGTTGCTCACCGCCAGTGACGGGGTGAAAGCAGGCTTCTGCTATACATTTTTTTTTATTTAGTTCCTTTCACCTGACGATATTACAATTTTATTGAAGATCGCAGACATCCGCAGTTCCTTCAGCCCCTCAGCCCCTCTCTCTATGCCCCCCCCCTGTTCCCCCACTCCCCCTCCCCTCACGGACACTGTTTTCCACTCTCCCCCTCTCTCTACCCCTTCTGTGTCCCCCTGCTTCTCCACATTTTCTCCCCTGTCTGATACCGATGTATCCCACCTCCTACTCTCCCATCGCCCCACTACCTGTGCCCTCGACCCTATCCCTTCATCTCTCCTCCAGGCAATCACCCCAGATATCCTCCCGTTTGTGACCTCTCTGGTGAACTCCTCCCTGACCTCTGGCTGCTTCCCCTCATCCTTCAAGAGAGCCCACATCACCCCGATCCTGAAAAAACCCACGCTGGACCCCTCCAACATCCAAAACTACAGACCGGTATCTCTTCTTCCTTTTCTTTCCAAAACTATTGAACGTGCTGTTTCTAACCAACTGTCTTCTTTCCTTACCCAGAACAACCTACTAGACCCCCACCAGTCCGGCTTCAGACCTGGCCACTCAACGGAGACCGCACTCCTCTCCGTCAGCGAGATGCTTCACGCAGCTCGGACAGCCTCCCTCTCCTCTGTGCTAATACTCCTAGACCTCTCTGCCGCCTTCGACACCGTAGATCACTCCATCCTCCTGTCGTCCCTGTCTGCAGCGGGGATCGGCGGCTCGGCGGCTCGGCCCTGGCCTGGATTGAGTCCTACCTCTCGGAGCGCTCCTCCCAGGTTGCCTGGGCTGATAAAGTATCGGCACCCCGTCCCCTTACCACAGGAGTCCCCCAGGGCTCAGTCCTTGGCCCCCTCCTTTTCTCCACCTACACCAAATCCCTTGGCCCTGTTATCACTGCTCATGGTCTTTCTTACCACTGCTATGCTGACGATACTCAACTCTTTCTCTCCTTCTCACCCTCTGACACTCAGGCTTCAGCCCGCATCTCCGCTTGCCTGAGAGACATCCAGAGCTGGATGGACAACCACCATCTGAAGCTCAATCCAGGCAAGACTGAGCTCATTTACATTCCTGCTCTAACCTCTCCCCCTCTCAATCTCTCCATTTCCCTAGGGGACACTCCACTGACCCCAACGCCCTGTGCCAGGAACCTCGGAGTGGTGATGGACAACAGACTGTCCCTCTCCGAGAACATCGCAGTGGTAACCCGGGCGTGCAGGTTCTTCCTGTACAACATCAGGAGAATCCGCCCTTTCCTCACCACCCACTCAACCCAGCTACTGGTCCAAGCGATGGTGCTGTCCCGCCTAGACTACTGCAACTCTCTCCTGGCTGGCCTGCCAGCATCGGCCATCAGACCCCTTCAGCTTATGCAGAACGCAGCAGCGCGCCTGGTCTTCAACCTCCCCCGACACTCCCATGTCACCCCCCTGCTCATTGACCTCCACTGGCTACCTGTGATGGCTCGCATCAAATTCAAAACATTGGTGCTCGCCTTCCAGGCAGTCCGAGGATCAGCCCCTCCATACCTCCAAAAGCTCATCAGACCCTACACACCTACTAGATCCCTGCGTTCAGCCTCCTCAGGACGACTGGTACCCCCCCCACTTCATACTAGCACCCGGTCTCGACGTCTGTCTGTCCTGGCCCCACGGTGGTGGAATGAGCTCCCCGTGGAGGTCAGAACAACAGAAAGTCTGACCGCCTTCAAGCGCAGATTGAAGACTCACCTCTTTAAGCTGCACCTCTCTCCACCCCTCCCTACCTCCTTGTGACCTCCCTTGATTGTGTTCTATAAATCCTTGTTTAAGTGGTTGAAGCTTCTAGTTTAATACTTGTAAGGTTACTTATTGGCTTACTGTTGTGCACGCCAATGATTGATATCGTGTGGTCCCCCACCCCCCCCAAAAAAATAAAAAAAAATAATAAAATAAATAAATAAATAATATATATATATAATCATACTGACTGCGCCCGGTGTTTGAATTCGTATTTACCTTTTAGAGTTGTTTTTAACGCACTTGTTTCAGGTTGGAAAATGCACTAATGTACGTCGCTCTGGATAAGAGCGTCTGCCAAATGTCTAAAATGTAAAAAATGTAAATATTGTTATTTTAAATTATTTGAATCGCATATATTGGTTTAGTTTAGATTTTAATCTAGAAGCCCCTGCATGATTCCCCTTCAAGCATCCAGTGAGTTTTGCCAATTCATCTGGGGAGCGGCTGATGGCTTAGTTCCGTTGTTGCTTTATTGTCAGCGGAAGGCGCTGGAGCTCCCGCATCTGGGGTCCACACGAGCGGTATGTTGAAAATGGAGCCCGCAGGGCCCGTCGCTGTACTGTGGCCGTGAGGAACATGGTGATTAACACAGAAACCCGGCCTGAGAACAGCTGGGTCCCTGGGTGACTGAAGCCTGGAGGAACTGGAACAGAAAGCAAATAAAGGTCAGTCACCTCCACCCTCTTGGCTGTATTAGTCACCTCCACCCTCTTGGCTGTACTAGTCACCTCCACCCTCCATCCTCTTGGCTGTATTAGTCACCTCCACCCTCCACCTTCTGGCTGTATTAGTCACCTCCACCTTCCACCCTCTGGCTGTATTAGTCACCTCCATCCTCCACCTTCTGGCTGTTTGAGTCACCTCCACCCTCTGGCTGTAGTAGTCACCTCCACCCTCTTGGCTGTATTAGTCACCTCCACCCTCTTGGCTGTATTAGTCACCTCCACCCTCCACCTTCTGGCTGTTTTAGTCACCTCCACCCTCTGGTTGTATTAGCCACCTCCACCCTCTTGGCTGTATTAGTCACCTCCACCCTCCATCCTCTTGGCTGTTTTAGTCACCTCCACCCTCTGGCTGTATTAGTCTCCTCCACCCTCTGGCTGTATTAGTCACCTCCACCCTATACCCTCTGGCTGTTTTAGTCACCTCCACCCTCCACCCTCCACCTTCTGGCTGTATTAGTCACCTCCACCCTATACCCTCTGGCTGTTTTAGTCACCTCCACCCTCCACCTTCTGGCTATATTAGTCACCTCCACCCTATACCCTCTGGCTGTTTTAGTCACCTCCACCTCCACCCTCTGGCTGTTTGTGGCTTATGTAGCATTTCCTTAGTGTGAAAATTGGATGAAAGGTTGGTGCCGTCAATCAAATTTGAATCAGGCATCTTGTTAATTTGAAAAGACATTAATGTGTTTATGAGACTGGGGTTGCACCGGGGTGTGTGTTAGCCCTTTTAGAGACTCCGCCAGTCGGGATGCACTTCAAGAGGCGAGAGAGTTCCAATCACCGGGTGAGGAGGGGGGACCAGAGGGGGTGAAGGGCGGATTACAACTGCAGATCTTGGGGCCTTCGATTTTTGGTTGTACCAATCAAAAAGCCAGTACACAGCATGCCGCCGGCAGTGCTTTTACTTACACGACAGTACATCTGCCTCGTCGCAGCCCAAGGAAACACACACACACGCAGACACACACACACACACACACACACACACACACACAGAACAGAGTAGGGGATCCTCAGGATGCGTTTAAAATCTGCTCCGCTAGTTAGGAGCACCTGCCAGAACAGCGTCGCTGTAAATGAAATTAATTAAACCCGATGATGCGGGGCAGTAAACCCCGTGACCTTTCTTTGGCACCTGTTAATTATTAAAATAATACCATCCTTATGTATTCTGCCAGACGTTTTCAGTAGCTGAGCTCCAGGGAGCGGTTAGGATTTGGTCGAAACGATCAAGCACATTCCGTAATTCATTACCCTTGGAGACCCAGACAGGAACCACCGTTTGGACCGACGGCCCCGGGAGAAACCAGCAGGTTGCCCACATGTTAAAAAGTTCTAGCGCCGTTTCCAACTTACACGTCCAACATTAAACTTTGCAACTCCTCCACAGGATAAAAACACAACATCATCTATTTGCCTTGCTAACTCCGTTTTGCATTTCTGTCCAGCAGTGTGGTGAGGAGCTGTGTGTTCGTAACCAAAACGTTGGCAGGTTAGATTCCCAAAGCGCGAGGCGCTGTTTCTGCACCGTTGTGGAAGGCGGACGGTCCATCTGAATGCTTTAGTCAAAGCGCTGGTTACGTAACTTACCCCGGGTACGAGGGTCCTGCCAAATGAACACACAAGAAGGCCAGATTTACACACATTAATAATAGAGCTGGATATTTACGGAAGCAAATGGGGTTCAGATCATTGCCCAAGGAATGCGTCGGCAGTGTCACAGCCAGGATTGAAGCCTGCAACACCCTCGGTTTAGAGGCCACATTTCCTGATCGGTACCACGCGCTGCCAAGTACCACTTCGTAGCTTTCGATCGACGTTTGTCTGCCCGTCGCGATGAACCATAAATGGCAAACGTGGCGGTGAAGAATGGTAAAAGGCGGCTCTGTTTTTTTTTTATCGAATAAACGCCACTTTACGGGCGTCTCTGTGGCGTAGCCTGTAGAGCGGTATCCAATGCGCTCGTTGTGAGCGGTGACAGCAGCGGTTCGAATCCGACCCCGTGACCTTTGTCGCATGTCTCCCCATTCTTCCTGTCTGTCTACACTATGCTGTCCAATGAAGCTGAAAAACCCCTAAAAAACACTGCTTTAGTTACATCACGTGTTTTCATCATTTATACGATCGTCAATAAATACATTCATTTTCAGATTAATGTTTTCATCTTCATCACCCCAATTTTCATTGTGTAATTTCATTGCCACTTCCACCACCTGTTCCATGCACCACCATCGCGTTGAAGGTATTGTTTTGTTCAAACTATTTACAATCAATTTGTTGATTAAGCAGGATATAGGTTGTCGGTCTGTTCAAGTTACATCAACTTGAAGTCGTCTGCAGTCAATCCTATGCATTTTCTTTCTGGAGGTGTAGTTTTACCCGGAGGAAAATAAAAACTAAATTAATTTTAATTTAATCAGTCCAGTGATGGTCTGAGGTCGTATAACAATTAATTTGACTGTAGTTGAATCACTGCAATCACAATAGTAAGTGCTAGCCTGGAAGCTCATTGTCCCTCACTATCATGATAGCAAGATACTCAAGTTAAACATTGGAATGCAGATTTTTACAATTACCGTGCAATAACACACTGGGTATGTGCACGGTATACAAAAAAGGGGATTAGATTAGACCAGCTTAACTCCAAATTAAAGAAGTGAAAACTAATTTCTTGTGATACTGTGCCAAAAGTACATACAATGAAAGAAAATGAACCCAAACGTATTAGTAGAATGGTCTAGAATTAATATATTGGCTGAAAAAGCAGCATTCTCAAACGATAAAATGCATTTCGGCTACGCCATGATCAGCGCAGGGTAAAAGGGCACTTGGTAGACAAATACATGATACCACAATTAGATAATCTCCACCAGGTCTTTATAGCTAGACAATTCCCTGTGGTGCCATTACGGCCAGAGGCTATAAATATGCGCGTTCACAGAGATATACAAAGAGCTAAATCGGGAATTAAAATGCATGGTCACACTATTACTATGTTATAACACGGGTATAATGAAATAAATGCAGTATTAGACAGATAAACAATTACATTTATTGCTAACAGTGCTATCCAGGTGAAGAGATCAGAAATTAAAAACTCAAAAAAGTTGAAATGTTTAATTGAAGAAAAAAAAACAACAACTGTAAGTGTCTCATTCTCCACCAATGCATTTATTGTTGCATAAAGGGCTTTTAGCAGGTAATTGTCAGAGAGACATCACGTCCTCAGCATTCAGTTAATGGCTCAATCAGATCTCATTACTTGTGCTTATAGCTGAAGGGAAAGACCAACGCAGCGTGGTTGAGCACGTAGGCCCACTGCGTCTGTATTATACGAGTGGGTGTGTGTGTGTTTAATGGATGCGTATGCAAGTAGAATCGACTTCTTTCTTTTTTTTTTGTTTTGCTGAAACAGCACATAGGAGGCAAAGGAACGTGCCTGTACAGTGTGTGAAACTGGGCCCCTCCCACGGGGAGCCAGGCGATGCTGGCGAGGATCCGAAAAAGATGTAAACGTTAATCCGGGTTATTCCGTTACGGAGAGGGAGCGGTGACAGCGGGAGAAAGTGCCCTCAGCGAGCGGCTCGCACCTCACGCCTCGCGCTAGGAGCTGCCTGTCGCGGCGGCTGTTACGTGGGCGACTGAAGAGCCGGGACTCACCTGCGCCTGGACTCACCTGCGCCGGGCGCTCTCTCTCTCTCTCGGTCTGCCGCGCTGGGGAACGCATTAGCCATCGCCCACGCGGAGCCCGCCAACACCTTCCTCCGACCCTGGCATCTGTCTGCGAAGCCCGTGCAGTCAATTAAGCGGCTGTGCATTGTGTATCCCTGCCCCTTCGCACCGCATATTTACACGCAGGCATCTGGCTTCAGGCCCCTGGGGTCTTTAAGAGGATGCGAGCCAACACATCGGGATGACGACTTCTTCTTTTCTACAGAAGAACTTGTAGAGGGCTTGCTTTGCCTGCAGGCCTGGTCTCGTGCCCTTGATGTTCCTAAGAATGAACGAATTAAAAATGGTTAATCAGTTTATGTCTGATCACTATGATTGATTGACAGAAGTATGACTTCTGGTTCATTTTTCCAGTTTTACATATTGTCTGAAAGCATTAACATGGTACTCTAACCACCCCACCCCCCAGCCCCAACAAAATAAATTTAAGTAAATATTTAAACTGATCTCACACCCTTGATTATATCTGACCATAGTGATGTTAACTGATGAAAATGGTGGTCCAAGCAGAGCTATTACCAACAGTTCAGTGTCCATAAGGTCAGAGTTTACATCAAATTGTGCTGTGTTCCATAGTGACATTGTTACATCACGCTGTGCTGTGTGTGTGTCATAGTACTATTGTTACATCACATTGTGCTGTGTGTCACAGTGGCATTGTTACATCACACTGTGTTGTGTGTGTTCCACAGTGGCATTGTGACATCACACTTTGCTGTGTTCCACAGTGGCATTGTTACATCACTGTGTTCAGCGGATTGCAGCAGGCCATCAGGTGACACGGCTGCAGAACATATCCACAATAAGCCGACGGAAACATGGACAATATTTCAGGGGCGCATGAATTCCTGGAATCTAACGGACAGCAAGTGAACCAGTGTCAACTGCCAACAAAGCCCCTTTTTTCAAAACGAAGTGCTGGAAATGAACATAAATTTTGGGTTGCGTGCGAGCATTCCATGTTACTGCCAGGAATACGGTAAGGATGATATGCAAGAGGCTGTCTCTGCACTCAGCCTTTTGTCATGCGTTTAATGAGGGAACTCCACGGAAACGCTTTTCCATTTTTAGACGTTGTGTCCTGGTTGCAGAATGAGGCCAGCGGTGCACAAGATGCCAATAACAGGACAACTCCTCCCACTAATACAGCTTGTTCCAGTTACAACACAACTCCTCCCACTAAGACAGCTTGTTCCAGTGACAACACAACCCCTCCCACTAATACAGCTTGTTCCAGTTACAACACAACCCCACCCACTAATACAGCTTGTTCCAGTTACAACACAACTCCTCCCACTAATACAGCTTGTTCCAGTGACTAGACAACCCCTCCCACTAATACAGCTTGTTCCAGTAACTAGACAACCCTTCCCAACATTACATTCATTTGGCAGACGCTTTTATCAAAAGCGACGTACAATAAGTGCATCCCAAAAGGTCACTGAAGCAACTACAAAACAGGTCAGATAAAGCACATTTCCATCATAACGTAGCAGCTATCCTTAAACATGAATATTGAGTATAGTACATACAGTAAGCTGTGGCTTAGACAGCTTGCTCCACTGACAAGACAACCCTTCCCACTAATACAGCTTGTTCCAGTGACAACACAACCCCTCCCACTAAGACAGCTTGCTCCAGTCTTCCACAGAAGGCTGACAGACAGATGGCTGTACAGCACATCACATGTTTTTCGAGGTGGGGTGTATAGTGGTGGTAATACAAACAGGGATGGGCAGAGCTTCAAATACATGCATTAAATATCTGCATGTATACATATTCTATGCATTTTTTTTTTTTTATGAGTTAAACCCCATGCCCTCTGAAAAAATCTGTACCTCCAGAAATTTGACTGCAGTTTATGGTTGCATTTATTTGGGATGCGATTAGGTGCACACTTTTGCAAACTGTATTTTGCATTTGTATTTTAGTGTTTAGTTTAGTGTATTTTTCCCCATAAAGGGGCTCTCTGTATATGTGCTGTATATATAACTAAAGCGCTGGTTCACCACTGTTACACCCCGTGGTCCAGAATCAATAGAATTAAACATTTTTGATTTGATGGAATTTTTTTGGGGCCAGATTTCCTGCTGCTGCAGTGGAGTGTGACACACCCTGGCACACACACACACACACACACATTCAGACACACGCATTCACACACGTAGCTCAGTGAACGGCCGAACCGTGCTCCCATCGATTAAGCGCTGGCCCCTTTTTATATCGGTAACAAATTAGCTGGAGTTTATTTCCCTGGGTCTTCAGATAGAGGGCCGGGATCGATGGGAACAGTGTGTCCATGAACACCTCGAGCCGTCCCGCCACGCACACGTTCCGCAATGTCCTCAAATTCCTTACATTATGCAAACGTAATTACACAGCGTCAGCCAGCCCCGTCTCCTACCACCCGCGGGAATACAGCCGAATTAAAGCAATTCAATCTCCCTGCCTTCCCTCCATGTGATGCACGCACGCTAAGTTGTTTACCTTCTCTTCTGTGGGGCAGGATGGTTATCTTCAAAGTCCTTTATCTGCTGATTAGTATGTAACCGACAGCTTGGGAGCACTCTCGAGAAACAATGCTTGTTAATAATTGCGTTTCGAAATGTTAAATTACCAGCACAAGGAATTTATTTTCATAGCTGTTAAATTGTGTGTAATTTGTTTGAAAAGACGTCGGTTATTGCCTCGTCCACATGATGTACGCAGATATGGAAAGAGCAATGCCGGGCGGCCATTTTGAGCCATTCCAGCTCTTATGAAGAGCAGATGAGTGCACTGCTTTAAATCACGGAATGGCTGGAACTGCTAGTTTCTATCCCTGTAATCTATACTTGCATACAATTTATATGCATATACAGTATGTTTGCTTTTTACCGTCTAATGTGTATAAATCCAAAGCACATTTGTGAGAAATTTCATCCCTCTATTGAGTTTGACTCCTCCAGAATTTAGTCTCAGATATTGCAGTTTAACCGCCACTGCGGCAGATTAAAGAACCCGCTTCAGGGTAGAGAACCCAGCGGCCGTCTCTCTCTCTCTCCCTCTCCCTCTCCCTCTCTCTCTCTCTCTCTCCCTCTCTCTCTCTCTCTCTCCCGAGCGCTCTGCTTTCAGTGGCCAGCTGTTGGCTGGGGGACAGGGAGACTTTTTGAAGAATGAAGCATGAAGCTTCTTGCTGTGCCCATTTTCCAATTCACAGGGCTTCGATTGTGTGACTCTTCAGGCACACGCAGTGTTCTAACGCCTAGCGCAGCAAACCTCAGCCCGCAATCAAGTGCAAAGTAAAATTATATACGAAGTGGTGGCGGTGTAGCATAACGGGTTTGGGAACTGGGCTTGTGAGACTCAGAGGTTGCCAGGTTGATTCCCAGGTGGGGGACTGCTGCCATTGTGCCCTTGAATAAGGCATTGTTTCAGTGAAATAATAGCCAATCAGCTGTCATCAGTATCGACTGCGATGTCAATGAGGCGGTCTGTACTGATGCTGCGGGCAGTTACTGTACGCTTAATCCCGAAGGCGCAGGGCTCGGATTTGCTTCCGTATTCCGGGATGCACCGCAGCACTGGGACACAGCGCTTTACCCGTGCACATCACACCACCCAGGGGTCCGGTGAGGTCAGAGTTCGACTCCTGCCTGTTGCCCCCACAATCCCGCCGTGCGTTTGGTTCGCACGCGCGCGTAGCTCATTGTGACCGTTCGTACAGACGCTGGGAGTGGGATTCGCAGTCGGTCGGCATTAAGGTCACAACATTATCCCGAGCGGCTCGTTGGGGGAATTTCAATGAAGTGACCGCGGTCGATGTTGGTAATCAGGCAGCGTACAGCGCCGTGCCCTGGCAAACGGCTGGCTTTCCCACGGCTTTGAGAGGCACCAGCGACCCGACTGGCAGGCAGCAGCTGGTTCGGCCCATGTACCCCCCCCCCCCCCCCCCATCTCCTCAGACCACAAGGACAAGCCGACAAAAAAACAAGAATAAAGTTAACGGAAACAAACGGCCCAAGGTGACTCTCGGAGGGCAGCCAGCTAGGGGTCAGGGGGTCAGGGGTCAGGGACGTCGCCACGAGCGACAGGGCCATTGAGCCCAAACAATATTCAGACGGCCGAGCAAAAAAAACTGAGTCGGGAGGAAAGTGTGGGAACAGCCAAAAACACTAAATAAAGCTGCTTTAAGAAGAAAAACAAGGACTAGAGCCAAACGGAGCAGAGCTGTACAAAGGCCGAGCCGGGGCGAGACGGGCCGAGACGGGGCGAGACGGGCCGAGACGGGGCGAGCCGGGGCGAGACGGGCCGAGACGGGGCGAGCCGGGGCGAGACGGGGCATCGCTAAAGAGAGCTACGGGCCGGCGGTGTCAAGAGCAGAAATACCGTACGGATTTACAATAATACGCACTGCTGCGTTCGCCAGGATCTCTGTGATCAATATCAATATTTACCGCTATATTCAAACGCTGAAACAGTCAGCTGCCGCAGGAGAGAAGGGGAGGGAGTGGGAGAGGGGAGAGGGGAGAGGGGAGAGGGGAGAGGGGAGAGGGGGGGGGGGGGGCTTCCTAATGATGCTCCGCCGTCCGCTCACGTGGCGGGAATTATCTCGTTTGGCCCCGTCGCCGTGGATACGACCAGGACGGGATGTCATGTACCTGAGAGGGGAAGCGTACACAGGGGGGAGGGGGTCTGGTCTGCCTCCCGCACCGGCCATGCCCCCCCCCCAAGGGATGCTGGGTAACCTAATTAAAGGCACGGAAAAGGAACACTTCGCGGAGCGCGCCTCGCAAATTTATACGCATTAGAGAACTAAATTGTTAGTCAAATGAGTACTGTTCATTCTGCATGGTCCTGACAGTCAGAGGGTGTGATGAGATTATCCACTCCCACCTCCCACAAAACCACCCCACCTCCCCTCCCCTCCCCTCCCTCACACCACCCCTCCCTCCCACACACCACCCCTCCCTCCATTCCCCCGACTGGAAACAACCGTTTAAATTAAAGGCCGCGGTGAACACACACCGCCGGCTTTATTAATCGCTCGAGGCTTGCCCCTTTTCATCAGCTGAACGGCCAATTTTCCCTAATTGGTTGAGAGAATGAGAAGTATTGCCAATTTGTTATGATGACTCTGTGAAAGGAGACGGTGGGGCAAACGATGGCGGAGCGCCATTCACTCGCGACGAGAGGC
>CM056387.1:23045916-23135916 GCA_029718625.1 Synaphobranchus kaupii
CAAAACAGTATTTCAAGAAATTAGAATAGTGTGTCGAAAATCAGCATTTACTTCAGTTATTTCAGAGAATGAGTGGAGTGGCTTGACTCGAGGAATCCGACAGTTGTAGCCCATGTCCCGGATACGTCTGTACGTGGTGGTTTTTGAAGCACTGATTCCAGCCTCAGTCCACTCCCTCTGCATCTACGCCAAATTTTGGAATCGTCTTTGCTTGACAATCCGCTGAAGCCTACGGTCATCTCTTTTGCTTGTGCACCTTCTCCTGCCACATTTTTCCCTTCCACTAAACTTTCTATTGATATGCATGGACACTGCACTCTGTGAACAGCCAGCCTCCTTAGCGATGCCCTTTTGTGGCTTACCCATCTTCTGGAGGGTGTCAATGATGGTCATCTGGCCAATTGTCAAGTCTGCAGTCTTCCCCATACTGAACCAAACTGAGATAAACTTTGCAGGTGTTTTGAGTAAATTAGATGATAGTGTGACACTCAGTCTAAAACATTAATTCTCTGAAATAACTGAAGTAAATGCTGATTTTCGACACACTATTCGAATTTCTTGAAATACTGTTTTGGGAGTTTTCTGGAGCTGTAAGCCAAAATTATGAAAAATGAAACAAATAAAGGCTAGAAATATTTAACTTTGTGTGTAATGAATCTATTATCTATGAAAGTTTCACTTTTTGAATGAAATTATGGAAAAAAAAAACTTTTCCATGATATTCAAATTTTTTGGAAAGGATCTGTATATGAAATATGTTTTTATGGCCGCAGCACTGACCTCTGTGGCTTAGAAAAAAAGAAGAAAAGATATAAAAATATAAGAAAAGATTTATGTTCATGTAAAAAATATCTAAAGCATTTCTGAGACATATTTTTGCTAAATAAAACCCAGCCATCATTCTTCATACGGAATTTTTATGGTACACATTCCTGTTGTGCCACAGGCTTTTTACTTTTTATGAATTAATTTTGAAATATAGTCAGGTGTGAGGCTCAGCCAGTTTTTCCTAATCTAATATTATTTATAGCTTCCTGAATCTCCTTTGGAGCACCGTGCTGCCTTTGAAAGAATGTTTTTTTCTTCATTTGGAATTGGAAATCATAAAGCGAGCACGTCCAATCACAGCAAAGTCCTTTGTAAAAATTTGGGAGGGCGCACGATACGGGCATCTTATGAAACGTGTGCAGTCTGCCAACCGTTTCTTCTGCTCCCTGAACACAGAAAAGCGAACACGGATACCGCTCTGGAGCGCCGCTGAGGTACAGCAGATACCGCTTCCTCTCCACCTCAGCTGATGCGAGGTGAGCGTTCTGGTGCAAAATGGCTGCCGTTGCATCACCCAGGTGGGTGGTACACATTGGTGGTGGTTGAGGCGAGTTTCCTCCTCACTATTGTAAGTGTCCTTGAGCTTCTTGAAAGTCGCATGTATATATAATGTATAATAATGATAAGATACCGCACTGGAGCGCTGAGATGTGGCAGATACCGCCGCTATGGAGCGCTGAGATGTGGCAGATACCACTGCTATGGAGCGCTGAGGTACGGCAGATACCGCCGCTATGGAGCGCTGAGGTACAGCAGATACCGCCGCTATGGAGCACTGAAGTATCACTTGTGCCTTTGCTCTTGACTGCAGGGCCGATCCTAAGTATAGGCGGTTGCCATCACGCCAGGGGGCGCCAAGCCAGGATCCAAATTTGTATGTTTTGAGAATTTGAAAAATAAAAGTTAGTGGCGCCCCAGCACGACGCCCCCCTCCGTCATTTTTTTGGTTTTGCCCAGCTGCTCTCATAGAGCGGCACTGTGATTGGACGGCAGAGTCAGAGATCCATCAAAATAATAGTTTCAAAATTAAAACGGTCGGTTTTCAGCCTTCCGGTGCACAGGGGAGAAAAAGAAAAGAGGAGGAGAAAAAGGGCAAGCACACAGGTAAGTCTAATAACTTTGTTTGTGTTTATTGACATTTATTCAATCAAAGGTATAAAGCTACCTAGCAAGCTAGCTATTAGGGATGTAACGGTACACTCAACTAACGGTAGGCTAGGCTACGATTCGTATCACGATACACTGGTCACAGTCCGGGGGGGGTAGGCTCTTCAAAACCGTCAGCTGTTTTCGGTATGATTGTTCATTAGGCCTACATGCTTTTTTTTATCTCTATCTTTTTAAAAAATCTATCTTATGCCCTATTCGCACGAGACTAGTATTAGGCTACCTGGGGGCCTCGTGTGATTTGTGATTTGCGGAGGTCGTCTGTGATCTTAATCCCGTGCGAGTCTGCCGCAAATTACCTACCATATTTCACAAAACACATATAATAGCCTATTAGTCCTGTGTGTATCTTTAATATACTTTCCACATAAGATTAGATAATGATTTGGTATAACTGGGCATAAATAAAGTGGTGCTTATCCACTAATGTACTGATTAGCCTACCATGGCTTTAGCTTTATATAAAAGCATCTCAAATCTCGCCTATAGGGCTTTGAAAAACTAAAAAAATCTTCTCCAAAATGTTCATAAATAAAACATTTTATTCGCCCTATGTGAGGTTGTGTAGAAATGCAGGAAATTTGTTTTAAAAGGACCCTGCATCTCAGTGATTTGGGGTGATATTTATATTTACTTATATTTACTTGTTTTTTCCACGACTGTGTCCAAATCAGCGCACTATTGATGCCACCTGAGTATACTTTAAAAAAATTTAAAAAAAGCTGTTAAGTACTCAAAAATTCGGAAAATTGAGTGTGAGGTGACAGTGGGGAGGGGCACCATCTACAGATTTTGCCTAGGGCTACTAAAAGGCTAGGGTTAGGCTTGACCGATACCGTAAGGGAAATCCCACTGGCTGAGAGCCTCCCTCCCTGTGTGGCCCATTTCTGTGAGGGGGGATTTCTGGCTACAGTGGACATTAGTAGAGCTTGGATTCGATCCAGACCGCGGGTCTCCGTATCTCCGCACCGCAAACGAGCGTGCTTTGCCGGTCTGCGCCACTGGGGAGCCATTTTTCATTCTTTTCTTCTTCCGTTCGCCTTTCCGCACGTAGTCTCCGCGGATTTTTATCCTCCTATCTGTCCCTGCAGTACATTCCCATCCTCTTCTACCGCAGATTTATTCATCCGTTTTCCATTTCTATTTCTTACCTGATGTACGACTCCTCCTCCTCCCTCCTCCTCTTCCTCCTCCCGCCTCCCTCTGTGTCTTTGGAGCCTTCCTCTGTACGGCAGCACTGAGAGAGACTAGGACAGGGGGGCTCAGATGGATGTTCGCCGCCATCAAGCTCTGCTTTATAGCGCTCGGGTAATCAAATTTTAACATGAAATTTCAATTAACGCAGGCTGCCCTCGAGCACCGGCAGCATACCTCAGCACACAGGGAGTGACCCCCTCGTGTCACCGCTGCCGCTGCGACGTCTCGTCTCCCTCCTAACGAGCTGAAGCGCGATTGGCGCCTCCCGTTAGCGACGGCGGGTTTCACCCTGAGGTCACTCCTCCCCAGGATGGGTGAGTCCGCAGACTCTGGGCCTCGGGGGAATTTGCATTCGCGTGAGATTTCACTTGTGAGAACATGGTCAATGCAGATCATTAAATCCAGCCTTAAAATACTCTGTGCCCAATTAATCCCTTCAGTTCTGTCCAGCTGCAAGCTGCCCGTCACTACTTGCCGTTGGCTTGAATTTAGGTTCAGTTCATTTTGTGTCTCAATGGAAGAAAATGCCACACGTTGCTTCATCGAGAAAAACAAACGAATTTTAAAAAAAAGAACAAAAAGTTCACAAGAAAGATAATGCCAATCAAGCAAACTCTTGTAAACATGAAACCCGCGGCTGCAGCATACCGCTGCCCGACATCGGCCCCGCCCTCCGCGCGACTCTGCCAAACCCACCTGCGGTAAGCGACCAACGGAAAGACAAATTACAGATCGCCAACACAACAGGGGCCTCCTGACAGAAGGTTTGCTTGGCTCGGCATACAGGAAATTACAATGAAAACGACAAAACCATAACCAAGATGACAGCTGAGACTGGAAGTTAAAACCCGGCTCCCCCGTCCAGATGGTTATGAGCTCCACTGCTTCGGCTTCGGCTGTTGACAAGCGGGTTTGATCCCGCTTTGTGGGAGAGGCGTAGCCACGGGAACCGTAGCCACGGGAACAAAAAATGCTCAGGACATCTGATGCTCATCGCATTGTCCTGGGCTTTGGAGATGGCGGCAGATCTGCCTTCTGTGCCCGCAATATGCTGGCAGATGCCATGGGGGTGTGCGCCCGTTTCCACGAGCAACCACGGCGGAACGAGGTCAGGTTGGGCCAGAGCATCTTGGGTTGTGCTTCGCTGTGCATGGCGATAGGCCACATAGTCCGGGGGCCTCATATTCTACACACATACAGTGCCCTCCACTATTATTGGCACCCCTGGTAAAGATGAGTAAAAAAAGTTATAAAAATTTAACCGTTTGGTGAATGAGCTTACTCTAACACTGAAAAAATTAGAAAAATCCAACCTTGAAGTAATTGAAGTAAATTTATTATGAGGAAAAAAAAATCCCTCATCAAGAAATAATTATATTTAACAAAACCACGTGTGCCACAATTATTGGCACCCCTGCATTTATATATTGAATAAAGTAATCATTTTTAATATTTGGTCACATATCCTTTGCATGCCATGACTTCCTGATGTCTGTGACCCAACAACATAAAAAGACTCTTGATATCTTAATTTCTGGTACTCTTACAAGCGATACTATAACGTCTCTGCATTTGAATGGATCTCTATGGGAATTGGGGTGTGGGACTCGATTTAGCTGTAAATTATGCTGGAACCGTATGGAATACATGGTTGGTAAAATCTAATTTTTTCAATGTGAGATTAAGTTAATTCACCAAACGGTGAATTTTTTATAACCCTTTTTACTTATCTTTACCAGGGGTGCCAATAATAGTGGAGGGCACTGTATACTGAAAAATGTACGCATTCATATAATGTACGTCGCTTTGGATAAAAGGCGTATTCTGCCTCATTTACAAAAATGTTCTTGGATTTAAACTTAAAATGTAATCTTAAGACCATTTCCTAAGTTGTGCTTACAATTGATTTAGAAATAATGGAGAGCGGGAAAAAAATCTGCTTACGTAGATTTAAAGTGCCGTATCTGTGTCTTATGCACCTATGATACTGTACATAAATCTCAGGTGAATGTGCTTTAACCCTTCTTGTGAATGTGGCCAATGACAGCCATATGGTTGGATTTCAACATTTCTTGCACCTTTCATGCCTAAAATTGATTACCAGTTAAAATGTTATTCTTCAAGCATTAACACAGCCATGTGCAGCCCTAAAACGTGCGGTACCTCCACAAAACCAGCAGGTAATTAACTTACGTCTTGTATAAACTTTACGTTCAGATGCAGTCATATCCAGGATATATACTACATTACTACATGCCATTTTATAAATAACTACTTAGTCATGGTTTTTCAGGGTGAGCAACTATTTAAAGATACAATTTGATCGTACGACCATTTTAAAAATGAGCCGCCTGACCTTGGAAAGCTTATCCCAGCCAATACAGCATCTGAACTTAAGGTTGGGTTTTAGATTCCGTATTTCTGGAATGTGTGTCGTTCTTCTGAACCTCTGTCGAGAACCATCGGACCCGTGTGGTCTGTGCTCGACTACCGAAAGACGTGGATCCATATTTCAACCACTGCTATCAGACTAATGAATCCCCAGGGCCAGCGCTGGGCTTGCTGGCTCTGTCACTCTTCACATTACAGATCACTGCCTGGATGAGTCACACACTTTACATAAATATGCCAGAAGGGCGTTTTGAGGATGACACAAATTTGTGAAACCGTCTCTTCCCCATTTCTGAGTCACCCTATGGGACTCCTGGCCAAAAACGCGTGGGCATTGACAGGTTTGAAATTCCGAGCCAGGTGGCGATCACGGCACAGTGCATTTAGTTTTTTCTGTTTATTTTGTAGAGCGCTTTTTACAGAGAACTGTCGCAAAGACGCTGTACAGAGAAACAGAAGGAGAATTGGGCAAAAACCAGGCCTGAACACCCAACCAGCAAACGAGGTAAAAAACACCCCAGTGGGAAGAAAAACACTCAAACGGTGGCAAGAAAAAACTCCCTGATGGGAAGAAATCTCAGAAGGAACCTGGCTAGAGAGGGGGAGCCCATCCTTCGCTGGCCGGCCCGGTTTAAATTACAGGTGAAATGGATGGGAACAGAATGTAATGAGGGATCTAACATTTAGCTGTTGAAATTACAATAATTTTTCTCCCAGATCCCCCCTACAGTTCTCTGGGAATAGACATGCAATGTAATATACCTAGTAACTACCACCCACCAATGCTCACAATGTTAAACTCAATGAATTACAAAAATGAGTTTAACATTGCCCCTGGGAATATGTAAATATACCCAATATACCTATGTACCACCCATCGATGCTCACATTGTTAAACCCAATGAATGTCAAAAATGACAAATGTTTTCACAGGAAACAGAATGTCAGGGTGTGTTGTCTCTTTCTACATTTCTCTTTGACGTAAAACAATAAAAAAACAAGGAGGATTATTTAATTTCAAAATAAAAACTCCATAATTTTACAATGCTCTTTTCAAACAGACGTTGATATTTCCCTAAATGTCAATTGACATTTCGTTTCCACACGTCACTGTCATTACCAGTTTTTCTACTGGGAAAAGTAAAGCTTGACATTTCTATATCAAGCAAAATCTGTGTTAACAGAATTGGACATAACAGAATGAAATGGCTTCCAGGAATTAGAAAAGCCACAGATTGCCATTTATGTTGCAGAAACACACCATTGTTTCCCCTTAAACACTGATAAACCCTACTAGGCAAGTGGGTGGGATTTCTATCAGAGTAGAAGTAACAGTTTAGTGTCTCTACCATAGATATAGAACCATAGATGTGACATATCATGTAATGTAATAGTAATTTGGAATTCTGAAATGGAACAATGTGGCAGCCATCTTACCTGGGTACAGCTATAATAGGAACCTATGGCAAAAGTGTCATGTACTTTCTAACCCACTGTGATGTAATAATCGGGTCTCAGAAGCCAGATAGCTGATGATTGGCTCGTAGACATAAAACCATGGTTACTGGCCACCATCTTACCTGGTATGGACTTAAAAATGTGCCATTAATTATGACATATATCATATCTATGGTCTCTACTCTCTATAGTAGTAGAAGTAACCTTTTAGTGTCTCTACTCTCTATAGTACCATAGATATGATTGTGCCAGTTGGTAAAACTGGAGATAAAAACAACCTTAACTTTAATATGGTTCTTTACAGTCAGTCTTGATTAAAAAAAAGAAAAAATCTGCTTGTTATTTTTTATTTTTTGAGTTATAAGGATTTCAAATAAAGAAAATATTACTTTTGTGGACGCACAACAATTTGCATTTTCTGAACATTTCAGTTAGGTAGGAATTTGTATTTTTCTTACCCAGTTTTTATCTCCAGCAAAGCAGCAAGCGCCTTTTCAATCACACTGGTTGCTCTCATAACACTGAACTTCCTAAACAAACTATTTTTTGAATAGCATTTCTTTTGGGATTTAAACTCTTAGGGTCTGATTTACTATGACCTTTAGCATGTGCAAAACCTTTTTGCACACGCAAAACTAATAACACAACCTAAAAACATAATTACACAACAAATTGATGCAAGACAAATACCATGACCAATCATTGGTTGTGTTATTGGTTTTTTGTGTGCTAAAAGGTTTTGCACACGTAAAGGTCTGAGTAAATCAGGCCCTTAGTCACTTAAAATGTTTAGTTTTGTTTCATTTGGAATAGCTCATTTGCTTGACCACCATAGTGCCATGCCCAGTAGCTTTTGATAGCTTGCCGCAATATAAATTGCCTCCAATTATCTTCAAAATCCTATGTGAGCATGAGAGACCATTGTCTAACTATCAAAATCAGTTACAGCTGAATTCATTCCAACTAGAGAAATGCCCACTTTATTAGACAAATAACTCCGGTAATCTCTTTAATGATTGACAGGGTGTCTTTCTTAAAGGGAACTCACGGAAGGTGATTCAGACACAGTGCATTTGTGGATGTATTAAATTTTTTAAAAGAACATATGCCAGTTCTTAAAATGCAAAGCCTACATGGTTTTTTTCCCCCAACCTTTATTTAACCCAGAAGGTCAAGTGAAAACTCAATTATTTCTAACAATGACAGCCTTGGGAAACAAGGTAGCTAGGGAATTCAAGGGTAGCCAATTAACTGGAAGGGGATGATGAGTTGGTCGTATGGAGAGAGCCCATTTTAAATTCGGCCAGTACTCTGGAGTTAGCATTCTTCAGTTTTTCCACTGAGCGACGGCCTTGCTGTAATGTCTCGAACAAACAACAGTGTTCAGGCTTCAATCAACAATCATCCTCAATTTTCACTTACAAAATAAATGCAACGAGTGCGTCTGTCTCGTCACAGATACAGTTTTCGGAGTTCATTTTGCTGATTGCTGAACCCGCCAAACTCGTCTGCGAAGAAAAATAAAACGAACACATATTGTGCGTCAAAGTTGATTGAATCCCGGCCAGTGTCCCTGTAATTGTGGGCTACTACCCAGAACAGAGGGAAGTTGTTTTTCCATATTTCTGAAGAACTACATTCTGTTCTCAACCTTCCAGCAGGCCTTGAAATGGTAGCAGCCTCTTGAG
This sequence comes from Synaphobranchus kaupii, assembly GCA_029718625.1. Taxonomy (NCBI): domain Eukaryota; kingdom Metazoa; phylum Chordata; class Actinopteri; order Anguilliformes; family Synaphobranchidae; genus Synaphobranchus; species Synaphobranchus kaupii. The sequence continues at coordinate 23,054,646 of CM056387.1, forward strand.
TTTCTCCAGTGCCGGGTTGCAGTGAGCATGAAAACACTTGTTTTACAAGACAGAACAGCAGCTACGAGTCACTAAGCAACAGGTTTTTATCCACCAAAATCAGAAATTTTCGCTTTTCTGTTAGAGATCTATTCAAATTGCACATTCAGCCGACGCGAAGGCGCAGTGTTGACAACGACTGAGAGAAATAAATTTGCGGCTCTTATTTTGTTCGGAGAGGGAAGAATGAGGATCGTCTTAGAATTCAATAGTTTGACTAGAAGGTTTAAACAGTACTGTAGGTATTGGTGGGTTTTCTTTTTTTCCTTTTCATGATCTAGACATATCTTTTAATAAGCTCAGCGTTGTTGTTACACTAACACAATGCATTTCTACCTTGTCAGTATATTGTGTGTACTGTAGTTATCACAGTCATTCTGTCTGGTTTTTGTAGCATTTTCTCCAGCACAATCAATCGCTCTTTTCTCTCCAGGGACTGATTGGAGGGGGAAAGTGTCTTTATGTGAACAGGGAAGGCAGATACGAGACCTGTCACGCATTCTCGTGGCATCGACCTCGGCGGCAGACGGCTCCATAACATCAAAATCAATTATTGCAGCCCCGGGCCCAGCGCCCGCTCGCCCGTCCGCCCTGCTTCGAGTTCACGAACGGCGGCAGCCTGCTGTTATCCCATGGGCATCCGCTAACTGAGACGGACAATGTAATGTACAGACAAACGGACACACGTAAATAAATACACACACACACACACACAAACATAAAAACACTCAAATAAATAATACACACACACAAACATACAGCCACACTCAAATAAATACACACTCTCACTCACACACACACACACACATGCAAACATACACACACTCTAATAAATACACTGTCACACACACACACATAGTAGACTGACAGAGTCAAATAGGCCTAGAGTACACTTGCACACACTCAAAGGCATGTACATGTACAAGGACACACACACACACACACACACAGTACACACACTCAATGCACTTGCACATCCTCAAATACACTCACATACAAACACTTTCATGCACCTGTGCACACGCGCACACGCACGCACGCACGCACGCACACACACACGCACGCACACACACACACACACACATATATGCACACAGGAAATATGCAGAAAGAAATTTTATGCCCTAAGGCAAAAAGTGAGGCTTTATGAATATTTGCTGACTGCCTGTACTGATTTTCTTGATGGATCCCTGGGTTATTACTTTGATGGTTACTTAGTGGCCTGTTATAGATTTAAAGTCTGCTGACTGGAGGGTTTTTTTCTTGAATGTACAGAATTGCACCTGTGGAAAAAAAAATGACCTGGTCATCCTTGGTCTCTAAGCATATATCTACTCAATTAATTAATTAAAGCGCTGATATCCTCTCTTGGTCACACCCATTCACAGTGCAGTCACAGTGTTACATCACAAAGGATTTTTAATCAGCACATGACTGCCATCTGGAACAACAGCTCATTCAAATTCCAATACAATCAATGGCTCCATTTAGACAATGTGCCAGTACAGTGTGATGTCATAGCCTAGTGTCTCATCCGCTGCCTGCTGCATGTATGAAAGTTTGCTTTGTAGAGCAAATAACACTGTTGTGTTTTTCACTGATACTACTGACTGAACCAATCAGATGCTGGGGTTATTTTGTAATCAGTTTCCTGTGTGATTGAACAAAGTCTAAATGAACCAGAATGATTTAGGATGGTCACAGCCTTTTGATTATTATTATATTTTCAGCTCAGGCCACCATTTTACTGTGTTAGGAGCATGGAGCTAATGCAAACCACCATTTTACTCTGTTAGTAGCATGGAGCTAATGCAAACCACCATTTTACTCTGTTAGGAGCATGGAGCTAATGCTAACCACCATTTTACTCTGTTAGGAGCATGGAGCTAATGCAACCCACCATTTTACTCTGTTAGTAGCATGGAGCTAATGCAAACCACCATTTTACTCTGTTAGTAGCATGGAGCTAATGCAACCCACCATTTTACTCTGTTAGGTGCATGGAGCTAATGCAACCCACCATTTTACTCTGTTAGTAGCATGGAGCTAATGCTAACCACCATTTTACTCTGTTAGTAGCATGGAGCTAATGCTAACCACCATTTTACTCTGTTAGTAGCATGGAGCTAATGCTAACCACCATTTTACTCTGTTAGCAGCATGGAGCTAATGCTAACCACCATTTTACACTGTTAGTAGCATGGAGCTAATGCTAACCACCATTTTACTCTGTTAGTAGCATGGAGCTAATGCTAACCACCATTTTACTCTGTTAGTAGCATGGAGCTAATGCTAACCACCATTTTACTCTGTTAGTAGCATGGAGCTAATGCTAACCACCATTTTACTCTGTTAGTAGCATGGAGCTAATGCTAACCACCATTTTACTCTGTTAGTAGCATGGAGCTAATGCTAACCACCATTTTACTCTGTTAGTAGCATGGAGCTAATGCTAACCACCATTTTACTCTGTTAGTAGCATGGAGCTAATGCCAACCACCATTTTACTCTGTTAGTAGCATGGAGCTAATGCAAACCACCATTTTACTCTGTTAGTAGCATGGAGTTAATGCAAACCACCATTTTACTCTGTTAGTAGCATGGAGCTAATGCAAACCACCATTTTACTCTGTTAGTAGCATGGAGCTAATGCTAACCAGCATTTTACTCTGTTAGTAGCATGGAGCTAATGCAAACCACCATTTTACTCTGTTAGTAGCATGGAGCTAATGCTAACCAGCATTTTACTCTGTTAGTAGCATGGAGCTAATGCAAACCACCATTTTACTCTGTTAGTAGCATGGAGCTAATACTTATCACCATTTTACTCTGTTAGTAGCATGGAGCTAATGCTAACCATCATTTTACTCTGGTAGTAGCATGGAGCTAATGCAACCCACCATTTTACTCTGTTAGGTGCATGGAGCTAATGCAACCCACCATTTTACTCTGTTAGTAGCATGGAGCTAATGCTAACCACCATTTTACTCTGTTAGTAGCATGGAGCTAATGCTAACCACCATTTTACTCTGTTAGTAGCATGGAGCTAATGCTAACCACCATTTTACTCTGTTAGCAGCATGGAGCTAATGCTAACCACCATTTTACTCTGTTAGTAGCATGGAGCTAATGCTAACCACCATTTTACTCTGTTAGTAGCATGGAGCTAATGCTAACCACCATTTTACTCTGTTAGTAGCATGGAGCTAATGCTAACCACCATTTTACTCTGTTAGGAGCATGGAGCTAATGCAACCCACCATTTTACTCTGTTAGTAGCATGGAGCTAATGCTAACCACCATTTTACTCTGTTAGTAGCATGGAGCTAATGCTAACCACCATTTTACTCTGTTAGTAGCATGGAGCTAATGCTAACCACCATTTTACTCTGTTAGTAGCATGGAGCTAATGCTAACCACCATTTTACTCTGTTAGTAGCATGGAGCTAATGCTAACCACCATTTTACTCTGTTAGTAGCATGGAGCTAATGCTAACCACCATTTTACTCTGTTAGTAGCATGGAGCTAATGCCAACCACCATTTTACTCTGTTAGTAGCATGGAGCTAATGCAAACCACCATTTTACTCTGTTAGTAGCATGGAGTTAATGCAAACCACCATTTTACTCTGTTAGTAGCATGGAGCTAATGCAAACCACCATTTTACTCTGTTAGTAGCATGGAGCTAATGCTAACCAGCATTTTACTCTGTTAGTAGCATGGAGCTAATGCAAACCACCATTTTACTCTGTTAGTAGCATGGAGCTAATGCTAACCAGCATTTTACTCTGTTAGTAGCATGGAGCTAATGCAAACCACCATTTTACTCTGTTAGTAGCATGGAGCTAATACTTATCACCATTTTACTCTGTTAGTAGCATGGAGCTAATGCTAACCATCATTTTACTCTGGTAGTAGCATGGAGCTAATGCAACCCACCATTTTACTCTGTTAGGTGCATGGAGCTAATGCAACCCACCATTTTACTCTGTTAGTAGCATGGAGCTAATGCTAACCACCATTTTACTCTGTTAGTAGCATGGAGCTAATGCTAACCACCATTTTACTCTGTTAGTAGCATGGAGCTAATGCTAACCACCATTTTACTCTGTTAGCAGCATGGAGCTAATGCTAACCACCATTTTACTCTGTTAGTAGCATGGAGCTAATGCTAACCATCATTTTACTCTGGTAGTAGCATGGAGCTAATGCAACCCACCATTTTACTCTGTTAGTAGCATGGAGCTAATGCAACCCACCATTTTACTCTGTTAGTAGCATGGAGCTAATGCTAACCACCATTTTACTCTGTTAGTAGCATGGAGCTAATGCTAACCACCATTTTACTCTGTTAGTAGCATGGAGCTAATGCTAACCACCATTTTACTCTGTTAGCAGCATGGAGCTAATGCTAACCACCATTTTACTCTGTTAGTAGCATGGAGCTAATGCTAACCACCATTTTACTCTGTTAGTAGCATGGAGCTAATGCTAACCACCATTTTACTCTGTTAGTAGCATGGAGCTAATGCTAACCACCATTTTACTCTGTTAGTAGCATGGAGCTAATGCTAACCACCATTTTACTCTGTTAGTAGCATGGAGCTAATGCAAACCACCATTTTACTCTGTTAGTAGCATGGAGCTAATGCTAACCAGCATTTTACTCTGTTAGTAGCATGGAGCTAATGCAAACCACCATTTTACTCTGTTAGTAGCATGGAGCTAATACTTATCACCATTTTACTCTGTTAGTAGCATGGAGCTAATGCTAACCATCATTTTACTCTGGTAGTAGCATGGAGCTAATGCAAACCACCATTTTACTCTGTTAGTAGCATGGAGCTAATGCTTATCACCATTTTACTCTGTTAGTAGCATGGAGCTAATGCAAACCACCATTTTACTCTGTTAGTAGCATGGAGCTAATGCTAACCAGCATTTTACTCTGTTAGTAGCATGGAGCTAATGCAAACCACCATTTTACTCTGTTAGTAGCATGGAGCTAATGCTAACCAGCATTTTACTCTGTTAGTAGCATGGAGCTAATGCAAACCACCATTTTACTCTGTTAGTAGCATGGAGCTAATACTTATCACCATTTTACTCTGTTAGTAGCATGGAGCTAATGCTAACCATCATTTTACTCTGGTAGTAGCATGGAGCTAATGCAACCCACCATTTTACTCTGTTAGGTGCATGGAGCTAATGCAACCCACCATTTTACTCTGTTAGTAGCATGGAGCTAATGCTAACCACCATTTTACTCTGTTAGTAGCATGGAGCTAATGCTAACCACCATTTTACTCTGTTAGTAGCATGGAGCTAATGCTAACCACCATTTTACTCTGTTAGCAGCATGGAGCTAATGCTAACCACCATTTTACTCTGTTAGTAGCATGGAGCTAATGCTAACCACCATTTTACTCTGTTAGTAGCATGGAGCTAATGCTAACCACCATTTTACTCTGTTAGTAGCATGGAGCTAATGCTAACCACCATTTTACTCTGTTAGTAGCATGGAGCTAATGCTAACCACCATTTTACTCTGTTAGTAGCATGGAGCTAATGCTAACCACCATTTTACTCTGTTAGTAGCATGGAGCTAATGCTAACCACCATTTTACTCTGTTAGTAGCATGGAGCTAATGCTAACCACCATTTTACTCTGTTAGTAGCATGGAGCTAATACCAACCACCATTTTACTCTGTTAGTAGCATGGAGCTAATGCAAACCACCATTTTACTCTGTTAGTAGCATGGAGTTAATGCAAACCACCATTTTACTCTGTTAGTAGCATGGAGCTAATGCAAACCACCATTTTACTCTGTTAGTAGCATGGAGCTAATGCTAACCAGCATTTTACTCTGTTAGTAGCATGGAGCTAATGCAAACCACCATTTTACTCTGTTAGTAGCATGGAGCTAATGCTAACCAGCATTTTACTCTGTTAGTAGCATGGAGCTAATGCAAACCACCATTTTACTCTGTTAGTAGCATGGAGCTAATACTTATCACCATTTTACTCTGTTAGTAGCATGGAGCTAATGCTAACCATCATTTTACTCTGGTAGTAGCATGGAGCTAATGCAAACCACCATTTTACTCTGTTAGTAGCATGGAGCTAATGCTTATCACCATTTTACTCTGTTAGTAGCATGGAGCTAATGCAAACCACCATTTTACTCTGTTAGTAGCATGGAGATAATGCTTATCACCATTTTACTCTGTTAGTAGCATGGAGCTAATGCAAACCACCATTTTACGCTGTTAGGAGCATGGAGCTAATGCTAACCACCATTTTACTCTGTTAGTAGCATGGAGCTAATGCTAACCACCATTTTACTCTGTTAGTAGCATGGAGCTAATGCAAACCACCATTTTACTCTGTTAGTGGCATGGAGCTAATGCTAACCACCATTTTACTCTGTTAGTAGCATGGAGCTAATGCAAACCACCATTTTACTCTGTTAGGAGCATGGAGCTAATGCAACCCACCATTTTACTCTGTTAGTAGCATGGAGCTAATGCTAACCACCATTTTACTCTGTTAGGAGCATGGAGCTAATGCAAACCACCATTTTACTCTGTTAGTAGCATGGAGCTAATGCAAAGCTACTGACCATTACCTGTACACCTGTGTCGGGACGAACATCAGAAACTAATCATTTAATGTGGCTGAAGGATGTGTTCCGGAGCCCTAAATGGGACACCTTCGTCTTCCTCAGCTGAAAAATGATATCCCATGAGCAATAGTGCATAATTCTTCATAATTGTATATTTAAAAAATATGATCATACTTTTGCAATATAGTACGGTCCAGAACAGTAAATTATGGATTAATCATCTTAATGGCATCTGGAGGTGAGAAAAGAGCAGGGCACAGAGAGAGGATAAGAGAGAGAGAATGTGTGTGTATGCGTGTGAGAGAGAGAATGTGTGTGTGTGTGTGTATGCGTGTGAGAGAGAGTGAGAGTGTGAGAGAGAGAGAGCAAGAGCACGAGAGAGAGTGAGAGAGACAGAGAATGTGTGTGTGTGTGTGTGTGTGTGTCTGTGTGTGAGAGAATGTGTGAATGTGTGTGTGTGTGTGTGTGTGTGTGTGTGTGTGTGTGTGTGTGTGTGTGTGTGTGTGTGTGTGTGTGTGTGTGTGAGAATAACCCTCTGGCCACCTACCTTTCTCTCCAGAGATTGTGCGGGATGTTCCCAGGGGTAGGAACTTCCTTGTGTTTGCAGCAAACTTTCCAACATTTTTTTTTTGAAGAAAAGAAACATAACACCCCACAGAAAGCCTGGACTTCCGCCTGGGTTTGGTTTGGGAACCATGGAGCAGAACAAAGTGTTGCAGATTCACAGATCTGTCCCCCCCTCCTGCGATCACCAGGGGAGGTTAAGATGTATGCTAATTCACATTACACATTAAAAACACTTCCCTGTGCTCAGATTTATCTTAAAGCATTAGACTGTTCAGTCAGAAATGCTGTAAAAAGGGGTAGAGTGGTGGCGTTATCCACATGCTCATTGCAAGCCGCGACGTCGGCGGTTCGAATCCGGCCGTGCAACCTTTTGTCACATGTCTCTCTCTCTCTCGCTCCCCTTTCTTCCTGTCTCTACACTGTGCTGTCCAATAAAGCTGAAAAAAAACCCCAAAAAATGTGATAACATGCTGGTGAAATATTGCCATGATTTCTCTGTGCACCAAAATGTGGGTCTTATATTAAGTGAATGTGTTTTATTTATGCAGTTCCTGACAGCACACTACATTAAATAGGGTGACCAGGCGTCCAAAATTTCAAAAATGTTGTTCATTCTAGTTTTCAATGGGTTTTCTGATTGTGATTGACGTACTGACTGACTGTTTGTCCCCTATTTACCTCTGGGAAATCATTTATCTCATAAAATCCAACAATTGTTGCTATTGTGTAATGCATGAAGCTGAACCAATCCAAAACAGTTACGATTTGACCTTCTGTTCTTGGATCATAACATGTTTAACACGAATGATGTGATCACTTGAAAAGACTAAAGCAAAACATACAAATAAGGATAGAGGCAGAGCAGATGGTTTCAACAAAGGCACCTTAAGGCAATTCTTTTTCGAGAATTATTTTTCATCTTGCTCTAATAGTGGAATTTGCACAATTTGAAAGATGGATTTGCAAGGAAAACTTGTTTTTTTAAACGGCTTTTTATTTAAATATGTCGAGCTCGCAGACACAGTCTCGTAAAGGTTCTTAGCAGCAAATACTAACTCTGGCAAAGGTGATGACGCACGTGCATAACGCACTAATGCCTTTCACACGGTTTTCTGCAGCCAAATGTGTTAGTTTCACCAGCACACTAGCGTTGCTTGACCTGAGATTATAAGACAACAAGTAAGTGGATCAGGATAAGGGTAGATGAACATATTTTGCTTGGACGCTTTCAAAAGAAAAAAGTTTGAAAAGACAGATTTTTTTTTTTTTCTTAAAATCAATTTCCCATTTCAGATTTTCCACGTCGGTGCAATGCATATCACTTTCTTCCCTTCCTCCTTTTCCGGATTGAAAACATTCTTTTTTCCCACAGGGATTTCCAGGGACAAGCCGAGTTCCCGACACTTCACCTTTTCTTCCCCAATCTGTACACGCACGAACGCGCGCACCTCCGAGGCCGGCTACATTCAAAAAACGCTTCCGCGCCAGCGAACAGCGCTCGCACAGCAACGACCTTGCATGCCCTTGCCCCCCCGTCTCGTCACACCGGCTCTTAGACTGAGCTCCCCAGAGAACCTTAGAGTGTCTATACTGTACGACACAAGTGCCTGCTAAAACATTAATAATGTTGATGGAGAATCTGCCTCGCTCTCCGCCAGAACATGCAAATGCATGGCTAAACACCGGAGGTGGGTAATTGCTCCTCCGGCGGAAAGCGAGGCAATGGCGCGTGAGACCACAAAGGTCCAGCGAGTTACCGCCGAAGGGTTTCGCGGGTTCAAATACCAGATAATGTGGCACCGGTACTCATCTTCAGCAGAGTGCAAAGCCGAGAGCCAAAGTGACCAAATACCAAGGAGCAAATCGCAACTTACCCATCATGCAGTGCGAAGTGGGGAAAAAAAGTACGATATCAAGACCCAAGTATGTGCTACACATTGGTGGTGGTCGGAGAGAGCTTCCCCCTTACAATGCAGAGTAGGCTACTTAGTAAACACAAGATTAAAGGCGTAATATAAATGCGATCCATTGTGCAACCGTTGAGAGCATTCTTACGCGTGCGATGACAGAGACTGTCACAGCGCCCTCTCTGGCCAGCAGAGGGAAGGACACCCATGTCAGCGCTCTGGGCCAGGCTATGGAGCAGGCAGGCTCTGCTTGAACGGCTGCTGGATGTGCCTCTATCTGTGGCCTATTTCTGTCACAACGAGAGCGAAACTCAAAGAGGCCTGCGCGGTGCTGGGGCTATCAGCCTAGACAGATTAGACCAATGAGTGCAGTTCTGGGGCAAGGGCTATCAGATTAGACCAATCAGCACGGTGCTGGGTTAGACTGCTATCAGATTAGACCAATCAGCGAGGTGCTGGGGCGAGGGCAATCAGATTAGACCAATCAGCGCAGTGCTGGGGCGACGGCTATCAGATTAGACCAATCAGCGCAGTGCTGGGGCGACGGCTATAAGATTAGACCAATCAGAATGCATGGACAGCACACGCATAGGAGCACAGCATGCCTCCTGAAGAACCAAGACAGGGTGCAATGAGACAGATAAGGGGTACAGAGTGAGGGGGTGGTGTTTCGAGTTTGGAAGGGGAGACAGAAGACGAAATGTGGACGCCATGGGCCTTAAGAGACATAGTCAAGCCGAATAAGAGAGACAAGCACCGAGACAATGAAGATATTACAGATGCACCAGCATGGAAGAGCCCTCAAGTAGATGCCCCCCAGAGGGGGGGGGGCACAGGTCCGAAGGACCTCAAAGCCAAGGCGCTCGTCTTCAGAAGCTCCGTTTAAGAGATTAAATTAAAACCAGGCCATATAAATAGACAAAAACGTCAGAAACGAGACGGAAGAGAAGGACGCCCGCCAAGAAAAATAAATAATGTAATCAGCAGGAGGAGGGAAAGCTTGGGAGACAATCCATGTCTGTGGGAAGAGGAGATGACTCTCCTCCCGCCGGCTGGCCCCCGCCGTTTCTCTAAGGACAGACGACGGCTCCCAGAAGGTCAAAGGTCGCTTGTGTGAGAATGATGAGCATGATAATTGGATGAGTAGTGTGGAGCTACTGTAAGGTTGCCGATTGTCTTCGCCCGGGGGACGCGGTCTGACACTCACAGAGCTGATGACCCTCTTGTCAACACCCTGCTGGCGGACACAGTGACTGATGCGTCTCCATTGTGTGAATGGCGAATTCCCCACCCATTAACATGCATAGTTTACTACTGCTGACTACCATTAAGCCACTCTTATCCAGAGTGAATTACAATGCACGCAAACACACACACACACACACACACATACATGCATACACACAGACACATGCATACACACACACACACATGCAAACACACACATACTGTACATACATGCACACACACATACATGCATACACACACACAAACACACACGCACATGCACACGCATACATACATCCATACACACACACACACACACACATACACACACACGCATACATATGTACAGTTGAAGTCGGAAGTTTACATACACTTAGGTTGAAGTTATTAAAACTCATTTTTAGCCACTCCAGTCAGTTAGGACATCTACTTTGTGCATGACACAAGTAATTTTTCCAACAATTGTTTACAGACAGATTATTTCACTTTTAATTACTATATCACAATTCCAGTGGGTCAGCAGTTTACATACACTAAGTTGACTGTGCCTTTAAATTTTTAATATTTGGTCGCATATCCTTTGCATGCCATGACTTCCTGATGTCTGTGACCCAACAACATGAAAAGACTCTTGATATCTTATTTTCTGGTACTCTTACAAGCAAGGTTATTACAGTTAACTGAAACTGAAACAAAAATCAAAAAAACATTTTAGTTAACTAAAATAAAAATAAAAACTGAAATTACTTTAAAAAGTAAAACGATACTAAAACTTTTGTTATGACCATCATTATGTTTGGAGGAAAAAGGGTGAGGCTTCCAAGCCGAAGAACACCATCCCAACCGTGAATCACGGGGGTGGCAGCATCATGTTATGGGGGTGCTTTGCTGCAGGAGGGACTGGTGCACTTCATAAAATAGATGGCATCATGAGGAAGGAAAATTATGTGGATATATTGAAGCAACATCTCAAGACATCAGCCAGGAAGTTAAAGCTTGGTCGCAAATGGCTCTTCCAAATGGACAATGACCCAAGGAATACTTTCAAAGTTGTGGCAAAATGGCTTAAGGACAACAAATTCAAGGTAATTCTGAAAAAGCGTGTGCGAGCAAGGAGGCCTACAAACCTGACTCACACACTCATACACCAGTTCTGTCAGGAGGAATGGGCCAAAATTCCAGCAACTTATTGTGAGAAGCATGTGGAAGGCTACCCGAAACATTTGACCCAAGTTAAACAATTTAAAGGCAATGCTACCAAATACTAACAGAGTGTATGTAAACTTCTGACCCACTGGGAATGTGATGAAAGAAATAAAAGCTGAAATAAATAATTCCCTCTACTATTATTCTGATACTTCACATTCTTAAAATAAAGTTGTGATCCTACCTGACCTAAAACAGGGAATGTTTACTAGGATTAAATGTAAGGAATTGTGAAAAACTGAGTTTAAATGAATTTGGCTAAGGTGTATGTAAACTTTCGACTTCAACTGTACATGCATGCATACATACAGTACATACACATGCACTCACACACACACTCACTCTCACACACACACACACACACACACACACACATACAGTACATGCATGCATACACACACACACGCATGCATGCATACAAACACACACACACATGCACATGCATACATACACACACACACACACAGACCAGCGCTAACGGCTATTCACTGGCTTCTTTCTTCAGATGCCAGTTTCCGAAACACGATAATAATATTAATAAATGAAACACTGTGGGATGAAATCTGGCCAACTCTTCTATACTTGGCCAAATGTAAGAAATGTGCATCATCTTATCGTAGCAGAGTTTCTTGGAGAACATCCTTAAAAGCCTAATAACTCATCTATCTTCACAGAGCTCCCTCCCTGAGCACGGATAGTGAAGCCACCGTCACTGCTCCGAATTACCCAATGCATTCCTAGAACTCACAAATTTCCATAATTTCAAGGAAGCTGCAGGGAAATTGCATCATGAAGAAGACTTCCAGAAGGGAATACATGGCTAACATAAGGCGGAAGAATCTTGAATTTTCAAAGGCTTTAATATCATGTTATGCTTAAACAAAACGGTAGATTTACATACAGCAAAATGCTGAAGTATTAGTGCAGTCGTGTCAAATTGGTTGTTTTCCTCTGCGCCAATTAAATCTGTATTTCAAATCTGACTAGGAGGCAAAATACGCAATGCAATACAATGTATACAATGTCTGAATTTATTTTAATGGGTTTTCTTTCAAACAGACATTTAATTATATTACAAAAATTCCATTCAATGAGTCAAGCCCCCTATTCCAAGTCGGCATAAGTATTGGGACTATTTCAAATTTCACAGGTTTACTTTACTATATTCCTCAACTTATTTATAAATATAAAGCTGTGAGTGTCAGGGTTATATCCTTTGGAACCGATTGTAGAGTCTACTTTAAACGCTAAGAGATACAAGACAAGAAAACTGCAAATGATGACCAGAGAACTGAGTATGACAAGCGAGAAAGCTATTGTGAGGATGAAAGAAAAGGGGGGGAAAAAATCAATTGGAGCTATTGCAGAATCTTGGTGTTGTCATAAGCACGAATAACAGAAAGGCGAAATTGAAATTTTTCAAAAAAAACACAAAGATAAAGCCTTAACCAGAGTGATGGAAAGGTGAAAGTGTGGAGAAAGAGAGGGAATTCTCTGGACCCTTGGCACGTTACTTCATACTGTCAAGCATAGTAGAGGCAGTGTGATGGCGTGGGCCTGTATGGCTGCATCTGGAACCGCTTCAGTGGTTTTTTTTTGATGATGTAACCAGTGATGGCAGCAACAGAATGACAGCTGAAGTGTACAGAAAACATATTTTCCACCACTATCGAGAGAAATGCCACCAAACTCATTGGACGGAAGTTTATCAAGCAGCAGGACAACGACCCAAAACAGGCAGCAAACTTAACCAAGGATTTCATCAGGTTGAAACGGTGTAAGTGATTGACGTGGCCCAGTCAGTCACCACATTTAAACCCCGTTGATCATGCTTTTCACTTGCTGAAAAGGAAACCGAAGTCCGAAGACCCCAGCAAACACGCAGCAACTGAAAGAGGCAGTGATAGAAGCTTGGCAGAGCATCACAAAGGATAGTGAGTCATACTCTCGATGCAGTCATCAAATGTAAGGGGTGTGCAAGGAAATATTGACCTCGCAAGTTATTATTTTCTCCCAGTCCGTATGCTGACTTGAAATAAGGGGGCTTGACTCATTGAATGGCATTGTTGTAATATAATCCATTATATGTTAACCCCTTAACTGGCACCGGCCTGTTTTCGGGCCGGAAGTGATTTAGTTTATTTGCATTTATTGCATTTTTTTATGGTGAAATGTTTTAATTATCTGGGGAAAATACTATGAAGCAGGATTGCGGAGTTAGCTGGATAACTGCACTGAGTAAAACCCAGAACCCTCCAGAACACACACACACACACACACACACACACACGCACATTGCAGAAAGGGCATTTGTTGAATGGCATCGGTTCAGTAAAATAGCTGAAGAGGTAAATGAATGCAGTCATAGCAACAGTAATTAAGGCGGCTCTGCACGTTCTCACATCAGCCTTGGAGTCAGTCAGGTTAAACTTTGAGAGCGGAGAGTCAATCCTCATTCAAACTAATGGGAGTTTGATTCATTGCTGGGCCTTTTCAGTGAAATCCACTGACATCAGCAGAACTCCACTTCCCACTCACAACGAATGAAATATAATTCACTTACAGTGACCAGTCCTCTGGCTTTTGTACAGTATGAAGGATACTGTCTGCTGTGTTATATGCAGACAGATATGCGTGTATGAGAGAAAGAGCGAGTGTGTGTGTGTGTGTGTGTGTGTGAGTGTATGTGTGTGAGTGGGTGAGCGTGTGTGTTTGAGAGTGTGTGCATGTGGAAGAGAGAGAGTTTGTGTTTGTGAGTGAGTGTGTGTGTGTGTGTGTGTGTGTGCGTGTGTGAGTTTTGTATTTGTGTGTGTGTGTGTGTGTGTGAGTGCGTGCGTGTGTGTGTGTGCGCGTGTGAGAGTTTGTGTATGTGTGTGTGTGTGTGTGTGTGTGAGAGTGAGTGAGTGTGTGTGTGTATGCGTGTGTGAGAGTTTGTGTATGTGTGTGTGTGTGTGAGAGTGAGTGAGTGTGTGTGTGTGTGTGTGTGTGTGTGTATGCGTGTGTGAGAGAGTTTATGTATGTGTATGTGTGTGCGTGCGTGTGTGTGTGTGTGTGTGTGTGTAAGACAGAGTTGTACTTCTGGCAGTTCTAGTGTGACATGCATCTTGTCTATCGTTCTATTAATTAGACAAAATTCACCACCTGTATTCCCTGACGATGCCTTCTCTCAAAATGTGTCCACAGATGAAATGAGGATTTAAGATTTCTTGCTTTATTTCTGCCTGAACCAAGATTAAACATCATGTGATTTTCTTCTGATCAGGGGCTGAACACACCTTAGTTTGCATAACTAGTCAAGCACAGCTGATTATTCTGATTGGCCAGGTTTTGAAATAATTTGTGAAAAAAAAAAGTTTAATCATGAGCTCCACAATATGTGGGACAGCATTGCACTGTGAATCGCTGACTTTTAAAAAAAATTTTAAACAAACCAAAAGCTTTTGCTCCCCACAGCGAAAAACAATGATTGGTTCAGATCCAGCCGTATATGGCTTATGGACAGTAGCAGTTAGGGCTACTTTAAAGCATTATTTAATATCTGTGGACAAGCGTATGTCTGTGACAACTACAAAGCTTCTAAATGTCATTCTGCCAGTGTAATTGCCAGTGACACAGCGACCCATTTTCCCCCAATAGCCTTTAAACATCCTAATATATAAACTGAAAGGAATGAATATAAATCCATAACACAATTTACTGTAACCCTCAGGCACGAAGCAAAGTACCTAAAACATTTCTGACCTTAAAACATATCGTTCTTTCATCCGACAGGCAGACAGAACGACGACTATGTCAGTATTTGTCACGGAGAATAATAACTAGACAGCCAGGCCATACATACATTTTACCCTCTGAGAGTCGGCGGCGGCTGTTGCTAGGCTATTCGCTGTCACGCCATTGTGTTCCGTCCTACCCAAGGTCCCCTCTGCCTTTGCAGTCACATTCGTCTGTCACCTCTAATCCGGCGGCTGAAAAGCTCCGCCGAGAAGGCCGCGCGGCCGCAGGGTCACATGGCGCCGCAGGAACCTGTCCTGCGATGACACGCGGTGACCCCCCCCCCCCCCCCCCACCCCCACCCCCACGGCAAAGACGTTCATGTCCACAGCACACTCTGTCCTGTAGGAGGGACAGAGAGCATTATGGGTAGCAGATGGCAAGTCTGAGATTACTGGCGTTTCCTCTCGAGGGAGAGTGACGGCAGTTACACGGAAGTGTCATGTGAAGGCTCGCGGGTGTCGACGGCGGCGGCGGCTCTTCGCGCGATTTGGACTTTTCTCCATTCCGTCACTGCCAGCGCCGTGTCTCTCCCAGCTCTCACAGCGAGGGCGGAGTGAATTCGCACGTCGAGTGCGACGCACGTTTTTTTGAGAAAGTAGCCCCTCAGAAAGGAGTTTAAACAAGATGGAACCATGTTAAGCATCTGTTTGAAGCGCTCGCAGAGTCGTAGCGATCCAGAACACATCTGTGGACAATCTGCGTTCGCCGGCAATTTGTCACTAATACAGCACACGGTTAGAAAATGGAAAGATATGCAAATGGTTTTGTGATGACTTGGTAGATGCACTGGGATGCTCGAAGCCGCTCTCGAGAACGGGATAAACAAATAAATCGTAGGGGAGACAGGTAAATGGGACGATGAAGAGATTACATGAATTTTCTTGTTGCATTACCAAGACAGCATCTTCATGTTGTGCAACTTTTTAAAATATATTAATTTACCAGTTCTATACAATTCTATCCCATTTGTCACATGTACAAGCATTTGTACGTAGCAGGATTGGTTGTATTTGTGTTAATTTATTTATTTATATATACTGTATATATATATATATATATACACATATACACAGTGCCCTCTACTATTATTGGCACCCCTGGTAAAGATGAGTAAAAAGGGCTATAAAACATTTACCATTTGGTGAATTAGCTTAATGTCACGCTGAAAAAATTAGAAAACTCCAACCTTTAATTAAAGTAAATTTATTATGAGAAAAAAAAATCCCTCATCAAGAAATAATTATTTTTTAACAAAACCATGCGTGCCACAATTATTGGCACCCCTGCATTTATATATAGAATAAAGTAATCATTTGTAATATTTGGTCGCATATCCTTTGCATGCCATGACTTCCTGATGTCTGTGAACCAACAACATCAAAAGACTCTTGATATCTTATTTTCTGGTACTCTTACAAGCGATACTATAACGTCTCTTATAACGTAAATTATGCTGGAACAGTATGGAATACATGGTTGGTAAAATGGCTGTAAGTCATCAAGGGTCTGAGGTATCAAATGAGCCTTAAACCATCACTCTGCTGCCAGATATGCAGTAGATATGGATGGATCACTTTAAGGGTGGTTTCTCTTGACAAAATTTCCTATTGAACTCTATGGAAAAATATCCATATCTACTGTAGTTCTGGCAGCAGAGTGATGGTTTAAGGCTTGTTTGATACGTCAGACCCTTGATGACTTAGAGCCATTTAGGCAACCATGTGTTCCATACAGTTCCAGCATAATTTACAGCTAAATCTAGTCCCACCCCCCAATTCCCATACAGATCCATTCAAATGCAGAGACGTTATAGTATGGCTTGTAAGAGTACCAGAAAATAAGATATCAAGAGTTGTTGGGTCACAGACATCAGGAAGTCATGGCATGCAAAGGATATGTGACCAAATATTAAAAATTATTACTTTATTCTATATATAAATGCAGGGGTGCCAATAATTGTGGCACACATGGTTTTGTTAAAAATAATTATTTCTTGATGAGGGATTTTTTTTCTCATAATAAATTTACTTCAATTAAAGGTTGGATTTTTCTAATTTTTTCAGTGTGAGATTAAGCTAATTCACCAAACTGCATATCTGGCAGTAGATATGGATGGATCACTGAATTATGGTGCTCACTGTATATACCATTACGATATAAATGTGTAGATGTGTATATGCACACTTAGGTAATTATTTTGGAAAATATATGAGCAATATGCTAGCACGGTACAATATCCATAAAGAATTTCAGAAACAATGTATTGAAAGAGTAGCAACTACTGCATATTTCACACACACACACACACACACACACACACACACACACACACACACACACACACACACACACACACACACACACACACATATCACACACACACACACACATATATATTCATATATTATAATATATTCAGCCCTTTAAAATGTTACTTTTGGTTCATTTGGGAAATCCAGGACTATCCAGGAGGGGATATATAAAAAATTCCCAGGATTTAAAAATGCCATAGGTAGCCTATATTCAGAGAAACCTCATTCCTGTTTACAAACCTCTTGCATGCCAGAGACAGATGTGAAGAAGACGTCAAGAGGATGAAAAAAACAATTTTTTTCTTTTTACAAATAATCTCTTTTTCCAAGCGTCCACAATTCATAGCCTATGTTAGCGCCAACCGTCACTCATATCAGCCGAACCCCATTAAAAGACGTTTGTTTTGATGCCTATCTAGTGTCTCTCTGAGCTAGCAATACAACTACCGCCGAGCGTACGGGTTAATAACGGCCGGTCACAGGAGCTCCTGTTGGGTACATCATCTTCATTTTTCAGTACTGGTGGGTGGTAGATAGCACAGCTCAGCGCCGGGGAAGAACTGAAGATGGATGGGCCGTGTCCTCTGACCGGGACAGAAACGGTCACATTTGCTATGTATGGCAGCGCGCAGATAAAGAAGAAACACTATGAAACACGCCGCAGATAAGGGCTGCCCTTATTACACGGGAAGATAAAGCGAGTCGACGAGACATCCGTGAAAATCGCGGACGGGAAACAAGGGAGAGCCGCCAAGCCCACAGGCAGAACGGGAGAACAGGCTGTTCTAACCGTAGCATTTAAATAAGAAAAGCTGGCTCCGCTTACCGCACAAGCGCACCGTAGAATCAAAAGTTCAAGAACGGCCTGATCTCGCCTGTGCCAAAAAAAAAAAATTCTCTCTCTGAAAAAAATTGTTTTGTGGACGTAAAATCGAACGTTCGAACAGAAACATTTTTTAAATGTAAATGTTGCACTTGGACATTGGAAATGTCATTTTTGAAATGCATTTTCTATGACAAGATGCAATTTATCAGAACAATTGAATGTAGAATGGAAAAAAAGAGATAGAATGGCTGCAGACTTTTCATAAATTCTTCAAGAGTACAAACGTCAGACAGTATCTCCGGTGAGTCACTAACGGACAGGCAGCAAAGCCACGTGAATATTCCATATGTTAAGGAAGCCATATTGATAGGATGAGTGTGCAAAATAATATAATACCGTATATATATATGCAAATTATATACTTTCAAAAAAATAAAGCTCAGAATATAGCTCTACATATGGCTGCGGCTACTGCAACTACAGTAGATAAACCAAAGCCGAAGTAAGAATGAGCTCTCATTAGAAGATATTTCCACACCTTTACCTCAGAGGACCAACATCGACACTGAGCTATGCTGTATTTGAAATGATCACCTTTGAAGTTCTCAAATGCCTCCTTGTGTTCATTCAAGCCTGTAATTCTCAAACAGAATGTAATTTCCTACCTGGGCAACAGCAAACACGCTGAACGTTAAACCGAAATCATAATTTGTCATAGATTCATGAAATATTTTCCTTATATCCTAAGTGTATAAGCGACGGGAACAAACATTAAGCATGTTGCCATCATGAGAGCGCTGCGTGGTTTGTCTGCGTCAGGCTCTGACGGACGACAGGAAGGCGCCGGAGCTAAAAGGACAGATGCCGTGTCTCCACCGCTGCTTGCTTTTAAGCTTGTGGCTGGGCCCATAAGTTCTCTTGGTTAAAATAAAGGCCTGTGCTCTCCAACATTCACGGAAAAACGGATGCTTTTTCAACCCCCTGTGCTGCTCAGAGGAAAACACAGTAATGTTGGACAGCTGTTCTGACACCTGACTGAGTTCTTTACCTTCATGTAAGACCATTCCCCCTCCCAACTCTCACACTCACACCCACACTCCCAACTCTCACAATCCCCACTCTCACACTCACACTCACACTCCCAACTCTCACACTCACACCCTCACTCCCAACTCTCACACTCACACCCACACTCCCAACTCTCACAATCCCCACTCTCACACTCACACTTACACTCCCAACTCTCACTCTCACACCCACGCTCCCAACTCTCACAATCCCCACTCTCACACTCACACTCCCAACTCTCACAATCCCCACTCTCACACTCACACTCCCAACTCTCACACTCACACTCCCAACTCTCACAATCCCCACTCTCACACTCACACTCCCAACTCTCACACTCACACTCCCAACTCTCACAATCCCAACTCTCACACTCACACCCACACTCCCAACTCTCATAATCCCCACTCTCACACTCACACCCACACTCCCAACTCTCACACTCACACTCCCAACTCTCACACTCACACTCCCAACTCTCACAATCCCCACTCTCACACTCACACTCCCAACTCTCACACTCACACTCCCAACTCTCACAATCCCAACTCTCACACTCACACCCACACTCCCAACTCTCATAATCCCCACTCTCACACTCACACCCACACTCCCAACTCTCACACTCACACCCTTACTCCCAACTCTCACTCTCACACCCACGCTCCCAACTCTCACAATCCCCACTCTCACACTCACACTCCCAACTCTCACAATCCCCACTCTCACACTCACACTCCCAACTCTCACACTCACACTCCCAACTCTCACAATCCCCACTCTCACACTCACACTCCCAACTCTCACACTCACACTCACACTCCCAACTCTCACAATCCCAACTCTCACACTCACACCCACACTCCCAACTCTCATAATCCCCACTCTCACACTCACACCCACACTCCCAACTCTCACACTCACACCCTTACTCCCAACTCTCACTCTCACACCCACGCTCCCAACTCTCACAATCCCCACTCTCACACTCACACTCCCAACTCTCACAATCCCCACTCTCACACTCACACTCACACTCCCAACTCTCACACTCACACCCTCACTCCCAACTCTCACAATCCCCACTCTCACACTCACACTCCCAACTCTCACACTCACACCCTCACTCCCAACTCTCACACTCACACCCAACTCTCACAACTCACACCTCACTCTCACACTCACTCACTCACAACTCACTCTCACACTCACTCACTCACAACTCACTCTCACACTCACTCACTTACAACTCACACTCACTCAGAACTCACTCTCACACTCACTCACTCACAACCACTCAACTCTCACACTCACATTCCAGCATGTGAAATTAACACCAGCCACCAGCCAAATGCTGGTAAAATTTTTATTGTGGTTGGCAAGATTTTCACTCTAGCAGCCACTTTGGCAGTTAACCAATCAGGTTGTGTTATACTGTAAAAGGTAAGGTGGCTGGTAAAATGTTGAAAATGGCACACACACACACACACACACACACACACACACACACACACACAAATACTCACATATACACACAAATACACACAGACACAGACACACTCACACATACACACACACACACACACACGCAGACACACAGACACAAAAACACATACACATATACTCACTCACACACACACACACACACACACCATTCACTCAGACAGACAATAAACTAATGTGGCTTGACAGCTGAAAAAAGGATCCTGTACGATATCCAACCGGCTGTCATTTTCATTTCTCATCCTTCCCTCTGCCTGTCCCAATTGTCATGTGACATTTCCAAGTACAAGGCCATTTACCGCCAAAAAACCCCACCAGAGACAGGACGGGAGGAGGGTATTGGGCACAAGAAAGCAGAAAGAAGGGAAACCCAAAAGAAGATGGAAATGTAATCTGGCGTGGAGAATTGATTTTTAATGTTTTTAGTCTTTAAAAATCTACAGTAGCCTGTGCCATTTCACAGTAGGGAACATGACTTTAGGATGTCGATTCGCAGTTTTATGTGATGAGTCGAATGGATGTGGAGCATTTGCGCGGGTGAAAATGAAAAGCCAGTCAACTTAAATAAAAACACCTGACATTCAGGGTTTTTTTTGTTTTTTTTTGCCCCAAAGCCAGAAGTTGAAAAGCCGCATGTGAAATAACTGAGGTAAACACACAGAACAGAAACAGTTTTAAAACGGCGCACAATTTTGAAGCACCTTGTCTGTATAAATAAATACAAAATCAACCTTTTCCACATGTGAATTATGAAGTCATTCTGCTCAGAAAATGTGAAGCTTGTTCAGATCATCATTTGAGCACCCCCCTCCCCCCTCCCCCCTCCCCCCACCTCAAAAAAACCAAACAGCACAAAAAAACACCACCACATAATTTGTTTTTAAATACCTGGCCAACACCTGACCTAAGTAGGTACTCTTCGCACGAGGAAGAGTGATCGTTTCTAGCGCTACAAGATAAATTCACCGTGACATCCTAATGGAAACGTAGCTAATGAGAGTCAATTGGGCATAACTGCTCCTGTACTGTGTCACAGTGCCCAGAGGAAAACGTCAACCTGGCTGCAACGGTTTAACGTTCATCGGGAGAACATCCAGCTGTTCCCGCAGAACGAGAGGGGCGGGCATGTTAAATAATTCTACTTTACAAATGTACTGGAGTGGGTAGCTACATTCTCACGGGTCACTGAACGCGACACGCAGACACCAAGCACAAAAATATTGTTGCGAGAATTTGAAGCTGCACTTTTAAGGTTTAAATAATGCATTTGGCCCCATACTCCACAAGTAAAACTAGGGATATTTATTTTTCATAAGCCATATACTGTATATATAGGCAGGCGGGTGACAAATTAAAGGAAAAACCCCTACAGTGTGGGGGTCCGGTGCCTCTGTTATGCTGTGGGGGGCATTTACCTGGCGTGGTTTGGGTCCACTTGTCCCCTTAGAGGGAAGGGTCACTGCAAATCAATACAAAGTTATTCTGAGTGATCACCTTTATCCTATGATGAAACATTTCTATCCTGATGGGAGTGGTCTCTTGCAGGATGACAATGCCCCCATCCACAGGGCACGAGGGGTCACAATGCCCCCATCCACAGGGCACGAGGGGTCACAATGCCCCCATCCACAGGCACGAGGGGGTCAATGAATGTTTTGATGAGAGTCATCTGCTATGGCCTTCGCAGTCACCAGATCTCGACCCAAGTAAACACCTATGGGAGATTTTGGACCGGCGTGTTAGACAGCGCTCTCCACCACCATCACCAAAACACTAAATGAGGGAATATCTTTTGGAAGAATGGTGTTCCATCCCTCCAGTAGAGTTCCAGAGACTAGAATCTATGCTAGACTAGAGGTAGAGTCTATGCCAAGGCACATTGAAGCTGTTCTGGTGGCCCAACACCTTACTGAGACACTTTATATTGGTTTTTCCTTTAATTTGTCACCTGTCTGTATATATATATACATACAGTATATGGTGGGTTTTATGAAGTATAGGTATAAGCCTAGTAGACATTTACCATGATTAACAGTGCTGACAATCAGTATACAATGTTCCCAGGCCTCCATGTTTGATATGCATGGCTCAACAGCGCAGGATAGTCCTAAAATGAAGAGTTTCTGATACGTACAGCTTAAACCCTTTCTTCTTTCCAGCGAGCATAAATCCCATGCTTCAGCTGATGACACTGATCATAGGGCTTTCTGTTCTAATTATGCGCGATCACATCTTCGCGAGATTAAAGGCTGCGCAACTTTTTGGATTCAGACCACCAGCGTGATGAAAGCATGCTTCTCTTATGCCACTATGTTTATGCATATAATAAACCATAATCACGGCCGTGTACGCGTCCTATTTCACTAATGCTGGCAGCTTGATGTTAATTTAGCGCCTGTTCAATATCCATGTTCTTGTTATTCTTTGTTGCTCCTGCAGTTTGCGTTTTAATGCATCTTGGCATTTAGAGCCTTTTAAGTCTCGATGGATAAGTGCTTCTGGCAAATAAATATGCATAAATGAATAAATCCAGAGTTATTGTGGCTGTTATGCTTCTCGAGGTCCTGGGTTGGCCATCTACCTCTCCTGTTTTTTTATACTACGGAAACCTGAACTGCAGTTCTGAACTTATGTGAATCAAACAGCTGGCCAAGTTCTTGTCTATTACCCCAACTTGTACTTAATTCCACAGAATCAACTTTCCCACCCACTCCAAACACATTTATTTAGCAGGGCAGTGAACAAACTGCCAGTACAGAAAGCATAAAAGTGTCTAGAGCGACTCTCGATGCCCAACTTTCCCGTGTTGCCTGATGCAGGATAACTAATGTCCATGTTCACAGCTGCAGCCAACAGAAACCCTGAACCTGAACTCTATGGTACTGCAGCAGAAGCCATAAAAATGGCCGCCTTTCAGTGGGCCTCTATGCACGGCACTAGCTCCTCATTGGCTGTTGGCTACTGCAGTTTAAAGTCTTTTTTTTTTTTTTTTTAAACGTGAAACTGACAGTGTGTCTCTCCCTGAAATGAGATATGGAATAGGGCCCGTTCAATTTCATAATTACTTACGCGCTGGCACTTACACTCATTGACAGGAGCAGGACACTCTTAATATAAGAGGGCAGGCTGAGCACCTTGGATAGCATTAAAGACATAAAAGCTTTGGCAGAGTGCTGTTTCTGCCGGAGCACAAATCCCATCCCGTTGGCTCGCCGCACATCCTGTGTTTGCCAGTGATCCACCATTCTTTCTCTGTGCCTGCCTGCCTGCTAACTAGATCCCATCTCATCGCTCCATCGAGCCTCTTTCTTATCCTTTACCTTCTTCCCACCTCGTTTTCCCCCCCCTTTCTATTGCAGTCCTTTTTTCCGCCTGTCTCCATCCATCTCTCCATCCTGTCCGTTCGCCCATTCCCAAGATCCAAGGTCTGGCAACGACGGGCGCCAATGTGCGGATGGGAGGGGGCTCTGGGAGAGAAAATAAGACAATGAGAGAGAGAGACAGAGAGAGAGAGAGAGAGAGGGGAGAAAGACAGAGACAGAGAGAGGGGGGACATGAGAGTAGAGAGACAGAGGGGGGGGGAGTGAGAGAGAGAGAGAGAGAGAGAGAGAGAGAGAAAGGGGGACTTTGTTGGCCAAGATGGTTTAACATAAATACAATAGGTACAATAGGCTTTGATGGCACATTGAATTCAGGACATAGGGGCCTGTGGCACTAGTCGATAGCTCAGAGCCTCTGGTGGCTTGGCTGACTGCTCGGATGATTTCAGCCGCTGTTCACTGGATGAGAGAGAGCACTTAAAACAGCATTGTAAATCTGAATTAGGCTAATGAATTAGTGCAGGGGAAAAAAAAAACCCTATACTTTTTATGCATGCTCTGAATCACCAGGCAAAATCAATAAACGAAATGTTTTATGATCGTCTCAAATTAAACCACTACCACGGAATCTTAAGAACCCCGAGATTCTGACCAATGGCAGCACGGCGGTCGGATCGCTTTAAACGTTAACATCCGAAATTACATCAGCCACGCAAGGCATTCAAAGCCACTTATCTAATGCAGGAGGTATGCTTAACGTTGTCATTGGTAAGCCATGTGCTATACAGCTGGTTGATTGGACTTCTTCAAGATGACTTGATGTATTTTTAGATGACGAGTACCTCATGAGAATTCTAAAATGGCAAGTGGGACAGTAACTCACTGCCACAGGTAGACGGGTGGAGGGGGGGGGGGGGTAAACTGATGAAAAAAGAAAGAAAAGCCTGCTCTACCCTTCCGTGATGTTCCCGTTTAAAATAATGACTCATGCATATTATGCACATCTAAATATACATGTGAAATATAGAAACAAAAACCTAAACAGGAAAACCGTGACTTAGCACAGGGAGTGAGGTGTGGATTTCCTGCCGATCGCCATAGGCTGAAATTCAGACGGGAGACGGAGGTTAACCAGATTGTTTCTGAAATTCAGACGGGAAACGGAGGTTAACCGGATTGTTTCTGGGTGCCACGTTGATGGGGCAATAAGAAAACCAGTTACCCTTTACTGTGGAGCCGTGTCCTCTAATCATCCTGCAGTTTATGTGGCTGGTGACTCGGTGTCTCTGTCTCTGTGGATGTGCGCTTAACATGCCGGGACAAAACGGAAGGTGTGCCGTTTGTTAGGTCTGCAGGTGAGCAGCGGGTGAGGTGAACCTATTTCAGACTTGCGAAAGGTGAGGTATCAACAAAAATATAAGTATTTTGTACAGAATTGTTGCGTGAGGTGGTCTGACAAAGGAAGCCAGATTTAACCCAAGAATAAAAAAACCTTTACAGGCAGACTTGCTGTTGTGCTCAAAGCTGCCGACTTGAACGACCTTCTTTGGAGTGGAAAAGAAAAATCAGCCACATCTCAAGGCCTTGGCATGTTTTCCTGTACATGAAAACGATCAGTACAATTATCGACAAAAAAAACGAAGGTTCTCCAACTTAAATATTCGCAGGTCGCCCGCCGGCGCCGCTGAACACAGATCCCGCCCATCTGGTCCAGCATCCGCCATTCAGTGAGAAATATGAAGGCCGCCGCTCGTTTCTCATGGAGACTGTGAGGTATTTTTCTGAGCGGAACCGGTAAGTCTTCAGTCAGAATTTCTGTTCACTTAGACATGAAAACACTTCATGTTCAACTCTAAGGGCCTGATTTACTAAGAACTTTAGTACAGTGTAAAAACCTTTTAGCAAACGCAAAACCAATAACACAACCAATGATTGGTGCAAAACAAATGCCGCGACCAATCATTGGTCATGTTATTGGTCATGGGGAAAGTTCCTGAAAACTAGGTAGCGGATGCTGCTGTTGTTTCACAGTGCCTCGCTGGTTGAATGGAATTCTGGGAGAGTGAGTCAAACTCTCTCTAAAATCTCTAACAGCACTTTGCCTTGGCTCTCATTAGGAAGTGTAGTCCTCTATATATTTTATTCTCTCTTGACGTCTACCTCGCTTTGTAAGGTGCTGAGCACTTTGGACTTGTGGCATGAGCATGAATATTTCACACTCCAGTCTCTAAATGAGGGCCCTAGGAGAGGATACAGGCCGGCCCTCCATTCAAACAGGGGCCACGGGGCCACAGGGCCTCGGCTAGAGCAGCTAGTTTCATCCCAGGAGCCTCTATCTGCTCTGCGCTTCCTTTCCCACTCTTTACCTCTCATTAACTGCTATTTTCATATTCTCTCTCTCCCTCGACCTCTTCCTCTGTCTCTCTCTCCCTCCCTAGGCCCCCCTCTTTATCTCCCCCGACCTCTTCCTCTCATCCTTTCTCTTCCTCTCCCTACCTATCCCTGCTCTTCCTCTCTCCCTCTCCCCCTTTATCTCTCCTTCTCTCTCAGTTATTTACCCTGATAGTTAAAATGAAGGAAAGGATGAGAAGCTGGCGGGCATAAGGATAAAAAAAAAAAAGAAATGGAAAAGGGAGACTGTATGAACAGTGGAATTGGAGAGGAAGATAAGAGATGAGAGGAATGAGGGGGGGCGGAGCGAGAGAGCAAAAAAGCAACAGATGAACGACAAAATACAAGGTTTTACAGTAAATCTCCCGGGGATTGAATGGCAGCCTTTCTAATAAGCGCACAACGTCGGAGAGCCAAAATGACACCATTCATGAATGCAAATTAGAATAAGCAAATACAGCCAATTACAGCAGATTCAACAGCACTGCAGCTGTGGAAAAGCAGACGGGAGCAGTACAGCTCGGAAAGGATAGGGAGGCCAATAATCTCTACCTCGGGGGCAAAACCTATTTTTAGACAGTGATTGCCACTTTAGATTAGAGTCTGCAGTGGAAGTTTTGCTGACCCCCGCTCGGGTCACTAGAACTGCAGAAGTGGGGTGAGTACCCCCAAAGAACCCCTCCATTCTGATTTTCAAAGAAAAACTATCTGTCAATAACAAAAAAACAATACAAACCAAGCAACAATATTCTGGGCTTCATGTTTTCTGAACCCAAAAGCTGGTGAAGCTAACATGCTCGCAAACACTGGAACACAATATGTCAGACCAGTACTTCGAAAAATCCAAGATTAAACCAAATAATAAAACAAAGGCTTACAAAAAAGAAATAAAATTAAATGACACAAAAAATAAGCATGTAACTCAGGGACAATGAGGCAAAAATAGCAAAAATCAAGCCCAAAAAATATGGCACACGTGTTTTCGCTTGGTGATCCTGACAGAGAACCGGCATGTGGGGACGTGAGCTGCAGCTGCAGAGAAATTAAATTCATGCAAATTTGAGTGTGAGAGACGGAGGGATGAGAGGGCTCTGAGACAGCGTCGGGGAAGCCAATGAGAGCGCAGCGCCGGAGTTAGCGCAGAACTTTCGGCGGAAAACATCTACGTCAGAATAATCGGCCTTTCCTTCCTTTATTCATGAGAAGTTCAAAATGCACACGGTCCTCCAGCGCCCACAGAGACTGGCCAGTCTGGGCACTACTGCCCTCTAGCGACATAACGTGAGAAGTGCAATCATAACTCCAATGACAGATTTATGGACCTGTGGCTTCTCGAAAACACGTTCTCTGGAGCACAGAACTTTTTTTTTTTTTTTGGTTTGGCAGCTTATCTTCTCAAATCACAGCAACTGCCAGCCCCCATGCTCAACCCTGTAATAATGTAGGTCAAAGCTATTACAAAACAGCGGCTCAAGCCAAGAGCTCGTAATAGAGCAGTGAAGGCTTCGCTCCATTTGGAACGAGTAAAAAGTTCAGGGAGGGAGTCATTGTTATTGTCTGCCCTTGGACTGACCAGTAGAGGGCACCCAGGACCCCAATGACAGGTCAAGCCCCCAGTAGATTACTTTAGCGAACCAGAGCACAATCTAGGGACAGTGAGGTTAGTCTGTGGGAGATCCAGTGCGTCCCAATGCAACACAAACCTCCTGCTACCCGGCTCCTCCTGAGCTAGGCCCAACCTGCGCCCAGAATATTGACCACCGGTCAGCATGCACAGGTAATTAAAACGGCTCATCTTTGTGCTCAGACAGAACGGTGATCCGTTATGTGCGGCAGTCTTCCCAGAATGCTTTGCTTCGATGTACACAAACGCTTATTTAATCCTACATACTGTATCAACGCTGTCAAAATGTAGAACTAACGTTATTCTCATTGCCCTGAGAAACACTCGATATGTTCCCATTCATAGTCATTCTAACTGTATTTGAAAAGGTAGGAATGTTTTTTTTTTGTTTTTTTCGACTGGGTTTCTTTTTTTAAAATTTTTTTTTTTTAACTTTCTTTATTGAAACAATCGGACATGTACAAAAATGTCATTTATCTATTCATACATTCAAATTGCAAGAGTAATGCAAACAAAACAAAAATAAAACACATAAAGTATATTATGTCATACAAAACAACGCTAAGGGGTATATAGTATAAAAATATCTATAGAAATATGTTAAACTTAGTGCAAGCAGACATAGTCCTAACTGCCTTTGGTTTTAAAGAGTATCGGATTGATTGAATGTATTGTTTGATCTCTTTGTCAAAAGCAATAAAGCATGGTTTCCTGTTTGTGAATTTACATTTGTGTATATGAAATTTGGCCATAATAATTATAAAGTTGATCATGTATATGTGCATTTTTTTCTGTATGTTATCATTTTTCCAGAGACCAAACAATACATTCCTCCAAAGCATAACAAAATCAGTATCAATATTATCCGAAATAAAATCACACAATTTCTGCCAGAAATTTCTTACAACAGGGCAATGCCAGAATAAATGAACAACAGTCTCTTCATATTCACCACAGAAACTACAACTCACATCAATTTCCTTTTTAAATCTTTTTTTTATATAGTTTTTAGCTGGATAGAATTTATGAATTAGTTTAAAAGAGATTTCTTTAACTTTATTTGTAACCAAATACCGATTAGGTAAAAGCCAGGCCTTCTTCCATACAATATCATCCACAAATTGATTCCAATATGAGATCACATATGGCAATGTAGTAATATCAGTTTGGAACAGAGCTCTTATAGACTTATTGTTGTTACGAGAATGACCAGAAAAACTAATTTTGCCTATGGGAGAGTCTGCTGGCGATAACAAGGGCATCTGTTGAGCAACAAACCTCGGTTGAGATTTGAACAGCATACAAACTCCAGAGGGTATTGCACCAAAGACTTTTGCGTAATCCACAGGTGTTACAGGTATATTATATTCTAACAAAAACTCTTCATAAGTAAAGAGAAGACCATCCTTATTAAATAACTGACTTACCGACACAATATTATTGTTAAACCAAGATTCCATGAAGAGAGATTTGTGCCTGAATAAGATGTCCTTGTTATTCCATATAAAGTAATTATGAGGTGAGAAATTGTGTTTGTAGATGAGAGACCATGATAAGAAAGCCTGGCGGTGAAAAGCAGCCATTTTAACAGGTATTCTATCAATATTATAGTTACAAACAAGGAGAAAGTTTAAGCCACCCAGCTTAGATAGTATATGGAGAGGTATAGCGTACCAAATGGAGGTAGGATTTCTAAAAAAATGTTTTAGCCAATTTATTTTAAATGTATTATTTAATGTAGAGAAATCTAAAAAATTAAGCCCATCCTTTTCATAGGAGTTCATAAGAACTGTTTTCTTCAAATAATGTGTTCTATTTTTCCAAACGAAGTTGAAGAGCATTTTGTCAATCTCTTTAAGTGATTTGCTGTCAAGATGAAGAGCCAAAGCTGCATATGTCAGTCGGGAGATTCCTTCTGCTTTAGTAATTAATATTCTGCCTCTCAGCGAAAGGTCCCTCAAGAGCCATTGGTTCAATTTTCTTTTAGTTTTTTGTATAATGGGGTTAAAATTTACATCAGTTCTCCTCTGTTGATCCTTAGTAATTAATATGCCCAAATATTGAATCTCGATTTTTATTGGGATATTATAGATGGTAGATTTAGAGCACTCCTTAATGGCCAGGAGCTCACATTTATTAATATTTAAAGATAGACCAGAGGCTTTTGAGAACTCTTTAATAACTTCAATTGCGACAGAAATTTGGCTTTCATTTTTTAAGAACAGTGTGGTATCATCTGCCAGCTGAGTCATGGTTAACTCTCTATCAATTAAAGAGATACCTTTCACAGCACTAGATCTGATATGGTCCGCTAAAAGCTGAGCTATGATCAGGAAGAGATATGGGGAGGCGGGGCAACCTTGTCTAATTCCTCTCGACAGACTAAATCTAGGGGATGTACCACCCATTAATTTAACAGAACTATTACTATTCTTGTAAAGAGTTTTGATAGCTGTCGCAAAATAATTACCAAATCCAAATTTCTCTAACGATTGTAAAATGAACTGATGCTCCACCGTATCGAAGGCCTTATAGAAGTCCAAAAATAAAACAAACCCATCATCCTCAAACAACTCCGGGTAATCCAAAATATCCAAAACCAGCCTAATGTTATTTATTGTATGCCTCCTTGACATAAACCCTGATTGCGTTTCTTCAATTATCGAGTCCAACACCATCTTAAGTCTTTTAGCCAATATCAGGGCAAATATCTTGTAATCATTATTTAGCAAACAAATCGGTCGCCAATTGTCAATAAGCAATGAGTCTTTATTAGGTTTGGGAAAAGGTAGGAATGTGTGTTCTCGTATCCCCTAAGAAAATCGTCATACTGCTTTTCGGCATTCACTCTTGAGTGACTCGCTGTGTACACACTGTGTGTGTTTTGACGTGAGCCAACAAAACTCTGACACGCCCGCACAAATTGTAAATCTGATATCGTGCATAAAATTATATTTAAATCCGCCATATGCCTTGACATGATTTGCATAACTACTCTTTTGTGAATATCACGCAAATGGAAATTGGTGGCATATGGCATAAATCCGCTTGTCATTAGAG
The DNA here is from genome assembly GCA_029718625.1 of Synaphobranchus kaupii. NCBI lineage: Eukaryota > Metazoa > Chordata > Actinopteri > Anguilliformes > Synaphobranchidae > Synaphobranchus > Synaphobranchus kaupii. Next base: position 23,086,101 of record CM056387.1, read on the forward strand.
CAGACAACTCAAGCGCTGTCATTCTGGCCTGCAGTCTCAGAACAAACTCTCTACCTGCGTTCATAATAGCGCCGGCAAATTGCACACTGTGAATTTCTCTCTAATTAAGGTGTGCATCTGTGCTGCCATTTTACAGTCAGACATTGTATATAAACAGCATAACACCCATTACCCAGGAACGCGCCGTGACGCTGCGTGTAACTATTTTAACCGTGTGTGTGCAGTGCACGTTTTAAAACACGCCGAGGGTTTGCTCATTTATACTTCAAGCTTTTCACCCAATAACCTGTGACTTTTAACTTAAATTCTCACGTAGAAGTGTAAGCAGTTTCTATTGATGATGTATCCATAGACAGAACTTAAACATAAAACTTCAAGTAAACCGAAAAACAAGTATGTAGGCTACAGCTGTGCATATACAGGACTCCTCTACTGGCCAGAGCTTTGAGTCTGCTTCCTCACTAGGTCTCTCCCTATATTCCGTCTAGCTAGTATTTCCTTGCTGAATATTGTGGGAGGTTTTTTTTTAGCTGGGGTATGCTGTGAAGTACATTGTGGCAACGGTTTTGTAAAATGTGCCATAAAAACACAGTTTGCTTTGATTTGATGCTGTAGCACAAAGTGGCAATTTCCATCTATAGTAGGTCCTCCATTAAAAGCATATGTGTCCCTCCAATCTTTCTGCTAAACCTCCATCTGATTGCTAAAACAGGTTTCACATCACGATAAGACTCGCTGCAGCATTCGAGCATTGTAGCCTACCCCAGCGGTAAGTGTAATGAGCCAAAACCACGGTTATTTTCTCTGCTAGGCACTTGTCGCTGAAGCCGCCTCTGAGGATCGCGCGGCCCGGCAGAACAGGACGGCGCGTCGTCCGCCGTCAATCGCCGGTGCAATTCGCCGTCTGCGGCACCTCGCCACGGGCGACGCGGCGCTAAATTATTTTTCAGGGTGCTCAAGGGCGCGAAGAGGTCGGGCCTGCTATTCTCGGGAGTGAACACACACGAGAGGGGAATTGTTACTCGTGCGACGGCGGTGGTGATATCCAAAGGGGGGGGGGGGGGGGGGGCCAGACACAATTAGTCTCTGGGGGTCAGACAGCGATGACTGACTGATAAGCGCAGATAGGATCTGGACCATAACCAGTTTTGGGTCTGAAACTGAAACGGCCGAGGGGTGGCGGGAAATTGCTTTACGTACCTCAGAAGGGGCGTAGCCTCCGTGCCACGGACCGTCAATCGTTGGTTCAAATTGGTAGATTCATTTTTTTTTGCCCTCTATGTGCTATTCAGTGTGGCTTTTAGATATGGCTACATACTAAGCCGAGGGCTATAGCCATTGATAGTTAGTGCATTGGCTGAGTCGATATCAAGCAATGTAATGGCTAGCCCTGTGTAACAATAATTGGTATCCTTGGTTCACCATCCTTGTGCACACACACACACACACACACACACACACACACACAGCCTCCAAGCAAAGCACCCTAAAGATCCCACTTTTTCAGATGCAATGCGCCCGCAGTATACTCGGCTCAGACTTCCTTTTTGATTATTTATGCGTACCGCCTGAATGCTCGCTCATTCACATCTGCTGTGGAAAACGAGACAGACGCGTTTGAGCAACGCAGCGGAAAACGCAGGTCCAATCGCTCGGTAGATGAAAGGAGAACCTGCTTTCTGGGGCCCGCGACATGACAGAGCGGGATAAACAGCAACTGCTAGTTTCCTGCCGTAGCTGTTTTTCCCCACAGCGATGAACGACTGTAACGAACATGCAATATCGTTTCCCGGGTTTGAAGAGGAAGTAGAAAAAAAAACGACAAGTGCTGAACATTCCATTTCAGTCCTCACAAGAATTTATCAAACACCTAGTAGTGAGAACCTTGTGGTTTTCGACATGGAAGCAAAAAAAATCTACTTGAGCTCGACTAACAGAGTATGACAGAGTTCATTGGGTCTACTAAGTTTTCTTTCACTCAACATTACTCTGCTCAGGCATTCTCAAACACCTTGATTTGACGCAGATAGTTACGTGAAAAGCAACTTGCGGTGGAATCAGTGAATTGTTCATTTTTCTGTGAGTTGATGTGACCACTTCTCAACAAGTTAACAGGTGACGATCTTCTCTGGTCCCCTAAGGCAGTGGTTCTCAACCCTAGTCCTGGGGACCCCCTGTGTATGCTGGTTTTCGTTCCAACCACAATTGCAATACCAGAATTTTAACAAGCTGTTATTTTTTTCTTAATTAGGTGTTTTTATTGTATAGAGAGAACACTTTAAACTCTTTACTCTCTTAAGCCACGTTATGTTAGCAATAGCTATGCATGCTTTGAAGAAAAAAATCCCATGTTCGTTATGCTTATTGTGTTATATTGCAAACAATTACAAAGAAGAGGTAAGAACTCAGGTGAATAGGCTCCTAATTAGGTAATTGAACACAAGTTTCTTCATAATTCATAATTTTTTCCTTAAACTTGTTAACACAATGCAGGTTTGGCTCGTTATTTGCTTTGTCTTTGAATTCTTCATTATTTACCAAACGGTTAGTTTTAGTGGCCATGTGTCCACAATTTCACCAATTATGAGCCAATTGATTCACGCAGTCTTTAATTTGATCAGTTAAAACATTTTTTACCTCCTTTTAATTGTTTACAATACAGCACAATGTGAATATTGAATACTTGTATTCTTCATGGCATGCATAGCTATTACTAACATAATGTGCCTTAAGAATGTAATAATCCCTCTAAACATTAAAAACACCTAATTAAGAAAAATTAACAGCTTGTTAAAATTCAAGTATTGCAATTGTGGTTGGAATGAAAACCAGCATACATAGGGGGTCCCCAGGACCAGGGTTGAGAACCACTGCCCTAAGGGTTATGATGGGATGTTATCCTACGGACATCCTTAAAATGTTCTTTGAACATTCTAGGTCCTGGTTTGGTTATAAAATGACATTTAATCAGAACCTTTGGGAGACATTTGGGAATGTTCCAGCAACATCGCCATTTTGTTACCATGTGTCACAGTTAGAACTTTTGAGCGACATTCAGGGAGGTTCCAGCAAGGTCCCCCATTTGGTTTGTGAGAAAACGTCAATTCCCAATCTTTAAGGTAACATTCCGGTACGTTCCCGCAAGGTCTTTGTTTGATTACTGTACAACAGTTGACCTCAACCCTGTTCCTTGAGGTCTACCGTGCTGGAGGTATTTCATTTCAACCCTATTTTGCCGCACTGGATTCTACTAATTAGCAGCTGAACAAGATATCTAGCTGTTGAATGAGGTGTGCTTTGTTAGGGTTGGAGTGAAAACCTATAGGAACGGTAAATCTCTAGGAAACAGGGGAGGGGACCGCAGGTATAGGGAATCATTTTCAGAACTTGCAATAATTGCAATAAGACCTTGAAGCAAAATCTACAGATGCCAAAGCCGGCTACAACTCAAAAACGTAGCAGGATACACTAAACTGAGATGTACACTTGGATTGGGACAGCAGCCTACGCTTGGGCTGCCGTCAAAGGGCTGACATTCTCGGAAGTAGACTCTGCATTGCTTCCCTTAAACGTCCGGGGCTGTTATCTGTGTCTGGCTGTTTGCTTTGATCAGCTACAGCACTGCTCTCCCCCTTCTGTGTACATCTCTACAGAGAGACCCAATTTTTTTATACCCAACACAAAGTAAACACTGTCGAGGAGGCAATGAAGCCATTGGTGACATGTTGAAAGACGCAGCTTGTTGAGTTGACAGCACGGTGTCTTTCGGAAAACGTGCGTCTGTGAAACGCCAGCTGTCGCAGCTGCCCTGAACCTGATGCAAGCTCCATTATCACCTTTTTTCAAAAATAGGATATCAATTATTTGCGACAGCATGAGGCTGACACGCTGAAGAGCACAAACCTTGAAGCTGAATATTCACTCTACATTTTCCTTTTCTTTTCTTTTTTTTATTAGTCCACCACCTTGGCTTTGGAGGTCAATTATTATTACTTTATAATAATTTAATTCATACTCATGTTTACATGTGACCACTTGAAATCCAACCCCCGACTCCTCCCCACCCCACCCAGCCTTCAGTGACACATGATAAACCCCCCCCCCCCCCCCCCCCCAAACCGCGCCACTCTACATTTTCCAATGTTCATGAATACGTGCTAAATCGAGCAGCGAGTCAAAGAGCCTGAACACACTGCCCTGCTACATTCCCGCCCATCTTCAGCGTAGTGTTGAACTTAAAAATACATTCGGGAAAAGAAAGTACACCGTATGGCCAAAGGTGTCCGGACACCCCTTGGCCTGGGGCTGTTTTTCATGGTTCGGGCTAAGCTCCTTAGTTCCAGTGAAGGCAAATCATAAGGCTAGAGCACACAATGAGATACTAGACGATTTTTGTGCTTCCAACTTTGACACCCTTTGGGATCAATTGGCATGCCGACTGTCAGCCAGGCCTGATCGCCCAACGTCAGTGCCCGACCTCACTAATGCTCTTCTGGCTGAATGGAGGCAAATCCACGCAGCAATGTTCCAGCATCTAGTTGAACGCCGTCCCAGAGGAGTGGAGGCTGTTACAGCAACAAAGGGGGGGACCAGCTCCACATTAATGCCCGTGATTTTTGAGTGAGAGGTTGGACTAGCAGGTGTCTTTTGGCCATGCAGTGCAGAGAACGACAGTATAAGCAGAATCGATGCTTACTAAAGCAGCGGCCATAACTACGGTCTGCGGTCCGCGCTGTCGGCATGCAGCACAGCAGTGCAGGTGTAGTCTATTCTCAAGATTATGTTAAACAATCACACCATTACAGTACATTAATCATATGGTGCATTCATTACCACAAGTGAAGCTGCTAACATGGGGACTGATTGGATTTCAAAGTAAATGTGCGCTGACACTATCAGCGGATGTTTAATCAACAGCAGCGACAGACAATGTGTCTCGAGAAAGAACACACTTGCTTGGGTTATGTACAGCTTTCACAAATTCATGGCAGAAAAAACATCTTTTTTTCTGTCTTTCCCTCAGCTGATTACTGTTAAAGTATGCAGTGCATTTTCCACAAACTTAACTGGAAGTTTTCTCCTTTTACAAAATGGCCAATTACCCGGTTACCCTAATTTCAGAACTGAAGCAACATTTACACGCCTCTCAGGTCATGTGGTCAGGCCTTTGCCCAAACTGATTGGCCAATCGTTCTTCCTGGTGACTTTGACATTGTAAGATTTCAAGTTATGTCTTAATAAGAGCTACCACAAATAATAAAATAGTTTTTATTTTTTTACACTGAGGTCAATGATGAGAATCAATTTGATAAGAAAGATGGAAACTACATATATGCTGATGGAAACTACATATACTCAGACAGCTTGCAAACTCCACTGTTGGTTTTTAAAGGTAAGTTCGCTATTTTGGACCTTGGACCCTATTTGCGGTCCGTCTTCATGAACCTGACCCATGAAGTCCATTTTTTCGCTGATCGGTCCAGTATTGAGTTCGGTACAGATTTCCTGTAGGCTCTCACTGGGCTACAATGGAAGTGAACGGGGCAATCAGAAATGTTCGATAAATGTGCTTTCATGTACAATAAATGAGACGGGAAGCTCAGGGTGTATTGTTACCGGTCTCAGTATGCTCTCCTGTGAAATGTATCTCAATCCGAACATTTTTACGTGCTTGGCATGGCTTGGAAGTAAGCATTTCTCTGTTGCTGTTTGCGCTGCACTCGCGGAGTACTATGTGTCGGGGGTAGGGGAGCGGGAAGGTGTGCCGGCCGTTTACGAAACTATCTAGCTGAGCAGTCTGCGTTTGTTTACCTGCAGCAACGTAGGCTACAATTTCCACAAAAAAACTTGGATGATGGATGACTATAATGATTACGAAGACGAAGAATTCGATTTTGACTTTGACGTTACTGGCTACAGATTTGAGCCAGAATACACGGACCACGGAACTACAAGAGATGGATGATAAGAGAGCAAGAGAAGAGAGAGAGAGGCTGAAGTTGCGCAGGTAATGTTATCCGAAGTCGCTGCCGAGGCTAGACCAAGAATTTCGGGGGACTTTTGGTGTTCTTGCAAGAGGTGCAAGCAGATGCCCAGAGAGGAGGAAAGTTTGTGTTGTAGGGAGTGGATCTGTTGCTACCGAATGCCATTGAAAAACCTGGATGTATCCGTGGATGACACTGGATCATCTCCATTGATTACCATTACACTATGACTGCCAACAGAATATGTGATAGATGAGAACTTGGACAGGACACCATGCGTCAAGCATTTGTAAATAAAACATTATAGAATTGTAAAAAGTTATAGTTGATGAACGTTTCCGACAGTTTTGTTACAAGAAAACAACTTATGTCAAGCTCGGATTTTGTTAGTTGGTATTGAGTGCTGGGTCAGAGGACGCGCTCAAAAAAAAAAAAAAATGTTAGTAACGTTATAGCTAAATATAACTTACCTCCGCTCCGGTGCTTGATAGTGCTGCAGGTCCGACACGAGGAACAGCTGTGTTCTTTAGAAACCAGTGTTTTGCTTCTGATTTGCGGTTACAGAAATCAGTAGCGTCGAAATGCGCTCCACAAACTCGCGAGTCTGCCAAACGGAGTTGATTGACTGGAGTGTTTATGTCGATCCGTAAGACAACCAGCCAAAGTCTCAATCTTTCTGGGTCAGAGAACGGGAGCCTGTGAAAACTGGTATTTGAGCGTCCAGACATTTTATTCCCACAACCGGGGACTGCACATTCGCGCACCATTGCTGTGATGAATTATTACAAATGATGATTACAAACACTGCGGTTACAAATATTTCTGCTGTAGGCTACTAGCTAGTAAACTCCAACGGGAGGTCAGGATTTGTGATCAACTGCTTTTCAAGCGCCCCCCCCCCCCACCCCCCTCTCTACAACGTAGCTAGACTGCGGAAGTTTACAGTGCGAGGGTAGTGCGGTCGGAGAAATAGTTCTGTTTCAAATGGAACTGTTGTTTCAACGTTCGGTTTGCGTTTGCGATAGCCTACATTTCACAGGAGAGCATACTGAGACCGTAAGAATACACACTGAGCTATAAAAGCACATTTATCGCTGTTTTTCTATAACATTTCCTGATTGCCCCGTTCACTTCCATTGTAGCCCAGTGAGAGGCCTACAGGAAATCTGTACCGAACTCAATACTGGACCGATCAGCGAAAAAATGGACTTCATGGGTCAGGTTCATGGAAGACGGACCGCAAATAGGGTCCAAGGTCCAAAATAGCGAACTTACCCTTTAAGTAGTAACTGAAAGGTTTTCATGAATCCCATAAAATATACTAATATTTCTGTCACCAAAAGTTTGACCACTGCAGCAAAACGCAACGATTGGTTGAAATCAGTCCATGACAGGAGAGAGTGTGTTAGCTCCACCCATTTCTGACTTCACCTCCACCTCCCACTTCTAAGTACATCTCTCATCAATGCTGGAAACTGATTCTGCTAAAAGCTAATTAGCGTAACTTTCTCATGTGATCTGACATGACGAAACAAAAACTTTTTTTTTTTTTTTACTGCTGGCAGTGCATTTCAAAATAAGCACTCGCCGTTTTATTTTAAGGGTGAAATAATCCTTAGTCTTAACATTTTGCCAAGGTATTACGGCACTTATGAGGATGAGTGATAATTAATTTCATCTCAGAGAACACGTTTTAGGGCATGCGAAGGTTAACCATCCCTTGTTTTTAGATGCACAGACGTGACTCTCAGGTGCAAATGGGCCCACGCTGAAAGCGCTCGCGTCCCATGCTTCTAAATGTGCTTCATTAATGCTCAGCGCCTAGGAGCACACTGGTGTTATTTACACCACAAGACAAGCTGCTGACAGCCAAAGAAATTGAAAGCTGTGAAGCATTTCAGTTATTTGGAGTTCTGGGATTTTAATTCACAGTTTAAAAAAAACATGATTAGTCTCCTCCATTTGGTTGTTATTCTTCAAAGTCACACCAAAGTTAATGTCGTCATCATTGTCATTAAGACGACGACAAAATGGAGGACCACTTGGGAAACTAAGCAGGCACATTACAAAACAGAATAAACATGGAAGAAACAGTGGCTAGAGAACCCTAGATTCTGTATGATATGAGATGAGGGAGGACACAAAAACTGTACATCATTGCTCCCCTCCCCGTAGAGTATCAATCAGCTCAATATTGATATACAGATCCTTTCCAAAAAATTAGAATATCATGGAAAAGTTTTTTTTTTTCCATAATTCCATTCAAAAAGTGAAACTTTCATAGATTATAGATTCATTACACACAAAGTGAAATATTTCTAGCCTTTATTTGTTTCATTTTTCATAATTTTGGCTTACAGCTCCAGAAAACCCCCAAAACAGTATTTCAAGAAATTAGAATAGTGTGTCGAAAATCAGCATTTACTTCAGTTATTTCAGAGAATGAATGTTTTAGACTGAGTGTCACACTCTGTACGTGGTGGTTTTTGAAGCACTGACTCCAGCCTCAGTCCACTCCCTCTGCATCTCCGCCAAATTTTGGAATCGTCTTTGCTTGACAATCCGCTGAAGCCTACGGTCATCTCTTTTGCTTGTGCACCTTCTCCTGCCACATTTTTCCCTTCCACTAAACTTTCTATTGATATGCTTGGACACTGCACTCTGTGAACAGCCAGCCTCCTTAGCGATGACCTTTTGTGGCTTACCCATCTTCTGGAGGGTGTCAATGATGGTCTTCTGGCCAATTGTCAAGTCTGCAGTCTTCCCCATACTGAACCAAACTGAGATAAACTTTGCAGGTGTTTTGAGTAAATTAGATGATTAGAGTGTGACACTCAGTCTAAAACATTCATTCTCTGAAATAACTGAAGTAAATGCTGATTTTCGACACACTATTCTAATTTCTTGAAATACTGTTTTGGGGGTTTTCTGGAGCTGTAAGCCAAAATTATGAAAAATGAAACAAATAAAGGCTAGAAATATTTCACTTTGTGTGTAATGAATCTATAATCTATGAAAGTTTCACTTTTTGAATGGAATTATGGAAAAAAAAAAAACTTTTCCATGATATTCTAATTTTTTGGAAAGGATCTGTACATTATGCAATTTGGACACAATTAGCTGTCTCGTCTGTTTTATGAGCAAGTAATTTTCCAAGAAACATTTGCACACTGTAAGGCTAAGATGCTGAAGCTAATCTCTGCATGTTGTTGGGCTGATATGCTGAAGCTAACCTTCACTTTCAGTTTTGACAGCTTAATTTCGCATCAACCTATCCCTTTTGACCTCCATGCTCCATTTTCTGTTGAGCAGGAGGTTCCAGTAGGGAGTAGGGGGACTGGAACCTCCTGCTCAACAGAAAAAAGTCCTTACAGCGCTGTAACTGAAATCACAGTCCTCAAGGGCTGCAAACTGCTGGTTTTCCACTCTCCCTTTACCTGGGAGTCAGGTGTGAAGTCACTCTGGCCAATCAGTAGCACTAATTGTTCAGTTAATTACCTGGGTGAAAGAAAACCAGGCCCGGATTTGGATTCGAGGTCCAGATTTGAATGTCCATGCTTTACAGAGTGGTCACCCTAAAGGGAAATGAGGGGACGGTGGATATGAGCTTTTAGCGATACCTGGTGCAATATATTTATCGTGCATTGCCCCTGTCAAATAAGCAAGTAAATAAATGCCTTCTTCTCTTCATTTCACAGTGGAGCAGCAGTGTCAAAAACCAGTTATTTGAAAAGTTTTCCAAATGCAGATTTGCACATCTGGATATCGATTTACAGGGTGCAGGGAACACAGTCTCTCTTAAAGCAATTTTTCCTCTTAAGATGGGTGTGTTACAAAAAAAATCTATTTTATTTAATTCAATTTATTTTTTACTTGATAAAGTATGTCACCCTTCTCTCTGGTAATTGTTGGCTTATTGCAAAAATCAATTATTATTGAACCACAAAATATAAGTGCAAATTGCAATTAGTTAGAGCATACGCTGGCACCACTCCCATACAGTAAAGAGGGAGAGAGATCCATATACACCATTTGCAAAATATATATATATATATATATATATTGGGACTTTTTTTGCACGTGCAGTTCAGGGAGTTAAAGAATTTCCTTCAACAAAATCGTGTTTGAATTATAAATGGGGCTGAAAATAAGGAATATTAAATTATGGTAAAATAGCCAGGTAAAGGTCAGGCAATATTGCATGTCTTGGCAGGGATGTCATTGTGAATGTAAATGTGAGGAGCCAGAAATTCAGTTACAAAATCATACACATTGTTCTCTGCCAGTCTAACAGCTGGGATGTTTCTCTCTGTTCCCCAGTTGGTCAGCACCTAAATCATCATCACAAGTATGGGCGGATACTTTCTCCAAGTCATTCTCGAGATGGATACTGTCCATACCCCAGACTGTGGGGCAGGATCCACCGGTAGACTGTGGGAGAAATTGAAGTGGTCACAAGACGATGAAAAAAAAAAAAATGAAAAAAATAAAAAATCATTGACTATATATTTAATGCACTTCCCATTGAAATGAACCATTATTAACCTATTACACAAATGTCACTGGTCACTGTTTAGATACAGTTGTTTTTAACAGATATCAAAATCCTTTTAATTCCATATTTGGACAGATGTCAGGCTACAATTTAACAATGGATGGTCACCGTGAATGTATTCACTTCCTGGAGTCATGGGTTCAGACGCAGAGAGGTTGGGAACCACTTACGGTAGGCAAAACGCAGAGCCTAGATTGAGTGGTCTGTTTTCATCATTAAAAATTCTTGTGTTCTTTGAAATCCCAGTGCACCCCATGGCAGGCATAAATAATTGCTGTGCTCTTGCAGGGGCTTCAGCGGCCTATTGGGATGTCTAAAACGGTCGTTTTCTAAACAGTGGGTCACATCACACATGCTATACACATCGCACGTATGAAAACATGTTATATCACCTCTGCAGACATTCACAGTAATCAAACCAGACACAGCATCGGGGGCTGTACATGTAGGGGGATTTCACACACGCACACGCACACGCACACGCGCACACGGTTTGCCCGCAGTCCCTGCCATCTGAAAGGTCTTTTTATCATCATCAGCATAATTTTCAATTACTCATTTTATTTGTTATTCTTAAGAAAAATTGCATTAAAATTTTTTTTATTTGTTTGTCAGTCAGTCTTACCAGACTGATGTGTCCAGTAAGGTCTTCATGACAAACTGTAATGTAAAGAAGGTATAGATGCAGAGTAGAAAATAACGCAGGGTCTAGTATGGAATTGGACTGTGCCAATGTTACCCAGGGTATATTATGCAATGGGACTGTGCCAATGTTACCCAGGGTATATTATGCAATGGGACTGTGCCAATGTTACCCAGGGTATATTATGCAATGGGACTGTGCCAATGTTACCCAGGGTATATTATGCAATGGGACTGTGCCAATGTTACCCAGGGTATATTATGCAATGGGACTGTGCCAATGTTACCCAGGGTATATTATGCAATGGGACTGTGCCAATGTTACCCAGGGTATATTATGCAATGGGACTGTGCCAATGTTACCCAGGGTATATTATGCAATGGGACTGTGCCAATGTTACCCAGGGTATATTATGCAATGGGACTGTGCCAATGTTACCCAGGGTATATTATGCAATGGGACTGTGCCAATGTTACCCAGGGTATATTATGCAATGGGACTGTGCCAATGTTACCCAGGGTATATTATGCAATGGGACTGTGCCAATGTTACCCAGGGTATATTATGCAATGGGGACTGTGCCAATGTTTACCCAGGGTATTATGCAATGGGACTGTGCCAATGTTACCCAGGGTATATTATGCAATGGGACTGTGCCAATGTTACCCAGGGTATATTATGCAATGGGACTGTGCCAATGTTACCCAGGGTATATTATGCAATGGGACTGTGCCAATGTTACCCAGGGTATATTATGCAATGGGACTGTGCCAATGTTACCCAGGGTATATTATGCAATGGGACTGTGCCAATGTTACCCAGGGTATATTATGCAATGGGACTGTGCCAATGTTACCCAGGGTATATTATGCAATGGGACTGTGCCAATGTTACCCAGGGTATATTATGCAATGGGACTGTGCCAATGTTACCCAGGGTATATTATGCAATGGGACTGTGCCAATGTTACCCAGGGTAATTATGCAATGAGACTGTGCCAATGTTACCCAGGATATATTATGCAATGGGACTGTGCCAATGTTACCCAGGGTATATTATGCAATGGGACTGTGCCAATGTTACCCAGGGTATATTATGCAATGGGACTGTGCCAATGTTACCCAGGGTATATTATGAAATGGGACTGTGCCAATGTTACCCAGGATATATTATGCAATGGGACTGTGCCAATGTTACCCAGGGTATATTATGCAATGGGACTGTGCCAATGTTACCCAGGGTATATTATGCAATGGGACTGTGCCAATGTTACCCAGGGTATATTATGCAATGGGACTGTGCCAATGTTACCCAGGGTATATTATGCAATGGGACTGTGCCAATGTTACCCAGGGTATATTATGCAATGGGACTGTGCCAATGTTACCCAGGGTATATTATGCAATGGGACTGTGCCAATGTTACCCAGGGTATATTATGCAATGGGACTGTGCCAATGTTACCCAGGATATATTATGCAATGGGACTGTGCCAATGTTACCCAGGGTATATTATGCAATGGGACTGTGCCAATGTTACCCAGGGTATATTATGCAATGGGACTGTGCCAATGTTACCCAGGGTATATTATGCAATGGGACTGTGCCAATGTTACCCAGGGTATATTATGCAATGGGACTGTGCCAATGTTACCCAGGGTATATTATGCAATGGGACTGTGCCAATGTTACCCAGGGTATATTATGCAATGGGACTGTGCCAATGTTACCCAGGGTATATTATGCAATGGGACTGTGTCAATGTTACCCAGGATATATTATGCAATGGGACTGTGCCAATGTTACCCAGGGTATATTATGCAATGGGACTGTGCCAATGTTACCCAGGGTATATTATGCAATGGGACTGTGCCAATGTTACCCAGGGTATATTATGCAATGGGACTGTGCCAATGTTACCCAGGGTATATTATGCAATGGGACTGTGCCAATGTTACCCAGGGTATATTATGCAATGGGACTGTGCCAATGTTACCCAGGATATATTATGCAATGGGACTGTGCCAATGTTACCCAGGGTATATTATGCAATGGGACTGTGCCAATGTTACCCAGGGTATATTATGCAATGGGACTGTGCCAATGTTACCCAGGGTATATTATGCAATGGGACTGTGCCAATGTTACCCAGGGTATATTATGCAATGGGACTGTGCCAATGTTACCCAGGGTATATTATGCAATGGGACTGTGCCAATGTTACCCAGGGTATATTATGCAATGGGACTGTGCCAATGTTACCCAGGGTATATTATGCAATGGGACTGTGCCAATGTTACCCAGGGTATATTATGCAATGGGACTGTGCCAATGTTACCCAGGGTATATTATGCAATGGGACTGTGCCAATGTTACACAGGGTATATTATGCAATGGGACTGTGCCAATGTTACCCAGGATATATTATGCAATGGGACTGTGCCAATGTTACCCAGGGTATATTATGCAATGGGACTGTGCCAATGTTACCCAGGGTATATTATGCAATGGGACTGTGCCAATGTTACCCAGGGTATATTATGCAATGGGACTGTGCCAATGTTACCCAGGGTATATTATGCAATGGGACTGTGCCAATGTTACCCAGGGTATATTATGCAATGGGACTGTGCCAATGTTACCCAGGGTATATTATGCAATGGGACTGTGCCAATGTTACCCAGGATATATTATGCAATGGGACTGTGCCAATGTTACCCAGGGTATATTATGCAATGGGACTGTGCCAATGTTACCCAGGGTATATTATGCAATGGGACTGTGCCAATGTTACCCAGGGTATATTATGCAATGGGACTGTGCCAATGTTACCCAGGGTATATTATGCAATGGGACTGTGCCAATGTTACCCAGGGTATATTATGCAATGAGACTGTGCCAATGTTACCCAGGGTATATTATGCAATGGGACTGTGCCAATGTTACCCAGGGTATATTATGCAATGGGACTGTGCCAATGTTACCCAGGGTATATTATGCAATGGGACTGTGCCAATGTTACCCAGGGTATATTATGCAATGAGACTGTGCCATTGCACCACATCACCCAGGGATGGGAGGGTGTCTGTCAGCCGGGATGACCAGGTCGCGCACACACCAGTGCCCCCTGCTGGTGAACCGTTTAGGGACACACACAAAGGGTCTTCCTCTGACTCATGTCTGTGCAAGCCTGACCTGAAACCCGCTGTGGGGTAAGAGGCAGCGGCTGGCATATCACAAGCTTCGGAGGAGAGCGTGTGCTCGTCAGGTGACCTCTTGAATCCACAACGGAGGCAAAGTGAGCATCATTGGGCATTACAAAATTGTGCATAAAAATAATCCCAAATAATATATTAATACACAAAGCCTCAAGCTAAAACAGAAAACCATAGAAGTGTTTACAATAATCATCTTTTTTATTTTATTTAAAAAGGGTACTCTTAAATTGAACCTAAAAGCCACATTAGCAAATACACACAGTGTTTCTACTATCTGACAGAAATAAGATAAATCTGTTTCCTAGGAAACAAGGAAGAGTCTGAATACATGTGCAGACATGGTGCTTACAGGAAGCTGATTCCACTACTGGGGGGCTATCTATGGTATCTCTTCCTAAACAAAGAGGGCACTGACTACTGCTGTGATAATACAAAGAAAGATGTTTCACTGTGAAAAATGGGAAAATATTGTCATATTTTACACACCACAAAAAAAAGGACTAAGAAATTTTGAGAAGTACAAATGAAGTGAAATATACATCTTTGATCATTTCAGAAATGCCTGCACTGTCTTTGGTAGACCTTTCATTAAAAAAAAAAAGTATGAAATATTTAAGTATGCAAATACATGATATATGGTGAACTCTGATGCATTTTGCATGACTTGTTTTGTCTGTGGGAACACGCTCTAATTATCTCACTTCATATACTTTGAAGAAGTTCTGTGAATGTACAATGAAAAATTTCAGCCTGAACAAAAGATCAAACATCAATGTCTCGCAACATGCTGTCACCCCAGCATATTAAAAGTTGGCAAAGTAATTTTATGTTTTATACATTACCGCCAACCCACAATGGCTGTACATTTACTTACACATTACCGCCAACCTACGGTGGCTGCATATTTATTTATATATATATTACTGCCAACCTACAGAGGCTGTACATTTATTTATACATTAATGCCAACCGATAGAGGTTGTACCTTCATCACCGAGCAATTTCCATGCCCTGTCAGCAGGAGCCTGATATGTTACCTAAGCACAGTATATTACCTCCAACTTTATTCAATCTGAATATGCATGAGTCACTGAAATATTTACTATCACACTGAGCCTTGGCTCATCAGCAGCCAGAATCATGGTTCAAAAGCTTAAACTTAAAAACACGCAGATTTCTGATGCCAAGAACAGGTTGGCGATTCAATCATAGTAGGCTCGCCTATTATCCAGCAGCTGGATGAAGTACTGTCCACCCAGTATATGCCGTATTGAAAATCGCCTACGTGTGGCAAATGGCCTACCTGTAGCTAACTGCCTATCTGTGCAAACAGTCTAGCTGTGGCACAACCCACCTGTGGCAGACAGACTACCTGAGGCAGATAGCCTACCTGTTGGCCAGGGCATCCATAGAGAGATGCCCGTGGCCTGAGGAAGGTCGGAGTGCTGCCGGTGAATACATTTGTAAACAAAAAAAAAGAAAAAAAAATAGAAACAATAAGAACACAAACGAGACATATGGTCTAGTTTTAGTTTTTAGTGGTATTAAATCTACACACTTTCATTTATTCCTGCATGAGAGTATCGATCGCATTCGTGCATTTCTCCAATTCGTCTAGTTAATTTATGAAGGGGTACCACATTAATACATTTAGTGGCCACTGGAGGCTTTGAATTTGTAAGTTCTCCGTCCTCACAGAATCAGTGAGTCACCCATTTATTTAATAACCACTCAACCCCCCCCCTGCCCCCAGTCCAGAAAAATGAGTAATTTCATGAGGATATTCCTTCCTTTATGGTTTAATCACTTCATCCCTACACCCACTGCCCTTTAGACTGCAGCTATATATATTTGTGTCCGCTGAATGTCTCCACAAGGAGATTTTTTTTTTTTTTTGGAGGAATACCTTCCATAAAAGGTCAGAGCAGAGTTGTAAAAAAAAAAAAACGATTACCAAACGCGCTTTAGTTCTGTTTTCAGCTTGTAAGGAAGTTTTATTGAAACCAAATGAGATTTCGGTCGGTTTGGATGAATTATATTTTTTGGTGGGAAAAAAATTATAAAAAATTCCAGTCCAGCCTTTATCCTATTTTCCAGATGTGAAACCAGCCTCTCATGACTTCCACACGGCTTGCGTGAACCCTGACCCCTAACCCTTGGCCTTCCCCTCAGCCTCCCATTCCTCTCGCAGATACCAGGGCCGTGTCCAAATCAGCGCACTTGCCTACTATTGAGTATGCCAGTTGAGTATACATTTTAAAAAGCTGTTAAGTACACAACAGTTCTGAAAATAGAGTGTTCTATCCATGGATGATATACTTATTTCCGGGTTTTTGCAGATAATAGTATGGAGGATATTTTTGTGCATGCTGCATGTCACTAAACAGTATGCAGTATGCTAGCACGCAGTAAACAGGACGCAGTAAATAGCGCTCTGAATCGGGCGCTGCCCATGTGACGGCCGCTGGCACTGTAATCGACGGCGCTTGTGCGGTGGCACGGAATGGAGTGGTCTGGCCAGCGAGCGCGGCGGCCTGATGACAGCCTGAAGATGTGGATGAGCCGACCAGCCTGTCCGTCCCCTCTGATGTGACTCAATCTGTTCCGAGCCGTCTCAGACGGCTAGCCGAGGGAAGCGGGAAGTGACATTTAAAAATGACAAAGACAATTTCATTGGGAATTAGATTAAAATAAAATCCATTTAGTAAAGATGAAGACCTGCATGGTTACTGAACAGACAGCAATACACACACACACACACACACACACACACACACACACACACACACACACACACACACACACACACACACACACACTTGCTCACACATTCATGAAATTACATAGAGAAATGTCTGAGGAACATCCCATAATTTCTAACCTTCTTACCATGGGAGTTACAACCATAGATAGCTCTTCTATCCTTAGATAACTACATTTTAACAAGCATTCAATAACTAATCTCAATGCAAATGGAATCTGCTGTAGTGGACCATAAATGTTAGTTTTTAGCAGGCCGTAAAACCGTGTAAAAGAGCAGTACTTAGGGGCTGCAGCCAGTGAAATTAAACCATCCAGCTGGCCTCTTAACCTCTAGTTAACCCCACTTAAGGGTTAAACCCAAAAAATAAGCAGAGTCAAGGTTGAAACAACCCCCAGAACACTTAGGAATTTATCTTAAGTCCCGAGACTTCTGAACCAACACCAATACCTCAGATTAGTAAGATCCTGTGAAGCAGGTAAACCCCCTAAAATTTGACCTACACAGGGATCAGTAAAAGGAACGGTATGTTCTCCTTGTCTTCAAAAAGAGGCCCCCGCTTTACAGGGAAATTTGAAGAATGTAAATTATTCACCCAATTCTGCATATAGCATACATAATTTACATATGCAGTCACTGGCAAGAATTAGTCTAAGGGGATTTGAATTACATTAAAAAAAGTTAGGTTTTTCAAAGCTTTTAGGAAGTTATCCTTGGGTTTCATATTATGTACGTGAGCTCTCATTTAAGCATGTGTTTTTTTCCATTGTAAAGAAGAAAAAGTTGTCTTAATAGTGTATACAGTCTATGTGTTATTCATATCAACTTGTATCTTTCTTGTGAACAAAAACAACCACCTTCTTTATTGGTGTTGTTCGTCAAGAACTGAAATCACAACATTTGGGTCAATTAGGCCTACATAAGAATGTTTCATTTTAAATTACATTTGTCAGTATTTGGAACTGAAAATACTTCAATGCGGAAAACATTTACTGTACTTAATGGACCAAACTAATTTAAAGCATTGTGGTAATACTGTAAAATACATTTTTATATACACATTAAAATGACCCATTTCAAAGGTTTCAATGCCCTTTTCAATGTTATCTTCCGAACAAACCATATTTGAAATTTCTGCTTTCACATCGCTCAATTAAAATCTCTTCACACTCTTAAATGTTGCACTTGGCTATCAAAGCTGCAGACACTTTAATGACTGTAAAACAGATCTCAAAATATACATTTATATGAAATAATATATTTAAAAAATATATTATTATAAAAGTGTCAAATATTTGTGCATACTGGTACTCTATGGTACTCCAGTGCGCACAAACTCCTGACTTACTAAGATCGTTATCATGTGCAAAACTAAAAACACAACCAATGATTTGCGCAAAACAAATACTGTGACCAATCATTGGTAACGTTATTGGTTTTGTGTGCGCCAAAAGGTTTTGCACACGCTAAAGGTCTTAGTAAATCAGCTCCTCTGTATTAAAAAATGCTGCATGTCAAATTTTATTAAATGTGAATGTTTACATTAATAATATCACTCGAAAATACTTCTTATACACATTCTACACTGACCCCAGGCTTCACTAAAGCTTGTTGTTTAGGCTTCTACTGACATCTAGTGGCACCATATTTATCTTTATTTTATCCACTAAGTGTCTGAGGAATAGCATAAGAGTGAGTGCAAAACTGTCCTTTTCTCTCAATAGAACATGATAATGTATCGGAAATTAAATCCATGCATGTTTTAGTGAAGTTCAATCAATCAATCACTGTAGTCAAATCAGTTGGGCAGATCTTCTTAAGACAGAGAGCAATATTTTTTGTTTGTAATGTCACTGTCCATAAAGAATATTTTGTACATCTCATCATTTCAGCATTTTCCTGTCCAAACACGGTCCTACAAATCCCCCACTCTCATCTCTTCATAAATTAGGTTAGTTGAAAGTTTAAGCCTTCTATCATTTTTTTTTCCCTTGAACATGTTAACACAATGTCGGTTTGGCTCATCGCCATTTCTTTCATCTTTGAACACTTCTCTTTTTCCACAAACTGTTTTGTTTCAACGTCCAGGTGTCTGCACGATCAGCATTTAGGACCAAACGGATTTCACCTGTTCAGTCCATAATTTAACCACAAAAAAATGTAACCTCTTTCTAAAGCAATCACCTTCCATATAGAATATGGCAGAAAATGAAAGCATTAAGGCCCGTCCACACCAAAAACGATAACTATAACTACAACGACAACGATGTGAGCATCCGCACTGATGAACGATAACGTTCTGTAAACAGAGGCACCAAGCACACGCTTCGCTGCATGCTCCAGCTTGTAAATTCTGATGGAATTTGATTGGCTGTCAGTGTTTCTATCGTTCATCAAATCGCTCTGAAAGTGATCCCAACGATATCGTTCGTCACTGTCGTTACGGTTGTGGTGTGGCCTCCGCCATCCACTTGAGTTAGAACGATTTTTAAAATGATATATTTATAGTTATCGTTCTTGGTGTGGACAGGCCTTTACTCTAAGAAAAGATAAGGTAATTCAGGTGTGTATGGAACATTCATTCTTCACGGAATGTGAAGCTGTTTCAGACACAACCTTAAGAAGGTAAATCACCTCTCATTGGACATTAAATTAATTTTGCAAGCCCCCGCTTAGATAACATTTTGATCACATTTCCATATTTCTAAAACTACTTTCATATCAAGCACTGAACATTAAACATTAAACTGCTGCTTCTATTTTCTGTCTCGTTACTAACGCATTAGCATGTAGCAAGAGCAATTCACAACATACATACATTACACATACTTGCATCATTGAGCAGGAACCACTTGGCAAAAGGCTGCCAGATTACATGGCATGGTGCACACACAGGATTATATCTGAACAGGAAGAGAGAAGCCAGGGAGACGCAAAGCATTACCATCAAATCTGGACACTGTGGTGCCAGGAAGGACTGGGGGTGCCGCCATCTACTGGACCGCACCGTCACTACACCCAGGCTGGGGAGCCAGCTGAAAATAATGTTAATCCGCCCAGGTGCACGTTGTTGCCATTTCATTGTGCTCCTTCGAAAAGGGCCTGGGGCCTCGTGTATAAAATGGTTGTACGCTCGGATTTGATCTTAAATTCACTAGATTTGATCTCGCGTGGAAATCGACGCACAAATTGAGATTTATAAAAATTTGAAACTGACGTGAAAACGGCCATTAACTAGGCTATACACGTAGGTTTGGGAGGACAGAGGAAGACATATATTTTCATATGAATTGGTACCGACTAGCTAGTAGACTATATGTTCGTGAGACTTGATGTTTGACTAAGCGAGACTAGGTGGTCCGGCAGTGTGTCTCCCCAAAGTTGAAATAAAGCCTATGCCTATGATTGCAGCTCTTGCTGTGAACATTATTATGTGTGCAAACCGTTCTGAAAAATACAACAGCCTAATAATAATAATAACAACAATATTTTATTATTATTATTATTACGTGTATGGTTTAAAAGCTTAAAGGAGCTATATGTAACATTGACACAGACCGTTTAAAATGGGTACTGCAGTCTAAATTCACAATATTGGAGAGTTGTCTCCGCCCGCCCCCTCCTCCCCAGACTCGAAGCTCACGCGGGTTGCCAGGTTGAGGACACTGAACAAACACGAGCGCAACATTATATTTTGAGACAAGCTTATTCTATTTTGACAATGACAAGCGGCGATGAGTCCTACACTGTAAGTTGATCAGCAAATGTATACATTTGCAATTTATTTATTGTTTGCAAATTATAAACAAGCTCATGTGGATTTTTTATAACTCTGTCAATGTTAGCTAGAGGCATGGCTGGCTATGTTTATGGTCACACAGATATAAGCTAACGTTAGTGGTATGTTTAGCTAGTAACTATATTTAAATCTTTAGCTAGCTAGCTAAATGAAAACGATGTTGAACTTAGCTTGGGCATTCGTAAATCGGCTGTCGGAGTGCCGGAGTACATCTGGTTGTTCGTAATGGGCAGTGGGCGGAGTCAATTCGGAGAATAGTGAATCACACAGGCCAAAACAAATACAGACGTTCCGACCCGGAATGGAAATTTCAAAGAACTGGCTGTAGCATTGTTGTCAGAGAAGCCAGTATTTCGACTTAGCATGTTTCCTTTATCTCTGATGACATATCATGGTCATTTTATGATTTAGTACAGTAAATGTGTTACACAAAGCTCCTTTAAAATCAATGCGCAGTTTAAACAAACATCATGTAGCTAATAATAGTTGATACACAAAAGGCAGGAGGCTTGTACTGACGGCTGTCAGTGACAACTCCATTGAAATAAAAACAATAAAACAAATATTAGGCTATGTAATATTGAAATTATAACATTAACATTTCTGTAATCTATTAAAACCGAAAGAAAAATATTTGAATATCTCCCTACGTCAATTTTATATCATGTGACAATGGTCACGTAGGGAGTTTATATACGTTTGTAAAAAAAAAAAAAAAAAAACCCGACCACATAAGAATATTTGAGGGCGTTCACTGGAAGCTGACAAACTGACAAGCTCGTTCACGTGCGGCTGATTTCTAGGATGATTTATGATTTATAAATATGTCATGCATCGGAACATTTATTCTTGTGTAAATAAATTCTATGATTTAACCCTTTTTTCATTGTTTTCCCTGTCTGTTCGTACAGCGGCCCTCCCCAGCGCTGTGTCGCAACACGTAATATGAAGAATTAAGCTGGTGAGAGAATTTATGGCTGTCCATCTGCCTTCACTTCAGCCCATCTGCTTGAATTACACGTCCAAATAGGATTATACACACACACAATACAACTTTCTCTCTCCCTCAGACACTCTCACTCACTCTCTCTCTCACACACACACACACACACACACACACACACACACACACACACACACACACAAAGCAGTGAAAGGCCCAAATGCCAATTGTTTTGTTTTTTCTTACATGAATACATAACTTTATTATGATCTTAAAATACTATACAAAGGAGTAATAAAAATCATATTTTCACTTAAAAGCTTTATAAAGTTTTTTGCTACCTGACCAGAGTAGAATCGGTAGAGACCCTACACGAGAAAGAACATGGCAGCTTCTACAGGGATCTCAAACTCCAGCATCTACTGGCTTTAGGTGCATTACTGCACTGAAGTGCTTAATTTAATTCGATAGGCTAAAAAGTCCACGCATCTCGTTTCCAAAGCCTAAGAAAAATGGCGGCTGTCCAAAAAAGAAACCACAAAATTCTGCAGACACAGCAAACCCTCCAGGACTGGAGTTTCAGATCCCCTGTTCTACGTACAATAGCTATTATTCCCCATTAGTACCATATATGACGGCTCGTCTGCAGCAGGCTTTCCAATGCAAAACACCCCTCTTATGCGTAATAACAATCATTCTTTCAAAATGAAACAATAATTCTTAAGTCATACCAATAATATAGACGGATAATTAAAAAGAAGTTCATGCTATACTATTTGGGTGCCTACTGTACATGGTCGTACCATTAAAGATATTTCTGTACCTACAGGGGCTTATATTACAGGAGTTTTTTTTGAAGACCTATCTCTTCAGTCGTCGGGCTACAGGTGTCGACTACGGAACACCAAACATGCATATAGTGGCCTAACAAATATATCTGCTTAACTAATGTAACCTAACAATCTCTAAGTCTGTGTTGGGAGCTCTGCTGAAAAGGTGGACGTTACTGTGGCGCTCACTATTTTAAAGACTTTGTTAGTTTCAGTCTCTCAAGTGGACTCTCTCTCAAGCGTACCGATGCCTCAGCATTTTTTTTTGTGCATATGCGAACACCTTGAATGAAGTCAGACGCCGCTGAGGTGAACATCAGGGAGGTGGTCTCAGCACGGTTCGTTTGTGGTTCCCGTTCAAGGTCCGGTTCATTTCGCGCATTGTGAACACATGCCCATTTGCGTCACACTTTTGTACCTCGAGGCTTGCCGTACCTTGGAATCTAAGCAGCTGCAGTAACTGCTGAGCACACACGGCTAAAAATAAACAGCAGAATGGCTGCCGGCCGGGGTCGAGGGAGTGTGTGGTCAGATTAAGAAGCCTCTTCTCTTCTTCAAATCTGGAATGAGGACCAGATTGGACAACAGCTGTCCACAAAACAGACGCACAAAAATATGAAGATATTTCTACAGTTTTCAGAGAAGATGAAAGTAGCCATGCTACTGTTGTAATAATGACTACGCAACCATTCAGGCGAGACCTGAAGTGTCACACGTGTGGCAAGGAGCACGAGCCAGCTTTGGCGGTGCGGTAGCGAGACTCTTCTCTTCCACGCTCGTCTCCCCTCTTCAGTCACAGAAGCTTCCGGTATTTCACTGCAACTCTAGCTTCCCTTTCTCATCAGCTTCCTCAAAATGGAAGCACAACAAAATGGCAAACACGTCTGCAGAGACCGCCCTGAAGAACAATTACCCACAATCCAACGTTACAGCGAGTTCTACAGGAGCCGTGGTGTTAAAACAACAAGCGGTCCGAGATCTCGTCAACGCTTATGTGGACCAGAAAGAGAGCAGAGTCCTCTCTCAAGTCCACTTACAATGTGAACACGAAAAAGGGCCGAGTTCATTTGCGGCTGGCTCTGACCTTCCGTTGGGCCCAAGCTTCTCCTACCCAATCAGAATTAAGCCCAGGGTTCCCCCCATATTTGATTCTCGGGAGTATTTTCCAGGAGAAAGAGAGGTTTCTGTCCAGCGTGCTCATCCAGGCATTCAGCTCTTCAAAGCTGAAGCCATGGATAAAAAGCTGAGAACATACTAAAGGTAGTGAGAGGACAAAGGCCATCGTATAATTTAAAAAAAAAGCCCTTTCTGACAATTAATCAAATGAGGACCCGAGAGTCCTTATGTGGGTCAAACCACAATAACACATAAAGGTTCACTTGGCTGAAGCAGTATTAGCGAGGGGATTTGAGCATCGGAAGAGATCAGCCGGGTCTTTTCCTTTTGAACTGAGGAACCGTTAAAGGCCGCAGATACACAGGCTCCCAAGCTCACAGCATAAAGCACTCAACCCGCAAAGTCATGCATACCAACAAAATAACAGAAAATACAAGCTGCTGATCTATAATTCATCACAATATTTCAGCACTCAGCAAAACAAAAAAAAAAAAAAATACTCTTTGGCAAACCTGCATTAGTTTGGGGGAAATGGAGGGGGTTGGAAAATGCTAGAAAAAGCCTTATTTTTCCCTGGCTCTCACAGCGAGCACTCCCCATATAAAACTGCAATAAAAAGCAAAACTCAGCTTCAATTTGTCATTTGGTATTAGGAGCCTGACCACAGACCTTTTATAGTAACCAGATGGTGAGCTTCTGTGCTCCTTCCATACACTCTGCAACATTACTCTTGGAGGCAATGGTCGCTGACAGCACTTTCCAGTATGAATGTTTGTTTACAGATGTGTCCAAGGCAGATAATTAAATTTTCATAGGCCTTGGTCAGCCCCCTTGATGAATATTCATATGCATCAAATTTTAAAAACTCAACCTTAACAATAGAGAGACAGACATTCCATTGTCAAGAATATGCAGCTAACCATCTGGTTATTCAATAGAATCTGTGGCTTGACTTTCCCTGAGGCAACACCTTCATCCTTTTAATGCTGAACGAGCTTCAGGCTCCAGGTTATTGTGTGCTGATGGGTCTACTACTCAGCTAGCCTCCAACATGCTAACCTCACAGACAAACTGCCAATGGAAGCCCCCCTGTTGCCCAACCTTGGATACATACAGTTAAGTTATACTTTACTGACCCCGTGGGGTAATTTGTCCTCTGCATTTGACCCATCCTAACTACTTAGGAGCAGTGAGCAGCCACAGTGCAGCGCCCGGGGACCAACTCCAGTTCTGAGGCCAGTGCCTTGGTCAAGTAGTATACCTAACGTGACATACCTAACCTCACATGCATGCACTTTGGTGTGGGAGGAAACCCACGCGAACGCGGGGAGAACATGTAAACTCCACCACTACACCACTGTGCTGCCCATGGTGTAATTCCCAGACAATATATCGTTTAGCACGGTGATAACTATTTGAGCGAGATCCAACTGTACGGCGAAGGATGTTCCAACAGCAAGTGGGCCTTAGGGCCAAGTTCAGCTTATGTCATTGAGAATATAACAATATTAAAATGTGAAGGAGCCCTTTTTCCTTCTCTCTCTTAAAAATAACCATTGCGATTATTCATACCCTCCGTACAAACAAGTACAATCAGAACACAACCTCTTGACCGACGCAGAGCAAAAAATTATTTGGCTGTGGCTGTGCTTTACCGTTGTATCCACTGATCTACTTGGTGGGAAGGCTATCTGGCAGCCGCCCTAACTGACAGCCGCCCTAACTGACAGCCGCCCTATCTGACAGCCGCCCTACCCAACAGCCGCCCTACCTGACAGCCGCCCTAATTGACAGCCACCCTATCTGGAAGCCGCCCTAACTGACAGCCGTCCTACCTGATAGCCGCCCTACCTGATAGCTGCCCTATCTAACAGCACTTTCACATAGAAGCACAGCGATTCAACGCACCAGCACTTTAACTCAGAGTACTCATAATGACGTCACATGGCGCTGTCCATGGCGACATGTAGTCCAGCTGTCTTTCGTGTTCGTGTTTGTTAATTTGAATGTATTTTGTTGTGTCTGGCTTTTGTCTTTTGTTTTTTTTCATGCGCTGTGTGTCCGTTGTGGGACGGGGAAGCTGGCTGGAGATAGTTCAGGGCACTCATGCTGCTCATTTTGATAATATTGACGAATTGTATATTCGGGATAATTTTGTTTGTGGTCGTCACCATGGAGACGCATTCACAACATATGCTCAGGAATGTCCGTTGGATCTGCAAGCTAAGTTTACCATCGTTCTTCACCGGAGTTGAAGATGTCGGGACACAGGACTGATCTAGGACTGCAGGCAATCTTCAAAAGGCCACCAGGGAAGAGAAAAGAAAAGATAATGCAAGGGAGGAGTGAGGTGATGACTGGGAAGGCTGACGCAGTTCGTTTCGACAGTGTACAGAGACCGCAACACTGCGTGTATGGAGGAAAGTCGTGGA
Source organism: Synaphobranchus kaupii (assembly GCA_029718625.1). Lineage (NCBI taxonomy): Eukaryota > Metazoa > Chordata > Actinopteri > Anguilliformes > Synaphobranchidae > Synaphobranchus > Synaphobranchus kaupii. The sequence goes on from CM056387.1 coordinate 23,112,381, forward strand.
GGCGGAGTTGGACTGCTTAATAATGACACTGGACATCTCGGGACAGCGGGGGCTGTTTTTAATCATGGCTGTATTCCACTTAAATTCACTTAATTAGTTTGATTAATGCAATGATTATACTGAATGTCTTTATTTGATATGTTTGTGTGTTGTGGGTCTGCCCCACTGTCTATGTCTTTTTGTTGTTGCTGGGGCTACAACTGAAGTTCCCTAGCAGGAAAATAAAAGTTATTCTATTCTATTCCATTCTACGAGAGGCTATCGATTGCTGGCCATCTCCCAAGGATTTACAATCAAATTCTGTAACCATGCAACAATCAAATTCTGTAACTAAGCAACAATCAAATTCTGTAACTAAGCAATAATCAAATTCTGTAACCATGCAGCCTGGGCTCTCCTTACAGAAGCTAGCCGCGATGTTCCTTTCATAATTTCCAATAACTCTCCAATAAATCCATCAAAGATGCTATGGGCTGGAGAAGCCCTTGAGACAAGACAGGGAAATGGAAAGGAAGCCAAATAAAGCCCTATTAGCAATGCGGCATACACACACACACACACACACACACACACACACACACACAACTACAAAAACCCTGGCGGTCCTCTCTTTGACAAGTTTATATGATGGGAAGCCTGCTACAACATACCAGCAAGTGAAATATAGTTTCCTAATATAGTCCATTATTTAAATATTTTACAGCTGGTGTGTCGCTTCATTTGCCGTTGCACTTGATTTAGACTTTTCCGAATACGCTTGATTTGGAATCGTCATGGTAACGGACGTCCCCAGAGAAAAGGGTTGAGGAGAAATATGCAGCTTGGTACATGGCAACTTGCTCTCATAGAGACGCTCACATTACAATGGACAAGGTTCCACGTTCCAAATAATCATAAATAATACTGCACTGTCACGATCAAGTCATTGCACAAACAAAACAGATGGAATACAGTATCCCAGTTGCCATATGATTATAATATAAAGTGGGGTTTGAATAATTTATTTTACATTACAATCAGATGGGTTTGAATAGTCAGGTAGGCATTTATTAATCAATTAATTTCTTCCTTGGGTATAGTCGTTAGGTGTCGAGTTTATAGACCAGAGCGGTTTCTAGTAATGAGAATTGGGGGTCTATGTAGGTGGAGGTCATGCCAATGTATCAGTAAGACCAGTTAATGGTCTGAGGCAGATAATGTGGCACGGACAAGACTCAAACCTGCCTTACCTACCCGTTTTGAATTTAAAGCAACCCAACACCATTTATGTTAGGGGCTTCAGTGAACCACTATAACAGCAACACAGAAAGAGTCACCATTAACATTTCTTGAATTTGGTGGCAACAAAGAACACAAATATACAAAAAAAAAAAGTGCTGCAGAGAACTAGGAGACTACTGTACTAATCTTTACTACAGTAAAGTAAGCAAAGTTTTTATTATTTTTTTTTATTTTTAAAGTAAACCTATTTCTTAATTTCCATCCTATTTGCTGAAGTTGAAACCGCACAGCCAGTCCTGCAAAATGTGACAATACTCTTCGTGGAAAGGAAGGTCAGGGCACATCAATCTTACTCCACCAACGTGAGACCAACCAGTGCATCTCCTGCCTTCCTACAATGCACCTGCCTCCGATGGGTGGGGGATAGCGGGCTATTGTGCCAACTGTCCTCCCTGCACAATAGCCTCGCTATCCCCCATCGTTAGCATCCACTGCTAGCCCTTACCACTAGCCCATACCGTTAGCCCCCACTGCTATCCCACACCGTTATACCCCCATCCTTAGCCTCCACTGCTAGCCCACACCATTATACCCCCATCGTTAGCCTCCACTGCTAGCCCACACCGTTAGCCCCCACCACTAGACAACACTGTCAGCCTCCACTGCTATCCCACACCGTTATACACCCATCGTTAGCCTCCACTGCTAGCCCACACCGTTAGCCCCCACCACTAGCCAACACTGTTAGCCTCCACTGCTAGCCCACACTGTTATACCCCCATCGTTAGCCTCCACTGCTAGCCCACACCGTTAGCCCCCACCACTAGCCAACACTGTTAGCCTCCACTGCTATCCCACACGGGGCGCGTTAAGTAACTGAGCGGCTCAGCTTCGCTCAGAGCGAAGAACGCACTTAACGGGTTGCTCAGTTTCGCTCACTGTGAGCAGCTCAGAGTGCAGCTGAGCACTTTTGGATGTCGATCAGAGAGGAGCAATACGGAAGTACGTCGTTAGCTATGGACCCAAGTACACGGACGATTATACACATCGTAATATAAAATAGCGATTTAATGGTAAAATCTACGTGTTAAATTAAGTAAATTTGACTGTCATGCAATCATTTTGGTGCTACTTTGAATAATTTCCATTGAAAAATACAGCTTCAGTGTGTGTAGGCCTGTGTGTATGTGAGCGCGCTCTGCTGACGGAGCTGTCAGTACTCAGGCGGTTGTTGACAGTTGCTCAGCGCTCACGCACAGTAGAACGTTAAGTGATTCAAAATCCGCTCAGTGCTCACACTGAGCATTCTCACCATGAGCGCTCAGTTACTTATACCCCCACCGTTATGTTTCCACATCTATCACCCACCACTCTGCACACACCCCAGCACCCAATTCAGAAAGCAACAGCCCTTCTGCACCGAGGCTCCACTCATATTGCTACATAGTGCTACAATGTTACATAATTTTGTTCCAAGCGACAAAAAACAAAGAAATGTTTCAGTGTGGAATTCAATTTGTGCGGCCAAGTGTCCTTGAGGCGTTTACAGATGGACGCTCGTACTGCAGATCTGGACTTGATGACCCAGCCAAAATTTCACAGATGAAACTGGGCCAGTGTAATTCAATGGAGGCCGCAGACATCCGTTCCAACAACAGGGAGGTGTAAAACCCGCCGATTTGGAATAATTTAGAATCATAAAATTTTTACAGCACAAAATAAACCCCAGATTGAAGAGCAGCTGGATAGTTCTATGAATTTTTCTTTTTGTTGTAAAAATCATAAAACTGTCACGAAGTAAAAGCCTTCCCTCTATTACACAGTTAATCGCCTGGCCAAAAAGACCAGCACGTCTGGTGGTTTCCATCCAGCCCACCACACATTTAATTCCCCTTTAGAAAAATCTTTTTTTAAAGACAGAGAAAGCCAGTACCACTGCAGGGTAAACACAGAGTTAGCCAATATGCTAAAACTGCAGATGTACGCCACACCCAGACACAGGGTAGCGCACAGGTTTCTGTGCAAGCTTATGGCCATATCCTCAGGTACTAATGTTAAATAAACACTAATTACAATATAACATATTAACAAGTGAAAATCTCCCAGGTGCATGTGTGATGGTTCTGTGATGGTTTAAGTGCATAGAGTCCCTGTGTTGTACCGTCTTCTCTTAGCGACAGAAACCACCTGGATTATAACAGGCCTCCGGTCTCCATGCTGCTAGACTGAACCGGCCCCCAATCAGTGATAAACTGGGAGTCCCAGTGAGCTCCGGAAGGACCGCCGAGTCGGGACAACAGCGTCGGGTTTGGGTCGGGAATTCGTCTTTCTTCGCGGCTCAGCTTTCTTACACGAATACAAGGAGCTGAAGCCAGATGAAACGGCCCTTCGGACATAAAAAGCGAGGAGCCATTTTCAGTTGTGCGGGTGGTAGCGGGAGAGAGGCAGGGGTAGGCCGGCGCAGAGAAAGATTCGGATTGGGTCATTGACGAAACGCTCGGCTTGCTGTCTTGATTGTGTTGGGGACCCACTGCCGGTTGGGGGAAAAAAACTGACAAACAGTAATCGTCCAATCACGGAGCCCCTGGACTCTGACAGAGAAGGAACTGTGCTTAATAAAGTTGTCCAGATCGGCCGAGTAAACGACAGCGACGGTACGATGGGGGCGTGAGCGACTACCCCCTGCGTCAGACCGCATCGGCTGCTCTTTTGACAGAAATGCTGCTCCTCCAATGAGTCGTGATGGGTTCTCTTGTGCAAATACAGCCCGCTTGGACCCCTGTCTCTGAGCCAGGAGCATTTCCAGATTTTTTTTTCACATTCTTGTTGAGGTTTAAGATTGAGGGATGAGTAAACTGATCCTGGAGACAGGAAACAAATACCTGGAGTCACAGCAGTGAGAGCAGAGGAGGTCATCTAGGAGGGAGGCAAAGACGACAGCGGCGATGGAAGAATTGGACAGTGACCTCTGGTGGAAGGTTAAGGGACAGCCCACATGTGGTGTTCTATGACCGCAGACTTGGGAAGACAGCAATGGGATTTGTCCGTAAATATCTCTGTGGTTTCCAGCACGTCGTAAAAAAAAACGACTCCCCTACAAAGCCACTCGTTTAACCGCCTGTGCATTCTGCTACATAAAAAGAAGGTAAATAAATATCGTAAAAATAACGCTGAAGTCTGTCAGTTTGTCTGAAGCCTCTCGGCACGTCTTTGTGACAGTATCTCCCGGAACAAGCCGGCCTTATGGGGAGACGTGTCGGAAGGAAAGTGAGCTGAGAATCTGGGGAGATCGGTGGCCATTTTGTCCTTCTCCTCCTGCCAGCTCACAGTCAAAAAGAAGAAAAGGGGAGGGGCACCTGGGGGTGGGGTGTGATTGGTTGGGTTGCCCCCTGGAGACGAGAGGCTTCCGGAAGGGGAGGGGCCGCATCCTGCCCCTCAGTACTTGTTGATTCCAAAGATCCGAACGCCGTGCAGCTGGGGCAGTTTGGGAATGAGCACGGTTAGCAGAGAGACGGTGTTGACCACGAAGTGGACCCGGTCGTACTTGGTGTAAAAGCTGGTGAGGAAATACCTGTGCGGAAGAGAGGGGAAAACAGGGGAAGTTAAACCGCTATGGGACGTCCTCTCCATCCAGGCACCTCCTCTGTGGCTCAACAGCAAAGCTCCCATAACATCAGCGCCAATAGCACTACAAAACAGATAAATAACTGCCTGGTAGCTCACTGTTTGTGAACACTATGACAAGCTAATGCTGTTATTACAGGTGCTGTTGAAGCCACCTGTAATTACCGGGATCGCTGTGCAGGTCGGCACACTGTGGGTATGTTTTCACTTAGGTATAATCACCAGGTGCATTGTGCATGCTAAGCTAAAACAATTATTGATGCATGCATACATTTTAGCAGTGTCTAGATGCTCTCTTACTGAATTAGTGGCTGCCCTGTACCTCTGCTCTTGCACTTGTTGCTACGGCTACATGCATTTAATGTACATATCCATCACAGCCTCGTAATGTCTCTGGAAAAGAGCTTCTGCCAAACAGAAGAGGGAATAAATGACTAAATAAAACAATCAATCTTTGTAATACAATGTCCTACTCCCGCATTCACACTTTCCACTCCATGTCTGAAATGCTTTCGATGCCGGCGCTTGACTGGGAGGAGGCCAGTTTGATCCGATACAGAGCTGTAGCCTGCTCTAAGTGGCACGGCCTCTGGGGAGCCCTAAACGCAGGCCGACGGTAAGCCTTTCCAAAATGGGGCAGCTCTTGGCTGCAAGGTGCCCCGGCTGAAGGGTTGCAATTGGGGCGCATAACGATATTTATTATGGGTGCGGGACCCCAAGAGCCAATCGCACAACTGCGGGCGGAGGCAGCAGATAAAGGCTTGCTACAGCATGAGGGGCGCTTACTAGAACTGATTAATGGCTGTGCCCATATATGGAGAGGTAGGTGGGGTCTGTCGGTTACAGATTGATGGACAGAGGAACACAGGTCAAGGTCTGTGATATACACTACGGTGAGTGTGCAAAAGGCCAGGGAGGATATATGAGTGGATATATCTGAGTTAGTGGAGCAGTGATACTCATTCCTGGTCCTGGGGGGCTGCAGCGTAATTCCTGGTCCTGGGGGGCCGCAGCGTACGCTGGTTTTTGTCGTTACTCTGTACTTAATTGATCGATTAAAGCAGCCGACAACACAGTTAGTTCACCACACCTGGTTTCTTGGGTCTGAACTGGTTGCTGATATTACGGCGGAAACAGAAGCCAGCAGAACCCGCGGCTCTCTAGGACCAGGAATGAGTATCACTGTAGTGGAGCCTGCTGCGGCGGTGGGGAGGGTTAGGGGGCGGAGCCTATTACTCACATGATAATGGGTGTGATGGTGAGGAACTTGCGGGAGGAGGTAAACTGTACGCCGTAGTCCATCTGCTCCCAGTGCGTGAGGAGGCGGGCCTTGCCCTGGTCAGGCGTCTCAAAGGGCGTCCCTTTCACCGTGTGCAGCAAGAGGTACATGCACTGGGGGGGGGGGGGGGGGGGGGGGGGGGGGGGGTACATAGAGACAGGGCGGAATGAACCGGAAGCACTCCACAGCGCGAGACACACAAGGGCTACGCTTATGTAACCTGAGCACTACGGGCAGCTCCAAGCCCCTAGTATTCAAATCACTGTCCTCGAGGTCCGAGAACTGCTGGTTTTCCCACCCTCCCTTTACCTGGGAGTCGGGTGCGAAGGCAGTCTAACCGATCAGTAGCACTAATTGTTCAGTTGATTACCTTGGAGGAAGAAACCCCAGGGCTAAACCTTCAATTCTACCCAGCGCATGTAACGGCCCACATAAGCTATCTGCTCCACTTGCAATCAACTCACAAGCAACATTGTGGCTAGCGTGCGTCTACAACAGGGGTCTTCAACCTTATCCTGCAAGGGCCGGTGTGGGTGCGGGCTTTTCTTCCAACCAAGTAGTTACACACCTGATTGTACTAATCATTCACTAGAGTGTTTGCTAAGGACCTTGATTAGTAGAATCAGGTGTGTAACTGCTTGGTTGGAACAAAAGCCCGCACCCACACCGGCCCTTGCGGGATAAGGTTGAAGACCCCTGGTCTACAACAACCGACAACGTTTATGTTCCAAAGTTTGCTCCGCCCAACTAAGAAGCGGCCTACTCTCCCCGCTGCGCCCTTCAAAACGTGTTCTTGCGTAGACGTGGAAGGCTCTCACCAGGTTGTGGATGAGGTTGGTCAGCGTCCAGACGACAGGCACGCTGGCGAAGGGTATGCTGAGGAGGACGATGTGCAGAAGGGCGATGCCCAGGACGTAGGAGAGCCAGATGCCCCGACTGTTCATCACCCGCGTGTTGGGGTTCACCTCGCTGTGCGCCGTCCCCACGTTCATCTCGCTCGCCCGTCCGCGGTGCCCTACCGCCACGCACAACTTAAGCAGGGGGGGCCACAGTGGCTCAGTTAGGGAGCGACAACCAACGTCAACCCCTGGTGAAAATTCCAGCTTAAACCGGCCTAAACCGGCCAAGCTGGCTGAAGATGCGTTTTCGACATGTCTAGCCGGGTTTATAGCCGGTCGACCGGCACCAGCTTACTCTACCAGCTTAACCAGCTTTGACCAGCCACAAACCAGCTATGACCAGCTAGAAGTGTTCGAGGACACAGCTTAATCCCCAGGAACCCATTTAACAGAAACGAAAAAAGGAAATGGTAAATAAACCATCTATATCTGGTGTGTGTTCCTTTGGACTTGAGTCCTACCCTAAATTCTAAAAAAGTTAAGAGTTATTGTTAGCATTCCAACAGCCCTGCATGAGCGCCTTCTGAACAAGTATGCTAGTTGACTTGTGTTGTTAAAAATAGCAATTACTGGTCCTGTTGTGGTAGAAATTATTAATCTTTACACTTTGTTTAAAAAAATTTAAAAAAAATTCTACAATAATGTTATTTTGACATGTACTGAAAATATACCGATTATACTCTGGACTTGACATTGCAACATATTTAACTTTCCCTTAGAGCATGTTGCCAAGGTCTCGTCTTGTGCAGCCGCCCAAAAGTGGAGTGAAGTGCGGCCAGATCCTCCTTCCAGCTGTCTCCTCAGAAATAAACCCACCTAAATTGAGTACTGAAATGTGGAACGTACACTAAATATGAGAGTTCATAACGTAACGTGCTTTTAGGATATTTTCAGCGGGCCTAGGCTATGTCTCAATAACTCAATTGGTGCTCCGTTGGTGTGGAGCAGAACAGAAACAACAACAAAAAAAACACATTCTCTTTCAAGTCATGCAAAGAGGCACAGGACAGGAAAACTAACTGCGTAGCCCATATAACCTCGAGCATGCTAATGTTTCACACGTTGATTTAAACTCATTTGATGTCAATGTCTCACAACTATTTTAGAAACAGCGTCGCCTACTTCAGCTCACATATTTCCCTGAATAAATTAATATCCCTTTCAATAATTCAAAGTTGTACATGTCATGTACTTGATGTACCTTTGGTCCAGATAAAACAGCGTTTGACACGCTAGCTGTGTGCACAAATCAGCCTAATAATTGTGCGCCAGTGGACTTCAAGCACAGAACATGACACAGTTCCATCGGCGACGTAACGGTAAGCTATTTACTGACCACCCGATCTCATAGAGCAGGTTTCCGTTATTTTGCCCCATTTGTTCCCCAGGTTAACATCTTTCCCTTACGGCCAACTCGTTTAACTGCACAATTGTTTTGATTACAAATAGTCACTTAGGTCTACTGTTAATACTCACACAGGGCACTTGCAATCCTCGTTGAAGACGTGAAAGTCGTCTCGTACCAATCCAGCTAGCGTTAGACAACTTAAAAGTGTAACTACTCCGGAATCAGTTTTTTATATATGAAATATGAACTGCGCTGAACTCAGTTTCCCTTTCATTCCAGTTTATGCTCAAGTCCTTGATCGACTTTTACGATTGTTTGTCATTTGTATTGAGCTTCATACGAAATGCATTGCTATTTTATTCCCCGTCACTTTGTTTCCTCTGCGAACAGCTGGTGACAACACAGCTGAAATCTACCACAAAACGTCATCCATTTTAGGGTACACAACATTCTAAACGTCACAGGGGAGGGAGTCCTCGATGACTTATGGGAACTGTAGTTTAACATTCTCTTGTATGCTCGAGATTCGATTTCTCTCTGCATTAACTGCCACGCTAAGATACATTGAAAGATCGCGAAATGGAAGGAGAGGGATCACCTCACATACGCACACACACCTCACAAACACACGTCTCGGACAAACACACACACCTCGGGCGGTTACAGAAACACACGCGCGCGCGCGCACACACACACACGTAGCTACGCTCTTCGCACAGAGAGCAGCCAGCATACTCTTAACAGCGAAGCCCTAAGGGGACCCGCATGAGGTCTTGGGTGTCGTGATTTCGGGATCATTTTCTTACACACGTCTCCTTTAACATTTGGCTCCCCAGGGGGACAGAGTGAGGTTCAGCTGGGACAAATCCTCCGTGGTTGGCACAAAGCAGACGGAGCACCTGCCGGGGGACACAGGTGGGAGCTTTGATGGTCCCGTCCCCCTGACTCTCCCAAAACACTGGTGTTCTGACAGGCGGCTTTACAAGAGGCTAGTGATCAAGAGCCTGGCACATGAACAGATGACGCCATTAATCCAGACAACAACCGAGGTGGCGCCCCCGGAGCAGGTATGCATACATGTGCAACGTGCAGAATAACTGATGGAGACCCCTAATCAAAGGCTACAGCAATGTCATGTCCCAGATTCACAGATAAGCCTCCCCATTAACACCGTATAGACGACCTCTATCCCCAAGGCTCAAAGGGGAGCTACCTTACAGTATGTTCAACTGCTGGTTATACAATAGCCGTCCATCTTTCGCCCATATTTCACCATGACAAGTGTCGAATAGGTTTCTCCGCTGTTCTTTGGAGTAGTAGTGTAAGGTATCCTGGTTATGTGCTGCCCGTTTCTGCTTTCACAGTTTAGCCTACATGCTGTAGCATTGCTCAACAGCTGGCTAACAGATTTAAAAGCAAGAGGTGTTTTAGGTTTCTGAGTTGGAAGACTCTCCAAAACTACTCTAGTAGCTAAATGCAATCGCAATAGCGCCCCCGAACGGTGATTGCACAGCTGATAACATCTAGGCATGGAAACGCTGTGGTGCTTTGATAAAAGCAATGACAGACCACCCTGATGTTCAATAAATACAATGACGAGGATTGTTTTGAACTGTGTCACATTCCATGTAGCACCCAATGGGCACGTCAAAATTACATTCACAAGTGTGTATTACATTTAACTGATGGTTGCTTAGTGTTTTGCCCATTTAGAGCGATAGCATATGGTCACAGAGCGAAATGCAATGGGCACATTACATTCCGGGATCAGTATTATATTTAATTGTGCCACGAAAACCGCACACTGGCGTTGAAGAACTAGCCTATAGGCTAGGCCTACACCTCATATTTTATTTCAGTAGTATATCGTGTTTTTGACAGAACACGCAAAGAAATGCAATGCGCGTTTTGTTTTTAATGAGGCTATGGCATTTCTCTATGTGTCGCTATAGCGATTGCATTCAATAAAGTCACTGAAAATGTTCCATACAAAACACCCCGTCAGCCGAGGGGTGCATCCCAATACTCGAAAAATGCACCCTCCCTTCCTCCACTACCACCTCCTCTACTCCGTGCCCCGGAAACGCATCTTTGTGTTTTAATCTAATGTTGCTGATTACATCTTAATTACGTATTAATGGTTACATATTAATTATTGTCTCGACACAAACGGCAATGGCAGGTAGGCCTACATTGTATACTGTACGTGTAAATAATTGTACTCCAAACTTTCAGGCAGTTTTGCATACTTCCGGATAGGAGAGGAGTGGTTGTGAGGGAGTGGAGGAAAGGAGGTGGCGAGTGAAGAATATTGGGACGCAGCCCTCCACTCCCACTCCTCTCCTACCCGAAAATATGCAAAACTGCCGGAAAGTTTAGAGTATTTGCATGTACAATATACAATGTACCTGACATTGCGGTTTGCGCAACCAAATAGTTACCATTGCCCACAGGTAATAAACTTGGTCACTGGTACCCCAGGCCCTAACACTATGCTAGAGTAATTATAATAATAATAAAAATAATCTATGCAAATCAAGTGACAATGCTGACACAATTCTGATTAGTGTAGAGGTATTCCAATATAGCTATTTGTATGGCTGTGTCTTTGCATCCACTGTTGAAAAATTGTAAAATGATAATCTAAAGCAGCACAGTACTTCTAAAAATTGTGATACTATTTGTATTATGCAACCCTCCTTTTTGTCATTTAACCTATAACATTTTCCTTCCCACAGTAATCTGTGAAAAAATGTCCTGGCCAGATCAGGCATTGCACAGAGTGAATTATCATGTTTTCAACTGAAACCCCCCCCAAAAAGAACACTTGCTTAAATCTGTTATCAAACGTAAAGTACAAAGTGCATTGTCGTAACACACATCAGAGGTCTTAGCTCTTCTACACTAACATATAATACCATGTGCTGTAAAGAGGTTACTGTGCGATAGACATGTTGCTAGTCTATCAGTAATAACAATGCTAGTTGTTAGCTAGTGCTACTGACAACAGTGGTGTACTGTAAATAATAACAGAAAAGCAGGATTTAATTTTACGTTTAAACATTGTCTTGCTAAATGTGTGTGTTCTGAATCAGGCCCCTGCTCTAAGGCTTAGAGAATATGCACAGGCCCATATTCCTAAAGATGCTAATCTGGAGTGCTAACCATAATCGATTCATAGAGTGCTAATCTAGGATAAGTTTCACCATTCGCTCATAATGGATGCTGAGGTACAGAGAGGGGAGGAAAACTGATCTGAGATCGGCAGGTCTAATCTGAGACACCTTATGAACGCAGACCCACGGTAACGCCGCTAAGATCAGCGCTTGGATTACTCAGCGTTGCTGTCGCTCGGAAAACGACCGTCCCAATATTCAGCCTCCGCCAGGCCAGCCATATTGCGCAGGGCCCCTTTCGACACCTCTCTTCTATCGCTCCAGTGTGTGAGACCCAGATTATTTACCTCCAGTACCAATTGTAGCCCTCGCCCGGCTGGAAGGGCAGAGTATGTTTCCAGTGCCTCCGGAGGGGTTTCGGGTGCACTTACGATCCGCTCAGAAACGTGCCTTGTGTAGGCTACATTGAGACATTTGGCTGGGCCTATGGTTTTTTGGACATACCTTCGGGACTACATTCCGGTGGGACTGTGTCACCCGCTATCAGAATCCTGTAAACGACACCAGAGTGAAGATGGAGGCGGGCCAGCGTCGGAGCGGAGCAGCGTGGTGGGGAGGGGAGGGGGGATTGAAGCTATCGCCTGGGACGGCGGCCGCTTGCATCCTTCTGCAAGGCCTGGTGAAAGAGGGCCACATGCTTTCATTGTGTATGTGTGTGTGTGTGTGAGGGAGGGAGGGAGGGAGGGAGGGAGGGAGGGAGGGAGGAAGGAAGGAAGGAAGGGAGGGAGAGAGAGAGAGAGGGAGGGAGTGTGTGTGTGAGGGAGAGTGCGTGTGTGTGCGTGTGAGAGAGATTAAGTCTGATCAAGGGACCCGTGTGCCCGAAAATATCACAAACCTTGTTGCACTAAAAAATGATTGAATGGGAGCCTTGTGATGCGAAGGCTGATGTTTGCTTGGATTGCTTTACTGTCCAACACCTGCCCTAGGTAAGGACAACGGACGTGCGTGCCATTAACACTAATGTTCTTCAGTCTCCATAAGGTTAGAACCAAACCACCCTCTAAAAAAAACACGACTGCGCTTTTTTTATAATAAGCAAACCGCCGTAGTTCTCGTTTCTGTTAGCCCCTTTATATGCAGTAGCTACGACGCTGTTTGTGTGTGGAGCCGGAGCACATTTCTGCGTCTCTGTGGCCTTTCACACAGTCGCACGCCCTAAGGCTATTTAATTTGTACTTCCAAAAGGAACCTGATCCTGCAAAAGGTTTCATTTACTGCGCCCGCGATACGCTCTTTTGATTATGGATGTCATTGTATTCTTTCCCTGTACAACGGCGCATTATAGTTTAAGTGCATTCTTCGGTCGATCCTGAGGACATCTCCTAATGAATGTGAAAATTCACTTTCTTTAAAAAGCTGCTTTGTATTTTCTTGCAACTTGTCTATTCCTTTCTGTAATAAACATCGGTGTGGCTGTCTGTCATTCTGTGCAAACATAATTTGGTGAGTTTGCTAAAAAACACAACACAATTGTAGGGGACCCAGATGTGAAGACTGCAGCCATTGTTAGATGAGGAAATTCAAAATAAGGAAAACAACAAATAGCACCAGCCCCCTCGCAGTATTCAGTCCTTTCACCTTAAATTGTTTTCATTAGTTTCCAGTAAACACACTGTACCCTAGCAGTGCTAATGTCACTGTACCCTACCCAAAATGGCTGCCATCTGTGTACCGTTTCCCTGTACCCTACCCAAAATGGCTGCCATCTGTGTACCCTTTCCCTGCTCCCTACCCAAAATGGGCCTCTGTCAATGTGACCTTTCAGTGTACCCTACCAAAAAATGCCTGCCCTCTGTCAATGTGACCTTTCAGTGTACCCTACCCAATATGCCTGGCCCCTGTGTGTGTGCCGTTTCTCTGTGTCCTACCTACCAGGCTGTGGTACAGAGCCCTAACCGTTACCCCAACGCCCGCTGAGACCTGCTGCCCCAGGCCGATAAGGATCACATCAATCACAATTAGCTCAAAGACAGAGAAATACTGAGTCATACAAAAGAACGTCTCATTTTGGTGTTGTTTTTACCAAATCCTGCCAGCAGGTGTCGCCAGAGCCACAGTATCAAGCACACTGGACCAAAGTCGCCTTCGTTACTCCGAGTTAGAGAGGACTCATAATGAATACATATTAATTCAGCCATACAGTCGCTGTCGCCCCTCTTGCACTGTACCTTAAAACAAGGGTCTGAAGATTATACTACTGTATCATATATGTATATGCGTAAGCGTAGAGCTATTCTTATACATATGCCTATGTGTAAAAAATACTCTGGAGGCTTTCAATTTGGACATCCACGTAAATCCAATGCCTTAATTAGCAAAGAATAACATGGGGTTCTTTGTTCAGACCACATATACGTAGCTGTGTCTGGCAATGCTATTGTTGCTGCACTTTACAAAATTAAAGAAGAGCTGAAGAGACCGGTCATAGAGGTACTGCTTAAGGCAACAGTGGGCAATACCGGTCCTGGAGGGCCAGTGTGTATGCAGGTTCTTTGTTTCCACCAGTCACCCTGGCTAAATGAGCTAACTGGCTGTACTATACACCAACACTGGTTCAGTCGCAGATTAAATGGCGGTAGAACGTTTCATATCGGGACACAAGAGCCGTCTCCGGCTGTCATTCCTACGCTTATCAAGGAATGTAGCTAAAATGTCAGATGGCGTAAATGTTGGGGCTAATTAAGTAATTATGGCCAGAAGTTGGCATGGAAACCAGAAACAGATACGGGCCTCGTTGACCACCTCTCACTTAGCGGGTGACACATGACCTGTAGTGACCTTTGAAAGTCTATCAGCAATGATAGTTGCCCTTGTTCCAACTGCCCAGAAAGGAATATTAAGAGGTGTTGCGCAAGAAAACGTACTTATGAAATCTGCTTTCAGTCCAACTCCTGTTTTCAGCTTCATAGCAGACTGTCTAATACATTCAGTAGACCTACAACAGACTTTGACTATAACTTCACTATTTAAAGCCATTCTGTCATTTACTTTTCCCAGGATCAATAAATTATGGTCTGTACGGGCTGATTTGGCATTCATTCCCCCAACTGTCACAGTAAAAGTCAAAGCAGTGTTCGACTTTCCAAGGCATACTGATTTATGCATTCATTTGGTTTTTATTGAGATTTTTTTCTAGTACAATAAGTACTAAACTCTCAAACTTATTTTTTACAAATGGGAATTTGCACAATTGAGTACAGTATTTTAAAGTCTTCCTCCAGTCAATGATCCAAGCCTGCCTTGCTGCCAGGCAGATAAGTTAGCGGAGCAATACGAACTATACTTTTCGTCATGGATTTACAGATGAGTTGCTTAATTACACTCTTAATTATGCTCTTTATTGATTTCTGATGATTTGCCGAATCTGTTCATGGCCACAATCTTGAACGTGAACCTCAATTAAAAAGCTTAATTCATAAAATTGCATTGAAAGTAACTAATTTCAGAGAAGTTTAAAAGTCAATAAGTACCTTTATTAAGAACACCTTTCCACATAGGACTTAAAACATGGGACTGTCCCCTGTTCTCAGATCCTGATTTGTGTTAAAAGCTAAGTCAAACCTGAAAAAGCACTGTTAAACCTGAGCTTGGTCTTCCTTTAAAAGCACTGTTAAACCTGAGCTTGGTCTTCCTTTAAAAGCACTGTTAAACCTGAGCTTGGTCTTTCTTTAAAAGCTAAGTTAATCCTGAGCTTGCTCTTCCTTTAAAAGCTCAGTTAAACCTGAGCTCAGCTCAGTACAAACACCAGTTCACAGTGGAGACCCCAGGACCAGCACTGGGAAAGATCATGCTATACAGTTACAGATTACAGGAATATAGGCTAAATGTAAGTCACCTTAAGTTCCCACTGCGGCGATTTCATCACATGAACATGAACATCTATGCACATGTCTGTTGGTGTGAGTGTATGCGTATGTGTGTATGTGTGTCTGCGTATGTGTGTGTGTGTGTGTGTGAGAATGAGTGTGTGTGTCTGCGTATGTGTGTGTGTATGTATGTGAGTGTGTGTGTCTGCGTATGTGTGTATGTGTGTCTGCGCATGTGAGTGAGAGTGAGTGTGTGTGTATGCATGTCTGTGTTTGTGGCAGTTTTGAGCGAGTGGTCAGTGCATCTTGCTCAGTAGAGTGGACAGTGTTACCGGCTTGTATGGATCCAGCAGCAGGAGAAAGTGATGGGTACAGGGGGCAGAGGGGGGGGGGGTTTGTAACCCAGGCTGGCCTGCCGATGGCCAGGCTGAAAAAGGCTGTCTCTGGGAGTCCATTATTAGCCCTGGAGGAAGCTGGGGATTAAAACACCAAAGAACTTCAATAAAAGAAGTGTCTGTCTGGAGGTGGAGGGGGCAGAGGCTCTCCCATTGTCCCGGCTGTGATTGAGAAGGAGGGGAGGAGGTGGGAGGAGACCCCACAGTATTGTGCCTGGGTGTTTGCAAGCTCTCAGAAGGGGCTAATTCTTAAAGGGGGGGGGGTGGCTGTTGACTCTTCTTTTTGTGAAATAAAGTCTCTGGGCGATACCCCTCTCCTTTTCCTGCCTTGTTTACAAGTGGCATGAATTCAGCCCCCGGCACTGAAGGACCTCCGTCCCACACATCCCCCACTCCCCCTAAAAAAATCCTGCCACCCCCCCCCCCCCATTGTTGGGCTTAAGTGTGTTTTAATTAGCGGGGCTCAATAACGCGACGCGTCCGTTAAGGTTTAGCTCATGTGGCCCCCCTCATTTTCGGGGAGCCTGGAATGCCGAGTGGGGGACCCCAATAGGTGTCGAGCACCATCGGAGGTTTAATAATAATTACAAAAAATAAAAAGGTTAGTACAGGGATCTCCCCCCGCATCTCTGTCTTCAAGCAGCCCTGTCCAATGCAAGCACTCCATGGTATCCGGGGCCCGATTGGTTCTGAACCCGGGGAGGCGGACCCACGCGGCACGCTAAAATCGTTAGCCGCTAGTCGGCGTTCCAGCGAACTCATTTAGCCCTGCTGTTTCTCCACCGGACGGAGACGAGGCACGCTCCGTTCCATTGGTCAGGTTTCAGGGGCCGTTTTAGCGGCTCGCGGCCCTTTCCGCAGCGGAGCCGCTGGGATCCGACTCCCCGCCGGCTTTATGGGGACTGGCGGCCGCAGGCACATTAGAGCAGCGTGATCTCCCTCTCCGATGGAAGCCCTTTGTACACAGTGTGTGTCGGCTCCTATAAAAGGAGCGCTCCGCCAGAAACGTTAGCACTTTGGAAGCGGTTTGCTGCCTGTAAAATCATCGGCGTGCTTCCCTTGCCGATTCAGCTGTGCGTAAAAACAGCCTCTGGCCAGCCCAGAATACGTTATTAGTCTTCATGGATAGCACGTTAACAGCAGAGACATTAAAAAAAAGCATGTTCAAATCCAAAGCACAGCCAGCAGACACATTTCAGTTAAAGTTTTGACCTTAGAGTTCCACATGGAACATGTGAATTATACTAAAAAATAAAAAAAAAAGACTTAGCTAATGATCCATAATATCTATAATATTAACT
Source organism: Synaphobranchus kaupii (assembly GCA_029718625.1). NCBI lineage: Eukaryota > Metazoa > Chordata > Actinopteri > Anguilliformes > Synaphobranchidae > Synaphobranchus > Synaphobranchus kaupii. The sequence goes on from CM056387.1 coordinate 23,129,430, forward strand.
GATCCATAATATGAAGAATGTAAGCACAGGTTAATTTTCACATGCGGTAATCAAACACACTGGGAATTTTGTGTGTGTGTGTGTGTGTGTGTAGGAGCATAGGTTCTTTGCCAAGGAGGAGATATCATTACTGCTGCAGGAGCCCAGTGATAGGGGAGGGGATAGAGGGGGGATTTGAGCACTTGCTGAATTTCCTCAGTCAAATGTGTAATTCCTTAAGACCCCTTTGTGCGAAGTGTTTAAATACTGCGAGTTTGGAGGAGACCGGGCAGAGGGAGAAGATGGAAGAACTGAATGAAGAAAAGAAGTGTGTGTGAGTGGAGGGGTAGGGGGAGGGCAGAGGAGGGGGTACTTTCTGCTACAGTGCAATGTGTAGACGCCCTCCTAATCCGGGTTTTATTGGCTGTCTGTCTTGGGCCCTGCAGATTGAGTGGGCGGGGCTAAATGAGGAGGGGAGGGGTTGAACACATGTCCCTCCTTTGTGACTGGCCCCCCTCAGATCTGAGATAAAGGGGCCTGGTCCGAGCTCCCCTTTGGGTCGCCGTAGAAACAGGCATGGCAGGGGTCCCGTGTGCACCTCTCTCACGCAGACATGAGCACACACACACACAAACACACACTCATACTCACACACTTAAACACACACAAACATCAACATACACACTCATACTCACACACACAAAAAACATACACACACACTCACACACTGTCACACAAAAACACACCTCACACTAACATAGATACACTCTCTCTCTCACACACACACAAAACATGCACATTCTCACACAAATGCACAAAAACACACCTCAGTCACACACGCACACACACACACAGTAGTGCGCACTGTATTTATCTATAGCTAGACGACCACAGTTTGTGACTCTGGCTCACTGTCGGTCAGTGCTCTCTGAACTGTGTGGTTCAGTTGACCACAGCTCTCAGCTAGACTGAGTCCTTCTTTCACACGAGACTGCCTTCTTTCCCAAGCTTTTCCCTCCATGTCTGTTTTGAACACATACACGCACACACACAAAAGCATGCATACACACACACACACTCATTCATATACTTTATGTTCTTAGCCAATGGCTCTCAGCTTGGGGTAATGCCCACAAGGCTAATACGGCGTTGGCGTATGGGTCTGGGGAAGGCTAACGTACATTGGAATGAAAGCACAGAGACTCTATCTGCTCATTAACCAGACCAGGACGCTAAAGACAGAAATCGGGGCTTTGGTGGATTGCCCAGGACAGCCGTCTCACTGGACGAGGTGAACAGTTCAATCAGGAACTGCCTTGGCTGCAGATCCCCTCTCATGATTTAATGGACCAAATTAATCCACATTAATGAATGTGTTTGTGGGTTTTGAACCACATCCCTGCTCAGAAACGAGAGATATGATTAGTCCATTGAGCTAAAGACCAAGTCTCCAGCCAAGGAAACCCAATCACTCTTATTGCTTCTCCTGCACATCGACAACAGATCTCAGAGCTATCGCTCGAGGTGTCTCGTTTTGTTGTCTTTATGTAACAGTTCTTCTTACTCATTGAAGTAATTTAGTATCATTACATATAGCAGACGCTCTTATCCGGAGCGACTTACACAACTTTGTTTTCTTAGTATTTTTACAGAGTAGGCCCCAATCCATTTTTACAGCTGGATATATGCTGAAGCGATTCGGGTTAAGTACCTTGCTCAAGGGTACAACGGCAGTGTTCTACCTGGGAATCGAACCTGCAACCTTTGGGTTACAAGCCCAGTTCCTAAACCACTATACTCCACTGCCGCCCTCGTTTTAAGATTTAAACTTTCAGTGTTCCGCCGCAATGCAAGCAAAGTTACCTGTAAAGATGTGAAAAGATTGCTGTTACAGTGAGGAGAATCTGACTGATTGATCACTTGATTGACGGTGATTCCAAACAAGCATTAATTTTCATCACGTACCGTTGTAAAAATGCGTATACTAATACTTCCTCCAATTTCAAAGATCCCAAAAAGCACTGACAAATGCCTCCCTCCAACGTCCCCTCTTCCATGTTATCTATGATTCCGTCAGACACAGTGATATTCGAGAGGAACCCCCGCTACTCAAGGGCCACTCCAGCAACACAACCTGAGAATGGCGGTAAACATTGCTCAGCGCTTCCTTACTGGGTAACCGACACTAAGAGCCGCTTGTTCTGTGCCTTCCATTAACGTGACATTAAAGTACTGTACTGACAATGTCTACTGCGTCTGACCAATAGGTGCAGTGGATAGCACTGTCGCCTCACAGCAAGAAGGTCCTGGGTACGGATCCCAGACAGGACCCTTCTGTGTGGAGTTTGCATGTTCTCCCTGTGTCCGCGTGGGTTTCCTCCGGGTACTCCGGTTTCCTCCCACAATCCAAAAACATGCAGGTTAGGCTAATTGGGGGGGCATTAACAGGGCGTTGCTGTAAAAGAGCATGTGTGCTCAGTCAACCTACCCTGTATAAATAAAGGTAAATAAATAAAAAAGAGAAAGACCCTCATTTTCAATGGTGCCAAGTTACAAGGGCAAGAGACGAAAATACTTTTTTTTTTAAAGAAAGAGAAAAATTAAGATATAATAAAATAATAAAACTTTGCCAAGCAATAAATAAATAATATATAACAATATGATGCGACAGCTTGGCAGTTGTTGCATGGTGACGCTGACGCATTTGCAAACGTTATAGATGGGAGCTGAGTAATTACTAGCGGCAGGGACACCACACTTGACCGCAGGGCTCTGGAACAGGAAGATGCTGTTAAATTCTTAGTCTCTGAATCGCTCCAGTCGAGCTCCAGCTGGATAAACGGAGTGTGTCTACGATTCTAATTATCGCTTTGCACTTTGCAGAAGTGCAGCGCAAACATTGCAGCGCACCCAGTCATGTGATCGCTGGAGCTGAAGTGTGTGCAGATGTTGGCGACCGTAGGGCCCGCCGGGCCAAGGCGACGATGTTGCGAAATGGCTGCGGTTTTCATCGGAGGACGGGGGGGACGGCCGCGAGGGAGGGGAACGCTGTGACCTGGGGACGCGGGGGTTGAACAGCGGGTCGCAGCCGCCATCCTTCCTCTGCCGCTCGTTAATCTGTCCGCTCTCCTCCGCGCGTAACGCGACGACCAATCAATCACCTCTCAAGAATGCGTCGAGTCCAACGCGGCGATCGCATCAAAATCGAACGCGCCGGGGCCAACGAGTGCGCGACAGCACTGCTGATCGAAAACAGACCCGTTTTGTCATGAAGAAGAGCAACGTTAGGATCAATTGCCAAGGTGAAATACATGTTTTTTTGCTTAATCATGGTTGAATTTTGGACATTACCAATGGCTCAAAATGTCAAAACCATGTCAAAACCGTGTGCACATCACAAGTAGACACAAGTCACAATTAACAGCGCAATTATTGCCGTTAAACGAAAATCTGGGCGTGGCAAGATCAGAGAGGTCAGGGAGGTCATGGAGTATGATAGCCATCAAGAGAAAAAACTTTCTGTGAGGAAAAGAGCATGTTATGTGACCTGAACTCACAGGAAGTTCCACTAATTTACATTTAAAAAATGTGCATTTTGACCTGGCTATTGGCTCAATTTTGACTGGACCATTAGCTCACAATGATTAGAAAAGCTGTTGTGATTTGCAGTTTGTCCATTTCATGCACCATCTAAACACCTAGAGCAGTGGATCCCCGACCCCGTTCCTGGAGATCTACCGTCCTGTAGGTTTCCATTTAAACCCTAATTTGGCACACCTGATTCTACTAATTTGCAGATCAACGAGATCTCGAGCTGTTGAATGAGGCGTGCTTTGTTACGGAGTGAAAACCGACTGGACGGTAGATCTCCAGGAACAGGGTTGGGGATCCACTGATCTAGAGAGATTTACCTGTGCAACTAGCGCAGTGTGGTGCTGCTCTAGGACCTCACATTCACTGAACCAAACCCTCAGCATCACGCCCACATTTCACCATCCTAAATAGCAGGTAAAATGGCCCCCCTGCCCCCACCCCTGCAAAGGGCTGACGATGTGGGGACATTTCCATCCTTTCCTCTGTTAATTATGACAGGTGGTGACACTTTTACAGAGGATAACAATTGAAGAGTGTTTTTCCAAAGTCCAGTTCTGACAAACCATATATTTTTCAAGGTGGGCATAATTTATCTGATAAATGGTTAGATACTTTTTTTTTTATACATATTTTATATATAAAAATAAATTAAAAAACATATATATATATATATATATGTATAATACATCTTTTCTTTTACACTATTATTGTTAGGGATTTAAGTATAAAAATGTAATTTTTCATGCAAATAACACCAATTTAAAATAAACAAAAAGTGACTTCACTCTGAAAAGCACTCTTCAATTTGACGATTCTCCCGCAATCGCGATTTGCGTGCTCTTATTGGAGCTACGAGGACGAACAGCTTCCCGCGCAAAGGAACCGCTGGCACACTACTGCGGGGGAGAGCAGCGTTTTGATATACCGGGCAGGTGGAGGGGGCGATGGGTTGTGTGCCAAGCAGTGAGTTCACCAGCTCAAGTAGCAAAATGAAATGGATCCCCCTCCAGCCCCCCCCCTCCCAATGCATTCTGGATGAGGCAGGAGCACCCCCTAGAACGCATTGACCAAACAGCAAGTACCTTTGATCATGTTCCCTTGCATAATAGGTCCTTGAAATTAAATATTTTCACTGTAAATAATATTTTTTTTTTTTTTTGAAGATGCCATAGCCCCAAAGCATCTGAACAAGAATCTTTTTTTTATTTTAATTTTTTTTTCATGTCATAAACCAAAGATGTTATTATATACCTGCTTAGCAGGTACGGTTCTCTGTAGTGACAAGCAATGATTTCTGATTACCTCGACGGTGACGCTTACATAATTGTGACTTTGCGTATCCGTAGCCCTTGCTAGCCCTGATCGCTTCCCATGTGAAACGCACTTTTTAAAGTCGGTTTGGCGAAAACGTGGACTAAACGAGACACCCAAACTGCATATTATGGAAAAGTACGGCATGAATATAGTGCAAAGTTCAACACATCTGTGACACACCAAAACCCCTAGCCCGGAGCCTTGTGTAATCCCACACACACACACACACACCACACACCGTTCGAGTGTTGCGCATCAGAGGTCGGAGGTCACCGCGGCAAGCAACGTTCGTCCTGGATTGGTAGCTCATGGAGGGTCGATCAGACAGGTGCCTTTTGCCGTGTCCTCGAGGAGGTTCTCTGGCCTTTCTCCCTCCCCTCTCTCTCTCTCTCTCTCTCTCTTTCTCTCTCTCTCTCCCCCTCTCCCTGAGGGGTGTCAGTATTTACAGCGGAAAATGTGCTGCCTATGGGCGGCTTGGGTGTGCCACACTGGCTGCCAAGCTCATCCATAGGCCTTTTTTATGGCTTTATTGTTGCTTTTGTGTCTATCTAATGCAATGGGGCAGACTACCCGCTGCCCCCCGCCCCCAAACTCAACCCCCCCCGACCCCTCCGGCAACACAACCTAACTGCCCTGTCTGCGTGAGTCTGGGGGGACGGGACGGGGGTGTCCAAAATTTCTTCAGATCATTTAGATAAGACACTTTTTTTTTTTTTTAAAGTTAGTCCCCCCCCCCCCCAGCCCTCCATCAAGAAGCAGACCTAAAAATCACATTATCTAACCCCCCTCACAACTGGAAATATCATAGAAAAAAAGACAAATAAGCTCTCCCCCTTTCTCTCTCTCTCCCTCCCTTTTCTCTTTCTATTCCATATTACCAGGGGGTGGTTAGTGATTGACAGGAGGGAACGAATAATATTTTTTTTTTCCCTCATAACCCTAGGCCGTCCTCTGTGATTGGCTCGCCCCGGCTGATCATCCCTAAACGACGTTCCTCTTCTTTTTTCTTTAATATCAGCCCTCTCCATGGGGGGGGGGGGTGTGAAGGAGCTACCTTAGGGAAGAAGCACAGAGAGAGAGAGAGAGAGAGAGAGAGAGAGAGGGAGAGAGAGAGAGGGAGGACAGGCAGGAGCGTGTGCGCTTGTGTGTGTGTGTGTGTGTGTGTATGTGTGTGTGTGCGTGTGTGTGTGTGTGCCTGCATTAGACACTTCACACTCCTCATTGCAAGGAGAAAGACACACATCTATTTTTTTCCTCTCCTGTTTTGAAAACAAGGTCTGAAAAGAGAGGATAAAGAAGTGAGAGAGTTTTTTAATCTTTATTTCCCCTCTCGTCCCCTCTCCCAATCAACTTTCCTCCTCCTCCGTTTTCAATTTTGGGATTTTTATTTTTTATTTTTTCTTCTTCTTCTTTCCCTGATTGGAAATTAAACTGATCAATTTACTGATCAATCTGTCGAGGCAAAGACATACCTCATGGATTTAATCCCTGTTTGGATATTTTATGTGCGTGTGGCTGTCCGGTTCAAGGGTGCTCGCTGGCTATCCCATCTGGTGGTAAGTAGTCCGACCCTCCTGCTGTGTCGTATCAATATAAACAG